>OZ007512.1:6667707-6685207 GCA_963931865.1 Axinella damicornis
GTGATTTGGTTGAAGTGTCAAGCACATGACCAGCAGCAGGAAGTTGTGCATAGATATCATGTGACTCCTACAATTCATAAGCATGTGTCCACAGTGCCTACTAATGATGATGAATACTGTTTATACAGCTTCTGCCCACATCCATGTTTGGGCAATATGCAACAAGCAGCAAAACATTTTCAAAAAAGGATTTAGTGACAGCCTGTTGAACTCCACATCTCGAAAAAGCTGAGGAAATGCCAATTTGTACAGCCAGTGAACAGCTCTAGCTCAAAGACATATTTTAGGGAGTTTCCATCAATGTGGATGTGGGCATGTGCAGTAGCTATAGCCTCATTCCCAGGCTCTCTCATACGTGATCAAAAATTGAGAGAAAGGGGGAGAGCCTGGCCTGGGAACGAGGCTATACATCTAAACAGTAATGGAGAACCCAGAGGTTGATTGCATGTTGAGTGGTCAAATGTCCTAGCAATTCGAACCTCCGTTGTCACACGGGTACGACCTAGAGAAAAGATGATTGCATTCACCACGCAATGCATACCCTATAGCGGGAAAATTTGTTAGTTACCAGCTAACCATGGAGACCTTCGAAGTAGAGGGATGTGTCAGAGGCCATCACGTTTTTCATACAGTTTGGAGCCCCACAGTCCGAGAGCGGCGACTGGATATGATTGCGCTGTGGCGGTGATGCGCTCGAACGCAATCGTTGGCCACGTCCCTCACAAGACTTGTAGTTCCTTCCCGGAGAGAGAGGAATCCCCGATGTTGCGTTCTCTTGGGAGTATACAGCAGCTGAATCTTATCTGAAATTTATACTGGTACAGCGCTACTATTGTGCGCGCGCATACCCGAGTGGCCGGCCGGCTGGGGTACCGGGTGGGGTTTAATATTGGCGGAATTTAATTTGGCGATTTTTTCCTGCACCGCCAAATCGCCAAATTATTAAAAACCCCGCCAAATTTTCCCGCTATACAGTATGCTGATTGGTCACGCCTGTATTTATAGTTGGCCATTCTAGTAAAATTTGCAGAAATTGATTGATCTTCGCGTGTTATTTTGACCTCTGAGTACCCCATTCTTAACAGGCACACTCCCCCCAACACAAACCCTCACCTTGAGGGCACAGAAGATGCAGGCATTTGTGGATACAGCCGCGGCTCTCTCACGTTTGCGGAGCATTTCCAATTACCACAAAACCTGGAGGAAGGGGGGCAGGGAACATACAGTGAAGACAGTCACAGGTCTACAGAAACACAAGATTGAACAGTCTTGTTCCCAGGTCCATTCAGCTTTCCGTAAACCTGCAGTACGGTTGGTGGGGGCCTGGGAACAAGCCTAACAATATACTGAGCAGTATAATACCAATACTGGTGCACAGTTTCCACAAATATGTTTCCACCAAACCAATCATAATAGAATGGTACGTTGTATTGCCCACCCACCAAAGTTTTATTCCCCCCCCCCCCTAAATCCTCGTACCCATCTTCTCCTTCTCTTCCCCTCACCTGTCTGACAGAGTTGGTGCTGACCTCCACCCTCAGTTCACTATCCTCTCAGGTCATGCAACACGTCCTGAGGAGAGAAGGGAGGCCGGAGTTACATTTGAACAAGATCACTTGCATGCATCAGTAATACAGTACACTGTGGTGTAGCCTCATTCCCAGGAGAGGAGTCTGCATGGGAATGAGGCTAACTTTGCTGGAGAAGCTGACCACAGTGTTCTTTCCAGAGGTTCAGTTTGAGGGGGTGATGATGGATGCTTGTGTGTGTGTGTGTGTGTGTGTTGTGGGCGGGACAATGGATCCTTGTGTAAGGGGGAGGGGTGATGATGGATGCCTGTGTAGGGGGAAGGGGGGGGGGGGGGGGGGGGGGGGGGTGACGATGGATGCTTATGTAGGGGGAGGGAGGAGGGGTGACGATGGATGCTTGTGTAGGAGGGGAGGGGTGATGGATGCTGGTGTAGGGGGGACAGGGTGATGAGTGAAGCTTGTGTAGGGGGGGTGACGATGGATGCTTGTGTAGGTGGAGGGGGTAATGGATGCTTGAGTAGGGGGGACAGGGTGATGATTGATGCCTGTATAGGGGGATGGGGTGACAATGGATGCTTTTGTAGTGGGAGGGGGGTGACAATGGATGCTAGTGTAGGGGGAAGGGGTGGCGACAGATGCTTGAGCATGTGTGTGTGTGTGTGTGTGTGTGTGTGGGGGGGGGGGGGGTGAAGTTTAATGCGTGGGTGTGGGTGTGGTATGTTTTTCCTTGTGGCCTGTCTGCGGTCACCGCACAGGGCGGTTCGGTGACCGCACACGCGGTTCGGTGACCGCACAGGGCGGTTCGGTGACCGCACAGGGCGGTTCGAATCGGTGACCGCACACGCGGATCGGTCACCGCACAAGTATACCATATATCCTTGAATAGCGAAATACGGTATGTCTAAATCAACGATTGTGTAGCCCAATTCAATGTGAAACGCAAAACGCGTTTTGACACTACCGGGCCACCGCACCTGTCCATCACGGAGATATGTGTGTGGATGGAGGGGTGTTCAAATTCCTCATTACCATAATAGTATGGGTAAATGGAAATATGTCTGCCTCCACTTCCGGAGAGAATTAGCTAGCTTCTTTGATGCCCTGATATGTCACTCTCCATATTCATGTCAGCTCATCTTGTCCAAAACTGTGGACGAACATGTCAGAAGAGATCAAAGACAGCACTCCACCTCGTACACAGTAGTCTTGCAGGCCAGTCACTGTGCAGGGTCGCAGCAGGTCTCCATCAAGACAATGCACCTGTTTCTCCAGCAGTTCTGGCAAGAGTCCTGCGGGTACAACAATACCAATAGTGATTCACTCCCATGTACGTACTATCAGCCCTGTCACCCACTCCTCTTTTTGAACCAAACACTTGGCCTTTCAAAGGTCAAACAAAGGTCAAGAAAGCGGAGTGGGAGATGAGGCACATGCCCAGGGCCTTCATGCCTAGCCTTCTGAGCACTGCATATTGAGACATTTGCTGGATGGTGATTGGTTGAAGCACAGCAGGAAAGTGCTGATTGTGCATATCAAGCATCTCCTCCAGATGCTGCACTGCTTAAGCAAGTGTCCATAGTGCCTATATACTAATGGCTTACGATACAACATCTGCCCGCATCCAAGTTTGGGCAATATGCAACAGCTGTCTTGGGCCTGGATCTGTCCCTGCTGACTTTGATCTGTATCCACAGCTTTTACTGAATCAGAGACACAGACAGCACTGCTGAACCCCACCCACCAAACAGAAGTACTAGCATCTCCCCAGTCTAGCTGTCAGCCCGTCTTCTCCCGGCCAGCTACTTCATGTAGCAAGCCCTGTGTAACAACTAGCTCAGCTGTGACTACATGACCATACCCACAGGGTCGTTTCTTGCGAATTTCCTAGGCAAACAAGACAGTCACCTCTTCCTTTCCTTTATTTTCCCTCCCCCTCCGCTCAGTTCTCTCTCTTCACTTACCTTCGATTACATGGAAAGCTCACAGCATCGTCTGCCTTTGTTGAGCAATCTCGATCTGGTTCCGACGCAAAGTATGTCATGGCATGGGGTCTGGGCACCATCGTAATGGGTAATTTTTCACTGAGGCTGGTAGTATGGGGCACTTGCAGCAACAACGATTGTCCAGCTGATTTGTAAAACTGTCATCCCCCGCTCAACAATAATATCTAACCTGGACAGCCACTGGCTTGTAATAGCTAATCAGTACTTTACTTTAGTTTCAGGCTTGTCTACAGAGTCAGCTACAAGGACAGCAACAGAGGGAGCGCCAATGGCCGAGGGCCTACCGGAGAAGGCCAACGCCATCGGAGGCCGAAGAAAAACGACAGAGACGGAAGCACGCTCACCATCGTCCAGTTTACGCGTGAACAGATCGGTTCCCGCCAAAACATGTTTGACCACTGTTGTCAGCCAATCAGATCATTGCATTACCGGCGCGTGCACAGCTACTCGCACGCGCTATATACCGGCACAGCTTCTGCGAGTATATAAAGAGAGCAAAGTTGTGTCCAAGCCATTCGGCTTAGGTTTAGCTCAGGTGAGGTTTAGGTGAGGTGAGCCCTCACCCTAACCTTACCTGAGCTCAATACCTTTCACCGCCAGGGTAAGTTCAGGTATGGGTACTGGGGGGTGGGAGCATGGGAGCATGGGAGGGTGGGAGCATGGGAGGGTGGGAGCATGGGTGGGTGGGAGCATGGGCGGGTGGGAGCATGGGGGGTGGGGCTGGGGTGGGAGCATGGGGGTGGGAGCATAGGGGTGGGTGCATGGGGGTGGGGCTGCATGTGGGTGGAATATGGGTTGGAGTATGAGTTAACTTAGTGTGTATACAAAAGTATAGTGAATGGCCCAACATAAAAACACGCTGAAAGTAAGAATGCGTGACTCAACTGTGGTATAATATACTGCTACCTATCGTTGCTCAATTTAAATAAGATGGACTCAATGAACAGGACTTTTGTTTTGTCACTGTAATTACTTCTAGTTCACCATGCAGCCTCACTATTATCATCTCATCATTAATTTGATGAGCCCATTGTACTGTAAGGTTGATGAATGGCTGTTTAGTGACACTATGTAGCTACTGCCTGGAGTGAGCTCAGTGATGATGTGATCACCATATATCCAAATGGAGCCCAGGACCTGCCTGAAAACCTTCCGCACTGCAGAGATGCATGTGGCATTCCTGGGTTATGGCTCTAGCCATATGCATGCATTATAATATTAAACCTGAAAGACGTGCAGGGCAACAAGCTAAGTACTTACTCTGTACATGTAGTGGTTTCAATGTGTGTGACATTCTAAAATTCTAGCCAGCTGCAGCAAGTGAAACACCTCTGCGAAACTGCGATTGTTGCACACAGACTATAATATTCTCTTTCATGGACGACTCAATCGCTAGCGCTGTTCATGGCATCCCACCCTCAATTGTGCACAACTAAATTCCATGCACTTCCCAACTGACTTGACCAGCTCACCACACCTTTAGTGAACCTACTCACTATACTCACACTCTGGCCAGTACGCGATGAGTTTACTTATACCGGTAGTGTGATTGTACGTCATGAATGTTTTGTCAGGTAAAAGTATTATAATTATGACTGCGTAAGGGTAAAAGTGTTGTACATGAGAATGATGAAGAAAAGAAACACCTACAAAAACAGTCAAGCTGTTGATGAAGACGAACAGTTGACAGAGAATGTGTATGGAAGCAACCATAATCTGTGGTTAATAGCAACAAGAGTGCATGATGACATCACGGTGATGTCATCATGCACTCTTGACAACAAGTGTATAAAGACATAAAGAAAAGTGTCAGGTTTGCACGATGAAACAAACTCGGTGACTAATCATTTGCAGATGTTGCCCCAGTATTCAGAACCACCAGAATATCTTAAAACTTGGTCTGGCCTGTGGAAAAAGACGTTGTGCGTGTGCAGGTAAATGTCAGCAGATCACAGACAATCGTATAATTTATATCAGTATGTGGTAGCAACATATATAATTAGCCGGCAGGCACTGGCATCACAAAGTATGAAGGTTGTGCGAGTCACTGGTCCACGAAATACCCACTGGTTTACTCATACACAGTATGTATCAAGGTCCAGGGTCACTACCCCAAGTACTACTAGCCGAGAACATCCAATCATCTGGCTGACACACACACACACCGTTTAAAATCTAATGATAGATTACACACCTTTGGTTCCATCATCCAGCAGTGAGTCAACAGCTGTGCTAAATGTCTCACACGTCTCAGGAATCTGTGGGTGCTATAATAACAGAAAGAGTGCCAGAAAGTCAAGTTCATAATTATGTCATCCATATTATTATATACACCATGTGCATGGGCCACAGTCGTGAAGGGTTGCTTTACAAGTCATATGATCTCTTCCTGGGCCAGGGTCAGATGTACGTATATCACGCCTAGGAGGGATGTATCCGGTTTACAGTCACGAGCACGAGGGCGCGAAGTGCCCGAGTGCGAGTTACTGTAAATCGGATACATCCCGACTAGGCGTGATCTAACTGGCTTATCTCACGTTGATTACTGTGGCTACGCCATACTGCAGCACGGTTGCTACGGAGTCTCCTTGGTAACTGCTTGCGTCATACTGCAGCACGGTTTAGTCTGGCTTCAGTTTAGTGTGTGTTAGCTAGCTAGCTGGCTGTATAGTAGTTGATGTCGTCGTTGAGAAGCAAGTAGCTAGTTGTTCGCGCGATTCTCGAGGAGTATTGGGCCTATATTCAGTGACGGATGGCGTGACAGCGAGTGATTTCGAAACAGGACGACTCCCACGTTGGAATTACGAAGAAGGGCCGTCTTCGATGTTAGTCAAAGCGGTTTAAACGTAGAAGGAAAGCGAAGAGAGAAGCCTAGTGCTCCCGTAAATGCAAAGGGACTGAAGACAAAATGACTGAACTTGAGGTGAGCTGTAAGGATCTAACTCAGTTAGTTTCTGGTCTCCGTGGTTGGTTCTGGCCGCGCTTACAGAGTGTGCTTACAGCATGAAGCAAAGCGATAGTAGCCGAAAGCTCTGTGCCGACCGTCCATCTATCGCATAGACCCATAGCGCTTACGCGCAAATACCTAGCTACTTCTCAACTGTTGATCTAGACTACAGACACATGTACATTCTCCCCTGATCTGTGTGAAATACAGTGACTTTTGACGTTCACAATGCTACGAACAAGCGGTTGAACAAACCGTGAACAGTGGGGCTTCCCAGGGCATGTATCAAACATCAAATGGATATACATGCCCTGGTCCAGGGCATGTATCAAACATCAAAGGGAAATACATCACCCCTGTTGCTGTAGCGCGTATACAGTGACTACCGGCACGTTTGATCCGCCCACGCAACGTGAGATAATCTTTACAAGTCATAATTATGGTCTCTTCCTGGGCCAGGGTCAGCTGTATATACTGTGGTTTACAAGTCACATGATCTCTTCCTGGGCCAAGGCCAGCTGTACTGTGGTTTACAAGTCACATGATCTCTTCCTGGGCCAAGGCCAGCTGTACTGTGCTTTACAAGTCATATGATCTCTTCCTGGGCCAGGGTCAGCTGTACTGTGGTTTACAAGTCACATGATCTCTTCCAGGGCCAGGGTCAGATGTACTGTGGTTTACAGGTCATCATCTATTCCACTCTCATACAACAAAATGTGGTCTGGATTTGAGCATCAATAACATTGTGCACAGTGAGTCTTGCTAAGTCTACACTGTTCCAATGAATCCACACACAGTGACACTGCAGTACACTTGTTGGTAGTTTTTCGGTGGAAGTCAGCCTCAAGCACGTTTTTACTATCCGTGGTTATGAGTGCCTTTGTCATGTAATGTATGCTTTCATTACGATGAGCCAATAGGTAGTTGCCCACACGAGCAGTTAGGGAACGGGGCTGCAGGGCTATAAGTAGCTATGAGGTGGCGTATGAGTCCAGTCAAGCATGAGAATTACATCTGAAATGTAAGTTTGCCCAATCAGTGAGTTACACTATCAGGAGTGTGGTTGCCGCTTGTCAACACAGAAATTTAGGAATTTGAGCTTGAAGTAAAACGTCACTTACGTACTTCTCCTGCCACAACTTTATTCATCACCATGAATGGCGGGAAGACATCAGAAAATGGCTGTTGGTATGTCAGAAGCTCCCAGACAAATATTCCGTAAGAATATACAATGTCATAGAGACTGGATCTCTCAGCATCACCTGAAAACAACGAGATAAACATATTGTAACTACGTAATTACAATTTCAAGACAGGGCATCCCAGTACAATAATTTAATCAGGTTTTGACAATAAGCAGAGATGAAATTTAATTGTGGGTCATTGTCAAGACTTGCACACAATGTGTGGGAGTGCACTGGTTCAGGATATTGGTGCAGTGTGCTCTGTTAGAGTGTGGCTACTCGGTATCGTGTTTGCGAATAAGGTCTAGCACAACACACAAACCTTGATTTTTTTTTGTTTTTTTTTGTTTATAATAATTTTGCAAGTGAAGCAAGGATACAAAAATAGCAACAGTTGCTAACATACTCTTGTACCCAGACTATATAGAAATAGCTATTACACAATAACAAGCCATAATATTAGACAGGCATATAGCTACTTAATAGTGTACAGGAACATGACAAATATACTTGACACCAGTTTAGAGAACGTATGCATCGCTTGAATGAGGGGAGGGTCTCACAGTCATACACAGAGTTTGGTAGTTGGTTCCACAGTGAGATGGTGTGCGGAAAGTAGGAGAACTGATGTGCATTAGAGTGCACAACTGGTTGTGTGAGTAGGTGGGGACTGGAATTCCTGAGATTGAGGGGTGGCCTTCTCACCAGTGGTGCATTGTGGAAAGTAATGTCACCATTTATCAGTTGAAACAGGTAACAGAGCTTCAGATGGTGCCTTCTGACTGCAAGGGATGGAATATCACAGATTTCGAGCAGCACATTGTGCTCAAGGTTCCAGTTTTTGGTGCACATCCTCAGAGCGAATTTTTGGATTCTCTCTAAAGAATGAATGAGACCAACTTGGTGGGGATCCCAGACTATAGCTGCATACTCCAGGTGGGGTCTAATATATGAGAAATAGAGCTGGAGTAGTGTTGCAGAGTTTGAATGCTGGTAAAAATTTCTGTATACTATACCAAGTTGGGACCGTGCCTTTTTGCTAATTTCGGCGATGTGTGTGGACCAGTTCAATGTGGAGGTCAGCCAAACACCAAGGTACTTGTATGAGTGCACCCTTTCAAGCTGTGATCGGTTTACAGACAGGGGTTGAGGTGGTAGGATTGGTTGCCTTTTTCTAGAAATGACCATGAATTTGCATTTGGTACCATTGAACTGCAGATGATTGTCATCGGACCAGTCACACAGACTGTCAATGTCTGTCTGGAGGTATTGATAATCTACCAGCTTCTGAATGGGTCGATAGAGAAGTAAGTCGTCTGCGAATAACGATAGGGTACCATTAGATAGTGAGACAGAGGATATATCATTGACGTAGAAGATGAACAATAATGGCCCATTTCTTCCCTTAGATACACTAATCGCTTCCTGCTTCCCCTCCATGCGTATGTCCCAATGGCCGTTGTTTGCTAGACAGTTTGGTCCAGTCTCCGAGCTGAGCCAAGGTCGCAGATCTGAAGCAGAAGAAATAGTGTAAGATCAGCCAGGGCTTTATACACATGGATATGGGACTGGGCAGGCATGGAAAGGTGTTCTGTGATTGCACCGTCCGGTCACCCATTTGAGTCCCTGGGGAGAACATTTGCATTATTTCCTGCATAGACCACACCTACGGGTACTCCTCTAAGACAAAAAAAAAGCAAACAACAAAACTTCAAATGTTCCCACCATGGACTCGCACGGGTGAGCAGACGGTGTTGACACGGAGCAGGTCTGACAGTTACTGTGCCCTCCCAGTCCCATACAATTATCTACAGGCCTGTGTACATTCACGGTGCATATTGACCCATAAACAGTGAGAGGGATAACTACTAATAGGAGCACTGGCAAATTACAAGTGTGTGATTGTTTCAAGCAGTACAGGTAAAGGTCATGCTCCCTTACTCAGAAGTACTGTGTTAATATCCTGCAGGATGCAGCACAAGTGTCTACCATACTCACCCTAATCACCCTCTAACTATTTGAATGTCAATATAGTAGTTTCATACCTTCGCTTCAGCATGGATGTAAGGACGACTGCAGGGGAAAACAGTGAGAAAGGCAGCTGCACATGAGACAAATGTCCAGCACAGTTACGTACATGTACATTTTTGCTCTCGTCCTTGTCTTCACAATAGAACACAGACGCAACTTTTGTACTTACCATTGCTTGACTTCAGATCTCTGTGAATGATATCATATCTTGGTTGTGAAGATAGGTCATGCCTGAGAATAAACAGAGTAGCTTTTTAAGTGCCACTGCAAATAAAGTAGATGGGTGTCTACGTATTTCTCAAAGTTTGCCTCAATCCTGCCGTGTCCTCACACTAGTGGGGTGCATAGAAACCACTCGAACACTAGACTACTACGGTACAAGATACTGTAATCAATAACATTATGCAGCTTCCCAAGCATTTCCCATGTCCAGGGTTTGGTCACTTGCACGAAAGCTTGGACCACAGCAGTGATTCCCAACTTGCAGTATGTGGTCAAGCACAAGCAGTCTATTTAGAGCAAGGCCATCCCCACAGTTGGATGCTACTTGAGAATATTGCACAACGCTCCAGTCAATTCGTATCAGAAGCAAACGAAATACTGGCAAAACCTACTCATACACCTCACACCACCATCTCATTCTTAACATTAATACTCTGTACTTTGAACCTTCTGCCACTTCCTTTGCCCACTGCAAACTCTGCGTCAGGGAGGGTTGCATGTGCTTCTTGTGAACGCAATCTAAGATGAAGCCATTCTCAGCAAATTGTGTGAAGAAATTCAAAATGCATGCCCATTAGTTATCGCTGCTAGTGAAAGATCAGTAGTACCATGACTGGTTCATGTATTTATTGCCAACCATACTGTTCAGTAAAGCGTAAAGCAAGGTGGGTCATTTTCTGAAATCCCTGACGATAATACTGTGCAGAATTTACTCTCATAAGGGATTGGGTTTCAAAACGGATCACTTCAGTCTATGTTTGTCTACGGCCTGGTGCGTTGGCAAACCTGTGACAATGTAGCGTGAGGGTTTCTTCATGACCACTCCGCAAAACTGGATGATGGAGGAATGATTCAGTCGGCTGAGGATGCTAACCTAAAGAACGATAAACCAGCAAACGTAACCATGGTGCAACTATGAAGGGCTGGAATGACACGGATGACATCATAGGTTGCAAGGAAGCCAGATTCACACTGTTTGAATTATGGCCTTGTAATGTTATTTTCTGCAATTAACTTTTCAGAGCATCAATAGCCACACACTTCTCAGAGACAGCATTTTCATCGATTGTTGTTTGCAGATTCACTTTCTAATAATGTCTTAAAACCACATTGCATTCATCTGTGGCAGAGTGTAGTGCCTTTATGCCCTTTAACCATTTACTAGCTAATGACGCCTTAAGGTGTCATGAGACTCTCAGCTTCATGATGTCACATCCGGCAATGTCCTTGAGAGATAGGCATAAATGGACTTAGAAAGTAGCTGTCTTGCCTTGTAGGCCCTCCATTTCCAGTGTTCATGGTCAGTTTTTTAGCTACGGCAAGTTGGCCACTTCTCGGGAGGCTTGATTGCAAGTTCGTTAGTTGGTGGGTGTGGTTAAGTCACGTATATGCTTAGTGTAGCTGAAATTACCTGTGTGAGCAGTTTCGAGCCCAGCAACGCCAGGGAACAGAAATTAGGGTATGTTTAAATGTTCTATAGACTGAAAATGACCTAGAGAAATAAATTTAGGCCCTAAAGAGTTAATGAGACGAGAGAAAGAACCGAAAGGTGGGAAGAAAGTTCAGAGATAAGCAAGCTAAAGCTGAACTGAGCACTGAACCTCTGTCCAACCATACCCTGACTGTGACTGCGACAAGAGACGTAATCTGTCTTATTTTGTGGATCATGAATATCATTAACAGCCTATTCACTGTGTGTTGGAGGGTGTGCCTGTGCCGTTGGTACCTGTGAAGCCAGCTGTAGCTAACTTTGGTTGTATGCTGACACTTGACATGGTCTGACCCAAATGGCTGCCAGAATCCTCATGAATATCATTAAATAGCTCCGTTTTAATTTTATTTGCATCCCCATTAACCGTTTACTAGCTAATGACGCCTTAAGGTGTCATGAGACTTTCAGCTTCATGATGTCACATCCGGCAATGTCCTTGAGAGATAGGCTCTGCGCCAGCAGAAAGGGCGGGGCAGGGGGAGGTGGGTGGGTGCACCCAAAGGGTGCAAACAGCATGGCCGCGTTTGGGCTCAGCTTTGAACGGCCCTTGGTTGGAGCTGGGTAGGCCATTTCGCGGGTTTTAAGCATAAATGGACTTAGAAAGTAGCTGTCTTGCCTTGTAGGCCCTCCATTTCCAGTGTTCATGGTCAGTTTTTTAGCTACGGCAGGTTGGCCACTTCTTGGGAGGCTTGATTGCAAGTTCGTTAGTTGGTGGGTGTGGTTAAGTCACGTATATGCTTAGTGTAGCTGAAATTACCTGTGTGAGCAGTTTCGAGCCCAGCAACGCCAGGGAACAGAAATTAGGGTATGTTTAAGTGTTCTATAGACTGAAAATGACCTAGAGAAATAAATTTAGGCCCTAAAGAGTTAACTGTGAAGAGTGGCGGTTTAGGCTAGTGACAATCTACGATCCTGTAATCACAAATGCCATTAACTCTTTAGGGTCCATAGCGCATAAATGCACAGAATTAGCGTCCTTTCATACTATGGCTTCCCACTTCGTGGTGACGGACAGTCTTCGACTAGCACTGCTCCTGGAGACTTGCCAGAAGTCCCCATCTGTATAACTAAGGGCACCAAGCGTCTGGGCTGGCAGCTGTTACGGCAGAAACAAGTCTGCCATTGTAAGTGAATCGAACGGTAAAGCTAAAAAGCCTTATCTCGCCGTCAGTATACACATACTTGCAACAACGCTCTTGCTTTGATTTGCTGTTGCTCTGCCCTCTCCAGCTATGGTCCTGCGCGTATGGCAAGACAGCAGTCGAGTTTTTAGCAGCTGGTCGAACAGCGCGATAACCAGACAACTAGCTCAGTTATCGGCTCCACCCAGTGCCTCCGCCCCTTCCTGCCTTGGTTCAAGGTGAGTTTACTGCTAACAGCCAGGGGCACTCACGTGAGTTTTGTTGGACGCTGCGTGCCCTAGGCAACGCTAAAAGCTGTGTACAGATGCCAATTTATGCTGTGGGGGAAGATTTCAATAAACTTGGTCCCTAAAGAGTTAATTCATTAATGTGCAAAGTCTACCAACGTACATTGGACATGTCTTTGATGATCTCCTACCAATACACTCCAATCACGGGAACAAGGCACTTGAAACATTTTCTTAGAGCTTCACACACCTGCAAGGGAGAACAATAAGAACACAGCATTTCTCTACCGTGTATATGAAACCCCTTTCTATCTGGGCCAGATAGCACTTTGTGCACAAGGGACTTGACTGACATTTCAAATGACTGAGTGTAGTTAGAGTCACAACTACGCATCAACGGGCTGATTATGGGATCTGTGCTTATTTCACAAACTGCCAGTGGAGATCATCACATGGAGATCATCATATCCTTGTGCAAGGATTTCACATGGAGGGATAACTGTTTCTGATATCTGTTTCATCATATCTGTATGTTAGAATTCTGAAATTGAGGCTTGGAATGGCACTATAGCTACCTCAATAATAACCTCAGGGGTCATTTGCAGTGGGCTTAAATGAGCTGAGAGATGTAAACCTGTTGAATGTGCAGCAGTGCTCTCACCAAGATACTACAGGCAACCTGCTTACAAACATGTACATGTAGTTGAACAGTCTGGCTTCTAAATGGGTGGGTGTTACATAATCTACTTGCCAGTCAAAGCCCTTGTTATGATACACACTACTCATTGGGCAGGTACAAGAATTTTGCCAAAGGGAATAGGTACAGGAAGTCCAAAGGGCAGATTATTAGGAACCCCAAGGTCACAGTGCCTTCTCTAGTGAGAACACAAAGCCAGGTTGAAGTTAGCCAAGCTGACCATGCAACTTAGTGGAATGGTCAATCGTGGTGTAAAGTCTTCACATTCATGTGTTGTAAACACAGGACATTGTGAGGTGAGCATGAGCAATGTGCAAGCATTTTACACACCGACGAGAGAGAGAAGAGATTGAGTGTCAGTGAGGGTCGCAATAGCTAGAGGAAGTTTGCCATGGCTATTGGTTGCACCAGTCTAGCTGGGTTAGTCATGTCAGTACAACTATTCAGCCCTTCCTTCCTGGTTTCATTTGGTGCTCTTTGCTTTTTTCTTCTGCACATTCTCAGCCTCAAACGCATTCCTCCTTGCCATCCAGCACTACTAACACACAATGCACCATCGACTACAAGTCTGAACTATCCTGTTGTATGCTTGCACCAGATGAACGGTATCAATATGACATCGAGCTACGGAAGTGTAACAATATCTTAGGGGCAATTACACTCACGTTAGCCGCATTGCAACTGGTTGCAACTCGCTAGTCGCACAAGCTAGGCAATGCAGCTCATTCGAATTAACACACATGTCACGTGAGGACCATGCTCAGTTGATCAAGTGCGCCCAAAGGGAAGACAGCACTCACAACTTCGCCAGCACGGTGACTTTCAGCATGTGAGCATCAGTAAATGACAGCGATCTCAGCAGTGTGGTCAGAATCTTTGTGGGGCCTAAGAGCTGTAATGCAAAAGAACTTCAAAGAAAGCGATCAAACAATTACGGCCGACAGTACTACAAAAGTTTCAGCACCAAAATTGTATGGTGAGGACAGTGGACGACAGCGATCATGACGGTGTAGTCAGAATCTTTCAGGCCATTCCTAAGTAGTCAAATGTTATTTATTTGCGTGGCACAATTTCCCCCCTACCAGGAGTGTAACAATTATTGCATGTGCCAGATTTAGGGTATGGGAGACAGATCGACATTGCTCGACTGCAACTAGTGTGGGGCTTCTTCACACTCACCCAATCAATTACTGGTACATTGCACAAAGTACGTACCTGTAAGGAGTTGCACACAGTGGACAGCCATGCAAACACAGTTGTGTTTTCGTTCACAGCCAGCAAGCCAAACAGCCAGGTGATCCTGAGAAGTGGGAGTAGAATGATGGTGCTCTTGACTGCAGTTCTGGAGAAAAGAGTAACATAATACGAAGAGTGGCTAAACTGGGATATAGTTATGGCAGTTGCGCTATGTACATCCCAACAAACAGCTCCTGGCTCCACCCTACCAGCTTACGTAAAGTGTTACCTTCGATCAGGATGGAGGCAAAGTTCTGTTACTGGTACAGCCTTATTTGATCATTTTACAGACACTATGAACAATAATTATCTGAGGTTTAGAAGTTGAGGCATCCCACAATATGGTCGCAATTGACAGTGCGTAGAAGGACATCACCTCTACCAACAGTTACGTTATCACTTCTTCAGGTAGGGAACCTTCAGTGAGAATGTTGCCTTCGTTCCGTGTTGAACAAAATCCCACCCCCATTGTGACAATAATTTAAATTTGAAGTTGATCTTAGTAAATTCATCACATTTAATTCCCCACCAATTTCTGGCAAATATCAAGGTGAAATGTGTGCTGTACTTCACAGTGTGTTTACGTACTTGACAAGCTGCAAAGTTCTCAAATCAGGTTCCGCTCCTCCAACTTTCTTCCCCTCACAAGGCTCACGATCGTTAGGACTAGTAGTATCACTGAATTGAACAAACAGCAAGAAGCAATGCGATATTCTGGTGTCTTATTCTGAACCGAGAGTGCTGGTAGTGTCATTGTCATTATGGCAGAGAGAGAAGAGGATGTAGCATCGTATTCTCCCACAGTAAAAGCAGCTTAAGGTTACGGATCCCTGCACGCGGATACGCGCACTGTATACTTAATTAAGCGCTATTTCATAGTTTGTTTGTCATCAAAAATAAAGCCGTGTGATCCGACTTGGACTTGGAAGACCGTATTGAAATAGGCACGAATGGTATAGAATGGGCCGGACATAGCATTTTTGTAAATTCTGACGACCGTTCCGAAGTTACATGGCGCTGTCTTCCAAAGACGGGAGTCAAGATGGCGGTTACTGGCACTCAAGGGTCGTTCTTTCAAAGACAGTTCAACCTAGCCACAAAACGCTTCCGTCCCGCCCTAGAGCTTCCTATGGCGTGTCTCCCAACAGTAGAATCGAGTTGCTGGTGGTCTTCTCACTGCAGATAGTTTGCTGGAATTGATTTAACCAGCGTACAACGACTACAGTGTGAGCTGCTATAATTATGATGTTCAGTCACTATGATAGGCTTTTTCCACAATCTTGGGGCTATTTTACACCCTGAAGGTGCGAGTTGCAGCAAATGTCCTCAAACTGTAAGGGTGCACTGATATATCATTTTGCCGAGACAACAGATAACAGATATACCAGACATTGACCTCCAAGTACTGGCCAGTACATTGTATCGATACCGATAATGTAGATGTAGGTACTGAAGCATCAAACTGACAATGAATTTCGAAAGCTTTCATTCCAGTTGCACAGTAGTAATCAAAATTCAACAACTGTACATTTTTATTCAATATTTCCATTCTTACTTTTCAGGAATCAGAACTGGCCACAATGAAGTAACAGATACTGATACAGTACTGATATACGAAGTATCTGCACCGATACCGATACCGACGGTAGTATCGGTGCATCCGATTATGTGTTGTCTCCTTCACAATTGAGATAAGGACTGGAATTCTCAGGTGTTCAATCGCAGTGATGAGGAGATGTAGAGTAAGGCAGAAACAATTCCCTGACCTCCAGTGACACATATCCAGAGTTGTGTAAGGCTACAAATATATAATTACCCTGCACGATGACAACTAGTCAAAACATTGGCAACAGAGAATCTTCACGCAGGAGCCAACTGAGAAGCCGCCACTTACGTAGAGTTCTCATTTTTGAGTGCTCTGGCTTGTAAGCCGTAACAATCAAACAAAAGTGTCTGAGAGGTGTTTTTGAGCAGGGCTACAGTGTTCAAGATTATCCGTTCTTGGCCTATGATTGCTAGGAAAGGTACGTAGCCTAAATAGATCCACCTGAATTTGGCAAGTCTCCAAGGTAAATTGTAACTTGCCAACTTACAATCTGACATAGTAAAGCCATCGAATTTCCATGGCTTTCCCTACAAGATTATCGACTAATGTGCAAAGTCTACCAACGTACATTATTTGGACATGTCTTTGATGATTTCCTGCCTATCGACTCCAATCACGGGAACAAGGCACTTGAAACATTTTCTTAGAGCTTTGCACACCTGCAAGGGAGAACAATAAGAACACAGCATTTCTCTACCATGTATATGAAACCCCTTTCTATCTGGGCCAGATAGTACTTTGTGCACAAGGGACTTGACTGACATTTCAAATGACTGAGTAGAGTTAGAGTCACAACTACGCATCAACGGGCTGATTATGGGATCTGTGCTTATTTCACAAACTGCCAGTGGAGATCATCACATGGAGATCATCATATCCTTGTGCAAGGACTTCACAAGGAGGGATAACTGTTTCTGATATCTGTTTCATCATATCTGTATGTTAGAATTCTGAAATTGAGGCTTGGAATGGCACTATACCTAATCGACCTCAATGATAACCTCAGGGGTCATTTGCAACGTATACCTCCTAAATGAGCTGAGAGATGTACAGCCAAAGGACTTACAAACATGTACATGTACATAGTTGAACTGTCTGGCTTCTAAAGGGGTGGGTGTTACATAATCTACTTGCCAGTCAAAGCCCTTGTTATGATACACACTACTCAGTGGGCAGGTACATCA
>OZ007512.1:6690207-6781783 GCA_963931865.1 Axinella damicornis
CCATGTTATAGTCTGATGTGTAGAACACTAGTCCAATACCACAATGGACCTCTCATGTATGTGTATGTATGCATACAAATAAGATGTTTCAAAACCGGGAGGGAGGGAAGGAGGGAGGGAGGGAGGGAGGGAGGGAGGGAGGGAGGGAGGGAGGGAGGGAGGGAGGGAGGGAGGGAGGGAGGGAGAGGAGAGAGGGAGGGAGGGAGGCTGATCAACATCCTCTATAAGACCCACATCACATTTCGCGTTGCTTTGTGTCCATCATCATGCATTAATGTTGTATTTTTCATGTTTGTACATTTTGAATCCCTTTGGCTGTGCCAAGTGTGGACAGTCAAGTGTGCCATGTTATAGTCTGATGTGTAGAACACTAGTCCAATACCACAATGGACCTCTCATGTATGTGTATGTATGCATACAAATGAGGTGTTTCAAAACCAGGATGGATGGATGGATCGATGGATGGAGGGAGGGAGTGAGAGAGGGAGGAACGGAGGGAGGGAGGGAGGGAAAGGGAAGTGAGAGGAGGATGGGAGGTAGGAGGAGCAAAGGGAAGTGAGAGGAAGGGAGGAAGAAGGGGAGGGAGGCACACAGGAAATCCAGGCCTCACCAGGTTGGAGTTGAGGCTGCTGTTCAGGCTACTGGTGTCATGTACCAGGGGCTCACGCTCCCCGGTGGCTCCATGCCGGGAGCTGACCTGCTTCGGGGAGCCCTGATCCTGCACAGTGGGGGAAGCAGTACAACGGGTGAATGGGAAACTGAAAGGAAAAAGACAGAAGGAATGGAATACGGAGTCTGATCGTAGTGAATGGGCACAGAATGGGTGAATGCAAGTATTGAGCTGGGTAAATAAAAATATTGGAAGGGGATAATAGCATTGGAATGGGAGAATAGAAACATTGGAATGGGCAGACTGAAGTTTCAGAATGGAGGCACGGAGACAAAGTGAGCAGCGAAGAACGAATAGAACGTGAAGCAGTCGCTGAGAGTGTAAGCATGGAATGGAGAACAACTGTTATGACCGCTATACCTGGGCTGCAACTCGGTCCACTATACCTGGGCTGCCACTCGGTCCACTTTATTAACATGACAGGAGCGCATGATGACATCATTGTTTTTTCACGTGAAAAAACAATGATGTCATCATGCGCTCTTGACATGGAAGTAGCAAGAATAATTATTTTGTCAACTATACACCTGTGTGGTGTGTGGTAGTGCGTGTGCGGGATTGTGTGGTAAGCGTGCTTGTGTATGTGTGTGTGTGCACATGTGTGTGTGTGTGCATGTGCATGTGCAAAGTGCGTGCATAATTTATGTGTTCTTGTGTGTATGCAGTACATACATGTATCTTGTATCCAATGTAGCGAGTACCACAGTAACCGTGGTTGCTAAAACAGCAGAAGCAGCGCAGAGAATGGCTACATAGTATGTGTGTGTGTGTGTGGGGGGGGGGGGGGGGGGGGGGGGGGGGTATGATTACACATCCTGACGTAACGTAATAATTATACATTATGGCGGCTGGCATTAGAGGGACACTTTCGACTGAAGAAATTTAGTCACACTCCAACACAAACAGCTACTGTTGTCATCCACTAACAGTAACGTACGCAGGTCAGGGTCATCCTTCGTGCTTGTGTTCTCAGGAATCATGGTGCAGATTCTTTCCTCACCGATCACCGTGATATAGTACACGCTGTGCTCCTCGTACTGTCTTTATACTGTGCGTGTGTCTGTGTATGTGTGTGTGTGTGTGGGGGGGGGGAGGGGGGGGGGGAGGTTGAAGGTGGGTGGAAAATGCAGGGGGAGGGGCCGGGGGATTGGAGGGTGAAGGCAGAGGGAGGGGCAATGGCAGGAGGGGAGGAGGTTGAGGAGGGGGTGAGGGGAAAGAGTAGGAGTAGGTTGAAGAATGCTCTAGGTAATGACAGAATGTGCCATTTGTCCTGTTCAGGAAGAATGTCAGGGGAATGTGGTATCCACAGTAACATAAACATGCACTCTCTCCTGGTCTGAGCAGACCTATAGAGCAGTCCGACCACTGAGACAAGAGACACAACAGAAAGATAATCCTCACACATGATGAGGTGTGCTCAACGCCTTTAGCATCAGCACATCACCATAATGCTGTCTACAGATAATGCCAGCATATCAGAGGGTAGGCCTCTGCACACACATACACACACACACACACACACACACAACACACACTTACTGTACCTTGGTAACTCTACTTGACGGAATGGACATCTGGTTAAGAAGGAGAAGTAAGCCTCCGTCAATTCCATTAATAGGGACATCACTGATTTGATGAGAAGGGAGGGAGGGAAGGAGGGAGGGAAGGAGGGAGGGAGGGAGGGAGGGAGGGAGGGAGGGAGGGAGGGAGGGAGGGAGGGAGGGAGGGAGGGAGGCAGGGAGGGAGGGAGGGAGGGAGGGAGGGAGGGAGGGAGGGAGGGAGGCAGGCAGGCAGGGAGGGAGGGAGGGAGGGAGGGAGGGAGGGAGGGAGGGAGGGAGAGGGAAGGTTCTGCAGCTAGTGTGGGTCCACTCCATTTCAATCTTGCAAACTTTGTTTAGAGAACTTGAACACTATTGGTCAGTCACTGCTTCAAAAATTTCGATGCATTCAAAACAGAACAAATCACTTTACAGTGGGGAGTACAAATTTATTTCCTCCCCACTCTAAATCTGGTTCGCCAATGTGGCGAACACCAACAGCAGGAATGCAGCCGTGGACCCATGCTATGGTCAAGTCATTCACCACACCCTCTCCGACAATTCTTTAGGTACTGCTGACAGATGGAGCAATCCCAGGTGTAAACATTGCGCAACTCATGCTGCTGCACGAGTTCACAAATCTCCAGAGGTATCCATTCTTAGTCATCTCTAGGAAGCAACAGGCCCACAAGCAAAGCCGCTTGTCATTGATCCACTTTCAGTGTATCAATACCCATTAGGTAACAATTCTTTAGGTACTGCTGACTAGATTAGGTCCCAGGCCACCAACAGTGACCAGCTGTTGACACTTGTGAGAGAGGCTATAGTATAGTAGTGCGGTATCTTAGTATCAGTCTTGGGCTAACAATTATCATATTACATGATGATATGTGGAGTTAGTTGAAGAGTGAAAGTTTATCCATGCCATAAGTGAAGGGCTACTACAGATTGTTCAGCAAACCTCATGGCACAGGACCAGAGTAGTCTCGTCTCGCATGTCTCGAATCCACGTACTGCAGACCCTTCGACCAGCTGGGCCAGACTTTACATATTCACTTTCAGGATGAGTTCAGTGACGCTGGAGGTATGTGCACGTGCACCATTGAAAGGGGTGGGGCTGGACCGGAAATCAGAATTGAATGTAATTAGCTACACGCTGTGCATGACTAAATTACCTAGTCGGGCCAGCCTCTCGCCGCACCCACTACTAACCCCGTCGAGAGGGTGACTACCATTTACCTCCCGCATCAAGCACATCACTAGCAACTGAACGACTCTGAAGCTTCTGCACCAACTGTAAGTTCATAAAGAATCATGTCACTCTACTATAGCTAGTTATGTGTAGTCAGGAGCCTCATTATGCGCTCCTGGTGTAGTATAATTTACAGTCGATAGTATCAGTACAATAAGTTTTTTGAGTGAGGAGAGAAGACCGAAACTTACAAATTAAGGATGAGACACTTTGCTAGCTTTGTATAGGCATGATACATGAATAGGAAAGAAAAGAACAAATGATACAGGTTAATCCTTGTGATGCGATACACTAATTGTGGTATAATATTATGTCAGTACAATGTCATGATGAGTTCTGTGCATGGGCATTGTACTCTCTGGCTTCCTCCCTCATGTGACAAGAGTTTTACCAATCTGAGTCTCTTGCACGATCCGCACTAATCCTGTTAGTCCTACTGCACTGCAGTATTAATATCTTGGTTGTTCCACAAGTGATAGGATCCTGCACACTATCTACAACCTAGATAGTTGCTGGTTGTGTGCTGCAGTTAGCTACACCGTGTGATCATTGATCATGATCAGCCAATACAGAGCATGCGCAGTTGCAGTCCAGTAATATATGGGGTCATCACCAATTCTGACCGCTGTTACATGCATAACCTATCAGCTAGAGGGGTCTTGGGAGATCTGTAGCAGTCCAGTTCTCTTCAAGTGGGAGACAGCTAGTTCTTATATAACAGTAACTGTTATAGTTGAGGAATTATTATTCTTTTTCTCTCCAGCCTCAATATGCCAGCCAGAACCCCTCCACGTATGAGCTCTCCTTCACCCCCACCACCAATTCAAGGGCCACCACCAGTTGACAGTCCGAGTCAACAACACTGAGATTGCAACATTCCATGTCTTTGTTCACCACCCTCCCACTCAGCTGGGCACTGCAGTGAGGGTGAACGAAACTTCCGTTGATGTACATTGCAGTCAGTGACACAAAAAACAGTTTGTAACTGAACAGAGCACTTCACAATGCACAGTATACTCAACATTCAGGGCCAGAATGTTCCCACCATAGGGTCCAAGGGGACACCACCATTTGGGGATGGAAACCCCATTGGAATTGCCACAGATGGTGATGGTAGTGTATACACAGCAACCAGTGATGACAAACTGCACATAATGTCAAGGTATGCATATTATGCACATTTTTGACGTTATGAATTACACAATATTCATGTAACTTGCTTGCACCATTGCACGGTTATAAAAATATTTTGAGGACAATTATCAACCTTTCACTAGCAAAGACTGATTTCCGTTCTGGATGTACGGCGAGGTTCCAAACCCCAAGACCAAACTCTCGCATCAGAATCACAGACAAAGCAGACTAGCTATATGGAAACTTCAAGTAGTGAATCGTTCATCCTCAGTCATGGGAATGATAGGAAGGATGTCATAGGCTGATCCAGCCATGAAGGGAAACTCGAGAAGATTTACTAAATCTGCCAGCATCAAAACTTTCACCTCATTAATTAAGCATGTAACTTACAGTGTAAACTGTCTGGACTCATACTACTGACCTTGTTGGAGATGGAAATAGGGATAGCAGAACAGTAAAACATTGGGAAGTAGGGTAGCTATACGGATGATAGCAGTTCAGCATACAATCCCATCTCTCCACACAGTACATAGCTACATAATTATATAGTTCATATTATATAGCTACATAATTATATGTATGGCAAAAGGTATCAATAAGTGTCATACGATTTTTAAATCAGCCCGTATGAAGAGAGAATGTAAACAATTGAGCCCTGAGACATAAGGGTGATACCTCTCATGCCAAATCGATTCAAGACAGTTGCTTTAATTTCATCCAACATTTACTACGATGAGAAAAAGTGAATGAACATTGGCTTGTGGTGAAGTTCATTTCTTTACTGCTTGAGCCTCAAGACATAGTAACAATCTTGTGCTATTTCACCAAGTTGATTCATTGATCAGGATGTATGCTACGTTTGAGTGAACTAATGTGTCAACAAAGGGACTGCTTAGTTGGTACCTAGCGAAAGTTCCTAATCACATTTAGCAGCTTGGCAATGAACTGTATTCATGTCCACTCACGCTTGCAACACAAGTAACAAACCTACAGCCAAAACAGCAGCTTTTAAAGACTTTGTACCATTACTGTAATTGTGTCATTGATAAAGAAGTGAACGAATTCACACTTGCAGTGAACTTCCCTTGTTAGCACATGATTTTTCCTGTCCAGTTTGCCTTCCTGTATGCATGACCTTCAAGACATCACATCTTGAATTCTTGTCCCTCAGTATCATTGTCAGGAAATGGTTGTTTTGACAGTATTTCACTAGGCAGTAATGTTCATTACCAATTAAGCTGCCGAATGTGATTAGGAACTTTAACTCACTAGGCAATTATATCACATTTAGCAGCTTGGTAATGAACGTTACTACTACCTAGTGAACTAAAATTCCTAATCACATTCAACAGCTTGGTAATGAACATTGCTGCCTAGTGAGTTAAAGTTCCTAATCACATTCAGCAGCTTGGTAATGAGCATTACTGCCCACTGAATTAGCGTTCCTAATCAACTATTCAGCAGCTTGGTAATGAACATTACTGCCTACTGAATTAGCGTTCCTAATCACATATTCAGCAGCTTGGTAATAAACTGTATGTTTGCCTAGTGAACTTAAGTTTCTAATCCTAACCACATTATAGCTAAGCAGCTTGGTAATCAACTGAATCCATGTCCACTGACACATGCAATGCAATGAGTAGCTGAAACTCTCTGTCAAAGAGCAACTTGTACTATAAAGCACTTTTGAACACACCATTACTGCAAACACAGCACCTCCTGGGATGATAGGAAAGTGCCAATCATAATTTCCATGTGAAGTGTCACGTTCTTAGTTGCACTCCTCATAGCCAGGAAAATAATTCATTCATTGTAGCTGCTGTACTGCTTGAAACTTAATTAGCTACTTCTTAATTCCAGGAGTAATGATTTTCAATGCACACTTGCATTGAATTTCCTTGCTAGCATAATAGTAGCTATGTGTGTTCGGCTGTCAAGTTTGCTTTCTGCATGAATTTTGTGGTACCTTATCAACTGACAGCAAACTGTTATGACAGAATGGGATACATTGTGAGACTTCCTAATCACATTAGTATCTAGGGTAATGAACTGTAGCCTGTCCACTCACATGACAACAAACTGTCACTTCACTATATTATAGCATAATTACTCCACCACCAAAAGCTATTAGTGCTGATTCTTCTGAGTAATTATACTTACGTGTGCATGCATGAGCTGCATGATGGATACATGTATGATGGATCAGCTGACCGACTGTAGGAAGCTATGACCACAAGGGTTGCATGGTTGAACATGACAGGGACTGGCCGATTGCAGGAAGCTATAACCACAAGGGTTGCATGGTTGAACATGACAGGGACTGTAGGAAGCTATGACCACAAGGGTTGCATGGTTGAACATGACAGGGACTGTAGGAAGCTATGACCACAAGGGTTGCATGGTTGAACATGACAGGGACTGTAGGAAGCTATGACCACCAGGATTGCATGGTTGAACATGATAGGGACTGGTGTGCGACTACATAAGGTGGAGTAAGACCCGAGACTTGCATGTGCTCAGCTCTTGTCTCCATTGCACGTATCAGCCAGAAGCCACCATCAAAGTTCACTTTCACGTTCACTTTCAATATTTGTGCAACTTCCACAGGTGTTTGCTTCCGTGTGGATAACTGCATTGTACAACTCGTACACCATTCCTGTTCTACTCAGAATCGGATTGCTGTCTTCATCAAGGAGGAAAGTCCTGGTCATCAGTGTCCTTTGTCACGCCATGCAAACCATGGTATGTCACTTCATGTTTATGCCAGTATAGTAAGGCCATACGGGCAGACTGGAATCACAGCTATTCCACCCCCACTATCTGTGGGAATTCCTAATAAACAGCCCTAGCAAGACCCTTGCTCAGCTTGGCACGTTGGCCGGTGTCACATTAATCTGTCGGATAGAATCTACCAGTTTACCAGTGGATTCGAAAGTAAAATTGGGAGATGCAAACCACAGCTTCTAGCCTGCAGTTAAGATAGGATTGGAGTCGCTAGCAGATCGGATCCGCTCTGGATTGGATTTTCGGGAGATCAGATCCTCTGCGATACTGGCTTTGGTGTGAGTGTACTGTTACTACTGTACGGTGATTCACTGGCAATCAATAATGGAGGCTTCTCAGTCACAGCTTACCAGTTCAGCAGCAGGAAGGAGGCACAGACTGTGGCCTCTTTAGCATAGCATTAGTGTTAGATGAGATGGAGTTCGGCCAAGGAAAGATGGGTAGCCACCTCCTAACGGCCACCAGCTATCTACTCCCACAAGACATAAGCCTAACCACGTGATCACGCTATTGACCATGTTACGTGTGGGATGCCTGATATTTTCACACAAGGTGCAGTGTGAGTTTCGCTCATCTTGGTTTCTCTTTAGGACCTATGTCACCTGAGTTGGACAAAATTAGGCTTATGTCCAGTGTGAAATGAATAAATGCACAATTGATAACTGCTTGTTTTACCTTTTAGCTAACACCTGTTAATTATACTGCCCAGATCGAAACTGTTAAAGGTAAGATCACAGATAGGATTTTCGATCCACTGCATGTGACTCCGGATCTGTCAAAGCTTCAGAGTTCCATTTGAGAGGCAAAGTTCTTGATCGCATTGCATTGATTTCATTAATGGACTGCAACCTGCATGTTATTAATTGAGGAACTCCTGGGCAATAAAGTGTGGATGAAATTCATGATGTAATGTAATCACCAAGCAATGAGTATCAGAGGAAGAAGTGAGCAGTAGTACACTGTATCACATGACGATGCTGTGTGCTACGGTGTACTGCAGAAGTGAGCAGTAGTACACTGTATCACATGACGATGCTGTGTGCTACGGTGTACTGCAGAAGTGAGCAGTAGTACACTGTATCACATGACGATGCTGTATGCTACGGTGTACTGCAGAAGTGAGCAGTAGTACACTGTATCACATGACGATGCTGTGTGCTACGGTGTACTGCAGAAGTGAGCAGTAGTACACTGTATCACATGACGATGCTGTGTGCTACGGCGTACTGCAGAAGTGAGCAGTAGTACACTGTATCACATGACGATGCTGTGTGCTACGGTGTACTGCAGAAGTGAGTGGTAGTACACTGTATCACATGACGATGCTGTGTGCTACGGTGTACTGCAGAAGTGAGCAGTAGTACATGTATCACATGATGTTATATGAGCATGACTCACTCTCAAGGACATGTGCTCATATTTATAGAGCCAGCGATTTTTGAACCCAGCCATAGCATATAGTATGTATACTAGTCAATAGTATACACAGGCTGGTGCTATATATAGGTGTGGAATTCAGTTTGGTGATGTTTGTGTAGCTACAATCACTCCAAACTTACATGGTCCTGTGTTGTTTAGGCCACTTCGTGCTACTGGTTTCTGCAAACGTGAAAATCCCCCCAAACAGAAAAGAAACACAAGCATTTTTCTCACTCAAGCAAAAACACTATACTCTAGTCTAACCATTTTCTCTCCTCCCACCTTGCTTTCTTTATATAGCTGACCAAGGCAATCATGAAACCTTCATTGGACTGTGAATTGCAATGACTCTATACAATAGTTAGCTGTGATAGCCAAGCAGTGACAATGATTAGGCCGACATGCAATATTTTACAAATTAATGTATGCTGTATATGACAGTACAGAGTAACAGTTTCATGCATCCTCACCAAGGCAATCATGAAAATTTAATCGTCATTGGACTGCGAACTAATCAATGAATGACTCTACAATAATTAGCTGAGATAGCCATGCAGCACGTTAGCTAGATGCACTAATGTGGTCAACCTCTTATTGTATTCACTGCTCATGCCAATGTTATCTACTAGCCACTGCTAATGCTAATGCGGTCAACCCAAGAGCTCATAACAATATGGGTTCCACTACCGCCATCTCCGAATGACGTAGGCAATCAGTGTGGTCTACACACTTGTTCAGGGGGGGGAGGGAGGGATGCATGCATAATTATAGTAAAATAAAATTTTTCCGCCCTTCGCGCGGACTGATCGCCGCTTCGCAGCTCTGCGCACCGCCTTCGGCGATGCGCTGTGCACGTGCCGACCAACCTGCTGAACCCCACTTTCAAAATTTCTAGATGTTTGAAATGTAAGAGCAACTTACACTGTTCAGTGCATGGCTAAATATTATCTGCAGCACACTAATAAAGATCAGTTTGTCTGCAGAAGTCATGCACGTTGGAGAAGGCTGGGCTGTTTGAATGGCGATCAAACAGCCCAGCTTGTTCATAGCCGTTATAGTACAGGTAGCAAAATGAGTTTGACTAGCTATGCAGTGCCAAGAGGAGAAGTGTAGTATCTCTAGACCATGTGCTGCAGTTAGGGTGGTTAGCATCCTGGGTCTGTTCGAGTGAGAGTACTGACCACCATACAGTCTGACGGACTGCAGTACAGACCAGCTCTCTGGATCGAGTGCACGTCGTGTGAGGGGGAATGGTGTTGGATCTTCTTAAGTAGATGTTATATCCATTCTACAGACCTGTCAAGGTCGGCAGCCTCACTTGTCAATGAGTGGAGACCCCACCTCAAAATGAGTGAGATTGGCACAAAATGAGTGAGACCCCATGAACACCCATCCAATTTAAACTCATGACACAATAAATACCATTCACAATGACGAATTTGACCTGTGAAGGTCAAGGTCAAGGCAGAAATTCATGACTAAATAAACATACAACATGCAGTTTCTAAACAACTTCACTATAAAAAACCGAACCTTAGCGGCTATATATAGCTGTTGATACAAAACAACACAAAAAGTACAGAACAAAACAAAACAAAAAAACAAACAAACACAATAAATAACAAGTGAGTCTTTAAAAGACTTGATGGGTCTCGGCACGACTTGGTGTCAGCTGGAATCATGCAGAGGACATGGCAGCTGTTTAACCCTTTATGACTGCAAAACCTGTTAGCTATGAGACTTTCAGCTAGAACCTTCTGGAGGTTCTGTGTGATCATGAGCAAGGGGTGGGTCAGGGTGAGGAGAGAATGTTCACCCAAAGGGTGAAAGCAGTACGGTCGTGTCTGTGCTTGATGCTTAGTCAGAGCCAGGTGGGTCGTTTTAATTTTAATTCATAAATGGACCTAGACAACACCTTGGCCAATTCTTATCTATCTAGCTATATGTACATATAGGGTCATTCCATGTCAAGTCAACACAAAAAAATCATCATCTCTTCCGATTTTGACGAAACTTGGTGAGCATGTTAGTTCTATTAAGAAACCACTGCACACCAAATTTCAGCTTCTGAAGTGCTATAGCTTTTCAACTGTAACAAATTTAATTTTGGCCTCAGGTGCCCATTTTGGACCGCGTGCCATGACTGAAATACCCATATCTTCTGATGTGATCAACGTAGAGAGTTGCAACAAGGATTTTCTCGAAGCTCTTGAAAGGCTCTTTCATTTGGCATATAATAATATGATGTTTGATCTAATTAAAGTTCAAAGGTTATGTAATCTGACCTTTGACCTTGGTTCTGGAAAAACGGAAGTTTTGATTTTTTTCAAACTTTTTTTACAAAGACCTTGAACCTACATGTGTTTATTCACCAAGTTTTAATTTGGGACTACAATGGGAACAGCAGCTATAGACCAAAATGTAGTAGCATGTGTACGTTTTTTGTATTCATGCTACTACATTTTGGTCTATAGCTGCTGTTCCCATTGTTGTCCCAAATTAAAACTTGGTGAATAAACACATGTAGGTTCAAGGTCTTTGTAAATAAAGTTGGAATAAAATCAAAACTTGTTTTTCCAGAACCAAGGTCAAAGGTCAGATTACAAAACCTTGGTTAATTGAGAGACCACTCCACACTAAATTTCTACTTCCTCAGTCTACAACTGCACTCTTGACCGTAATTGCCTGTTTTTACACCACATGCCATGCATGACTCAAATAGCTACCTAATGCGATCTGTACAGAGACATTTCTTTAAAGTAGTTGTAATGCACTCTTGTAATCTGACATGTTTACCTTAATGATATGTCGAAATCTGACCCTTGACCTTGGTTTTCACTTTGAATATGCGTGGTTAATAAGGCGACACATGCACACGGAGGAGGGTTTGGCTGGCATCAAACATGATTATACAGTACTTGGATTTGTCTGCTGCAACAGTGATTGCAAAAATCTCCACTGCATTATTTCCTGTTGTGACAGCAGACTGAAGTTATATTTTCAACCGGCTTCTGAAAGCCCAAAAACAATCTTAAGTACTAGAGGTAGATGGAAAGATGGTATACAGCTGGAAGTGGTCTGATTACTCACCACCTAACTGAGGAATACAGACTAGCGGCAGCTTTACTCGGTGCATGGGTCTTTAATATTCTTTTCAACCCTGTGCAAGAACCTTTGTGCAAATGGGGATTTGATACTTATACGTACTACATACAAGTAATGTATTCAAGATTATAGGCCATGATCATCATTTGGTTGAGAGAAAAAGACTTAGCTAAATACTGCAATTAGCTACCATCTGCAAGGTTTTTCATCAAAAAAAATGCTTGCAACTGAATTGTGTGATGACCTCGCATAGTGCATGCGCCCTATAGTACTTGTGCAGCTGATCTCCACAGCATCCAATGGTATATCTCATAGACTAAGTGCGTGAACCTTGCTTGTTGGTGAGAGCCTGAATGAGTCCTACATTAGTAACTTATCCCGACACCTTAATAAGGTTTCAAGCATGAGTGTAGCTGCATGATTGTGCACGTTCAGGTGGCTAGTGACGAACTAGTCAGAGTAAGGAGCTACACTGGACTCATGCAGATGTAGTGAGTGAGACAAGCATGTCCGTGAAGAGGGTACTGTCATGTGCTGCACTACGCTAATACGAACGGAGGCGTCATAGAGACTGTCAGACCTCTGCACAACAGGACTGCCCATGTAGGTGAATATGGGGGCAGTAGCTGAAGCAAGTGAAGCCAGTTACTTGTAAATAAAGCAATTCTACGAAAGGTCGCACATACACACTGACACAGACAGCAAGCTGAGCTGCAACTGAAGAGCTATATATGGTTCAGAGATTAATAAAACTAGGCAGGTTAGTAATCATGATGGGTTTTAGACCCATTATCTGTGTATGCTATGTGCACATAATATTATTTTGTGCACATATTTCGTACATGCTACTACATTTTGGTCTATAGCTGCTGTTCCCATTGTAGTCCCAAATTAAAACTTGGTGAATAAACACATGTAGGTTCAAGGTCTTTGTAAAAAAAGTTTGAAAAAAATCAAAACTTCCGTTTTTCCAGAACCAAGGTCAAAGGTCAGATTACGTAACCTTTGAACTTTAATTAGATCAAACATCAAATTATTATATGCCAAATGAAAGAGCCTTTCAAGAGCTTCGAGAAAATCCTTGTTGCAACTCTCTACGTTGATCACATCAGAAGATATGGGTATTTCAGTCATGGCACGCGGTCCAAAATGGGCACCTGAGGCCAAAATTAAATTTGTTGCAGTTGAAAAGCTATAGCACTTCAGAAGCTGAAATTTGGTGTGCAGTGGTTTCTTAATAGAACTAACATGCTCACCAAGTTTCGTCAAAATCAGAAGAGGTGAGGATTTTTTTGTGTTGATTTGACATGGAATGACCCTATATAGATAGAGCTGAGTGTGTGTAGTTAGTATGGATGAGTGAGTATTCATTGTCCTGATTTAGGTGAAGCAGTCTTGGTAATAAGTGGATTCATGAGCAGCCATGCAAAACCCATAATCACTTTTGAGGATATACTTGCAGGCTATAAATAGGTTTGACACCCTATTAGAGCAGGTTGCTGCACTTGCGCGGGCGCATTGCGAAAAGCGACGTACGTACGTACAACATACGTACTCGCACGTACGTACATACGTACGCATCCAGCACTGTGTCTCGGCACTTCGGTGCCGAGACAAAAATAGGAACAAAATATAAAACAGAATATAAAATTCGTTGTTGCCTCAAGCTGAGAACTTGAACACTTGTCATGTAAGTGGGTATAATTGAATCAACCATTGAGAAACCTGTCAGTATCCACTTAGGGAAGTCAATGAAATGCTTACTACATAGCTAGTGCTTCAGTGTTCAAAGGGAGCCAAAATCAACAGGAACATGCGCGGTGCAAGTTGTTGTCTAGGTCCATTTATGAATTAAAACGCCCACCTGGCTCTGACTAAACATCAAGCCCAGACACGACCATACTGCTTTCACCCTATGGGTGAACATTCCCACCTCACCCTGACCCACCCCTTGCTCACACAGAACCTCCAAGGATATTGACGCTGACTTAAGCTGAAAGTCTCATAGCTAACAGGTTTTGCAGTCATAAAGGGTTAAACAGCGGCCATGTCCCCTGCATGATTCTAGCTGAGTCGTGCCGAGACACATCAAGTCTTTTTAAAGACTCACTTGTTCAATCAGGTTCAAGTAGCTATCTGCGATGTTTCATTTTGTTTCGTCAATGAGTGGCACCTCCGAGTTGATTCGCTTAGCTGATTAGGTATGCATATTCAGGGAAAACATTTTGTTGCTGTGTAGAATATAGTACGTGAGGTACCGGTGGATAGGAAACCTTGGTAGTATACGGGATAGTAAACGGATAATTGCTTATCAGTCCTAGTAATGGCTCTTTTAGCTACAATAATATTATGGTCTTCATAACTTCAACTTCAGTACAGACTATGAAGTGCTTTGCAGCCAAGTTGTAAAGAGGGGTCATTTGCATTTACACAAAAACATAATGGAGTTAATGTCATAGCATGCAGAATCAGGACAATGGAACGGTGCAGTCATATGATGACAGTTCAACGACACCTACAAACCTAATGCACTCTTAACCTGTTCAGCGAGCTCTTCTTGTTCTGAGTCAATCAACAGTTCGATCAGGTTTCCACATGTGGCATCCGGACTGTCCAGCCAAAGCGTGAACATCTCCTGACAGCAGATGACTGGACCACTCTGTGCGTGTGCTGCTTCAATGCACCGAACCTCTTGCCCCCTGGGATCAAGGTCGAGGAGTAGCCCAAACTGCTTCCAGTCTGGAGCGATGGCCTTGACAATCTCAATCTTTTTCCCTATAGAGGTCTTGAGCCTCAATAGCTGGGCTATCCTGGGTTTTGAGTTTGCGAAAACAAGAACACAAAATCCGATGCAGTCAATACATAGCCTCGTTCCTAGCCCCCTCCCAGCTTCCCGCCGCTACGGTACTGCAACTGATGAAAAGCTGGGCAGGGAGGCTATCAGATGCACAGCTGTAGGACATCTTATTTACACACTATTGGATGTGTCAGTGATACACACAGTCATGCTTACCAGTGGTGAATGCTCCACTGGGACTGGGTCTGTTTGGCAGTGGATGGCTAGGGGCATCAGATAGAGGTGTGTCTTCATTCAGCATCACCGAGATCTCTTCAAAACTTGGTCTGGCCTGGAGTTAAGCATCGATATCACCATAATGATTGACATGCATTCGCACACACACGGATTATAATGACCACATAGATTCTTTAAACTTGCATACCTTTGCCTCCATATGCCAGCAGCGATTCAATAGTTTCGCTAAATACCACTCGCACGTCTTAGGAATGGGTGGTCGCTATAGCAACAGAAACACAAGGAAATACAAACATCAACAAGAAATGTTCATCTAAGACATATCCTCAAATTCGCATCTAGTTCAGTGCTCAAAGTCTGAGTGATCAAAGGAATATTTAATAAACTTCAATGGCCATGTTCTGTTAGCCTCGGTCCCAGGCTCTCTCCTCAAAAAAACGGGGCGAGCTGGTCCGGCAAACAAACCACAGTGAACAGTGAGATCAGACCAGTGGCCCTCTCACACACCCTGTCAACTGCCTTTCGCCAACCATTGAGAGGTACTCTGTCCCGGAGCGTTCAGTTCTGAGTCTACAATTCGTGCATTAGCACGGCAGTGAAGGTAAACGCCTACAAAATATTCACGTGTTCACATGGTTTTGTTCTGCAATCTGATTGGTTCCGCCAGATCCAGGCGCCGGAAGTCAACAGGTTTTCACGTGAATGTTATCAGGTGCTCTCCTCCCCCGGTTTTGAGGAGAGAGCCTGGGAGCGAGGCTAATGTTCTGTATGCAGCTGTAGCTAGCAATAAAGGAGACTCTTTTGAGGTCTGACAGAGTGGAAAAGGATGAAAGCAGTGTGAAATGATGCCATTTGCTGTTCAAAAAGTCCGTAGTCCAGGCAATAATTCAGTCCAGCGATTAGAGACACCCCTGGAGGTAGCTACTAGTATACCTTTCCTTCCATAACTTCATTCATCACTAAAAATGGAGGGATACATCAGAGAATGGCTGTTGCAGAGTCACAAGCTCCCAGAGGAAAATTCCATAGGAATAGATGTCACATGACTTAGAGACTGGGCTTCTTTTCATCATCTGAAAGAAAATGGGCAAAGAGACTCTCAAGTCGTCTGTAGAATAAGCCATTAGCGTAAACCCTTTGCTCATAAGAACGGTATGGAGCAGAAAGCACTGCTGAATCTGACGACCACACAACCATTATTTGTGTGCTTGCTCAGTTTGGTCACACCTGTAACCTCACAAGGAATTCTGTTAGTCTGGGTCCTCAACAACCAGTCTCTTTGGCCAAAGACTGTTCGGGTATATTACTGTGAACTAAAAATTAGTTAGCAGTCTTTGTCTGCACAAACTTCATCAACATACAATGCGACGTTTCGATCCCAAAGGATCTTCGTCAGGCAAGTATAGCAAAGTGCTTGCCTGACGAAGATCCCTCGGGATCGAAACGTCGCATTGTATGTTGATGAAGTTTGTACAGACAAAGACTGCTAACTAATTTTTAGTTCACAGTAGCTACTAGCTACATATACAAGGGCATATGAGAAACAACACCAGCATGATCGTCAGAGCAACTGGAAGCTATCGCTGTCCTTAACTAGCTGTATAGGCTCACAACTGATAGTTCCACGAAGCCACGTATAATGCATGAGCTATTGATAAACGTTATAGCTTAGTGCTTATTTCCGCCCACCTCTGGGGCCATCCAGGCATAAGTTCCAATGGCTGTTGTTTGCTTTGCTATGTGTTCCAGTCTCCGAGCTGAACTGAGGTCGCAGATCTGAACAGAGGTCGCAGATCTGAACCGAGGTGGCAGATCTGAACCGAGGTCGCAGATCTGAACCGAGGTCGCAGATCTGAACCGAGGTCGCAGATCTGAACCGAGGTCGCAGATCTGAACCGAGGTCGCAGATCTGAACCAAGGTCGCAGATCTGAACCGAGGTCGCAGATCTGAACCGAGGTCGCAGATCTGAACCGAGGTCGCAGATCTGAAACACAGTATTTGATAGCTTATGCAAGGACATACGTTCAAGCATTGAATGGAGTGTACAGCTATTCTAATAGGTTTCCATTCATTATTACTGTTGCTATCTAACACTTTACTGAGGTATGCATCACATACGTTCTCATGATACAGCTAGTACACCTGATGCCTAGGAGACCACATGATACAGCTAGTACACCTGCTGCCTAGGAGACCACATGATACAGCTAGTACACCTACTGCCTAGGAGACCACATGATACAGCTAGTACACCTGCTGCCTAGGAGACCACATGATACAGCTAGTACACCTGCTGCCTAGGAGACCACATGATACAGCTAGTACACCTGCTGCCTAGGAGACCACATGATACAGCTAGTACACCTGCTGCCTAGGAGATCACATGATACAGCCAGTACACCTGCTGCCTAGGAGACCACATGTGTGGCTTCCTGCCAAATCTGACCCTCAACTGAATGCTTTCTCTGGGACTGATGCCTACTGTCAGCCACAAGCTGAACAAAGATCTACTTTGTTTAGGGAGGTCAGTAAAAGTGTTCAGCCGTGTACGTAGCTTGTAAACTCATCTGACAGTGTATTAGAGCTGCAACAATATATCGGCATGTCGATATATCGCAATACTGACAGTCACAATATGATATGAATACATCCTATTACAGTATCGATATATCGAAATATCGTGATATATCATTATATCGACTTTAAAATTTCAATACCCATCCAAAACGGCATCACTTGTTTGTTTGCAATAAGTAAACATGAAGTTGTAATGACAGTAACGACCTCTTTCATACATTCCTCACTCTGACCTGTCCTTCAGCTTAACATAATTATGTTGATGTATCGCAATACGTCAATATATTATCGCAATACATCAGGTGCAATATATCGATACAGCAAAACACAATATCGCTGCAGCTCTACAGTGTATTCAGTGATTAGTTGTGATCAGCTTTGGGACTGCATGGCACCAACGCAGAATGTATCCATTACACAATTATCATTATTTGCATACCTTGGCGTTCAGGTCGGATCTAACAAGGACTACACGGGAAGATGGAGATATGCAATGTGAATTCTTAAGGACATCGATAAGGATACGTACCCACCACGGCCAGTCACATGTAGATACTATTTAGCTAGTGCTGAGACATAAACTTCGTAAATACCTAGCCTCTTTCACCACAGCATTTGTCGCTTGCAGTACGTACTGTATACTAACGCATCAGTTACCGTACTGCAAGCGACAAACAGTGAGGTGCATGAGAAGGCCTGCATGGGAATGAGGCTAGCATATACCATTGCTTGACTTCAGATCTCAATGGATAATATTCTCGGCTGAAAAGATAGATCATTCCTGTGAAGAACAAAGTGAAATTCAATCATTTACCACATCACGGTTACCACTGTTGCAGGCCAACCCTAACGTACTGCATTCTAAGGCTACATGTCACAAGCCATTCACTATCAACAGCTATGATCTGACACCCCCCACTCTAGTACGTACCTTCCACCACCTCCTTTGCCCACAGTAACCTCTGAGGTAGTGAGGATCGTTTGTACTCCTTGTGGATGTAGTCATAGATGGAACCATTTTCAGCAAACTCTGCAAGGAATTTCACTGAAGAGATAAGCTAGCCAGTAGCTACAATAGCAGCGAACACTCGTGGTGCACGGCCATGGGTATGTCTTGACTACATGGCTATGTGTGTAATGGTCATTGTAATTCCTAGCAGTTTTAATTATATAATTATGCTCAAAGCACTAGAAATATAAGGCACCATACGCATATATACTATCAAGCATGGAACTGTGCAAGCATTCCTATTGTGGGATGAGGAAATTTGCTCACATCAGCTCAACGGCTTAAGCCTAGCTGGCGATCGGCAAACCTGTGACAATGTAGTGCAGGTTCCTCTCTTCGACAACTCCATAGCATTTGATGATGGAGGGATGATCCAGTGAGCTGAGGATTCCAGCCTAGACAGAGGTAGTGTGGTAAACCATAGCGCACTAGCCAACTGAGTAATGGTGAGCACATGTAAATTGATTTTCAGCAAGTTTCATTATATACACCTATGTACGTACTTAAAGGGAGAGATCATCTCTCTGTTTTCACCTGGTATAAGTGTCATGCACCATGTATAAGTGTTTATGTTGGCATAATAGTTCACACTTCCACAATACATAGTTAGGCATTCTCCATTGAACCTCAGAGTCGTTATAGATGTCTGAATCAACTGGAAATGCTCTGATTTCAGCATTCCGATTAAACCTATACGACATAGTAGAATCTTTGCGAGCCTTCCCTGTTATACTATCTATGCTAGTTGCTATGACAACACGGTAGCTTACCTCTCTTTCATCAAATTCTATCAAGGTCTTGATGGCCACAATCTTTTTCCTAGATATCCATCGTCCCTTTGACACTGCTCCGTATATCCGCCAGCTCCGACCTTCTCCATGAACTCCAGGTCAGAATAGTGTTCCACCCAACCTTTGATCTCGCTCTGACCTCCCTGTAATGTCAGACATAGCTACACCAGGGAAGGTTTTGTATTGCAATGACATCATCTACTCGGGTATTGTATAACATGAAAATAGTCACACGATTTACTTCCGTACCTTTGATGTATTTGGCGGTGACTTCATCTGCCAACTTGTACAGCTTCATGTTCTTCAGTGTCTCCGCAACCACCTTCCATGAAGCGGTGGGGGATCTCACATAGTGGTTGATGATAGACTTCATTTTCTGCCTGGTACAGCCTTCGGGTCTCCTCTCGCTTAGAGTATGGCACACCAAACCTGAAGCGCATATCGTCCCAGCGGTCTTCTTCCCCCTTCACCACCACCATGAGGTTGTCAGTGGTGAGGGTGGGGTCAGCTGGGTGGGAGACAACACAATATGCATCTCAAAATGGATACCTCAGAGTCTTCAGTGTCAGTATAGTATGAAAACTAGCTACTGATCAAGTTTCCATTTTATGCTCACCATTTCCCTATCAATTTCTCTTATGTTGCTGATGGGATTTGCAAGTAGCTACCATTCTTCTGTAGCTATAGTGCAATGCAAACCTTGTACTATGAGCTATCCGCAACTCACAAAACAACAGCATAGCTACATCATTGGAACTGTGTTCTATACGAGCCAATTGTAGCTAGTGAATTTAGTGCATGCACTGTCCAGGGACAAGTTGTGTATTATGATCAAAGTGACGAAACTAGCCATGCTGTAATTTGACCAGTTCTCCTTCCAATGAGTTGAGAAGCAATGTGTTTCTGCAGATTTAGTGCTGTCCAGGAGTTCAGTAACGCTGCAGTGGAATGCAGTTTATTGACAAGAAATGTACATACCTTTCGGTAGGTATTGCTTCGTCATTGCTGCTGCTCTCTCCTCTCCATCCTCGTACAGTACCACTGCCAGCTTCTCCCATGAGGCATCTGGGTCAGTGTTGACCCAGTATTCTCCCAATAAATGACGCTTCTCTGTCTCAGAGGATGACTGCCACTTGATTTCCTGTAGCTTGGAGTTGAGGACACCAAGGCCACATCTGAGGAAAGCATCTCCTTTCACCACCCTCTCCCAGTCTTCCACCTCCGCCACCTTCTCCACAGTGAGGGTGGGGTCTGAGGGGGAGACACAAGAGGACAGTGAGGAGAACAGCCAATAAACAATGAATGTTGTGTCCATCCCAGTCTGTCTCAACTAAAGGCTAAGCCACTTAACTGTGGCATGGTAGCTTCATCTATTTTACTTCAAATTTGTCGTGAAGGAAACAGACTGACAGACTATACATGCAGGCTGGTATAGATATGCATGTCTGTGAAATACTTCATGCATCTCAGCACTATGAATACTGTGGCATCCCAGTTCCATAAAAAGAGGAGCCCCAGTATATATAGTTCCAGGGTATCTGAAGTGTGACAGGTAATACTATGCATAACTATAGATGGGCATACAAATGTGACCTGAGTGCAGGGCAGGATTGGTTTCCTAATGCTAAAGGCACTTGGAAATTGCACAGGCAGGGTATTGGTGGGCATGCATGAGGATGAAAACACCACATGCAGGACACAAGTCCAATTTCAGCTACCTTTTGGCAAGTACTGCTTTGCCATTCATTGCAGCTGCTCTCTCCTCTCCCGCCTCGTAAAGAACTCGAGCCAGCTTTATCCAGAAGGCATTTGGGTCAGCATTAACCCAGTACTCTCCCACGGTACAGCTCTTGTCCTGTTCTGAGGACGACTGCTGCTTGGTTTCCTGTAGCTTGGAGTTTGGAACATCAAGGCCGTGCCTGAGTCCATCTCCACGGGCCACCCTCTCCCAGGCCCCTTCCTCCCCCATCACCTCTGCCACATTCTCCACAGTGAGGGTGGGGTCTGAGGGAGAGACACAAGCAGAAGGGGAGGACAGTGAGGAGAACAGCGAATTAACAACACTTTGTTCATTCCAGTCCATCAGCTAATCCACCCCATGCAGTCAGGAATTAGTCATGCACAGGAGAGAGCTCTATGATACATAATTATGCCTGTCCTATTTCGTCTGGTCTACTGGCTTATATCAATGACGTGACGACGGCATTGGGATTTACTGATGCGTCTGTCTTACAACAGAGTTGTACATGAGGGAATTTCCGGCTTTATTGGCAGTTCTGTCACGATTAGCTAGTTGTTGCAATTCAGTTTCTCCTGCCATCAGCAGATGAAGCACTGCCACTCACATAATTATCCATGATTACCTGTGGTCTACCGCAGCTAGTCCTGCTGTTGAGTGTCACCTAAAGGTGATGTTCACGTCATCATCATTATGTATACAAACTTATTACCAACACAGAGTGTGTGTATATAATTCACTGTTAAAGTGATCAATTACCCTTCACCACTATGTAATCGTAACCTCTTGCATTCTATATAGCTCATGCTGGCACTGGTGGCGGTACTGATCGGTACCAGCTAGGAGCTCAGTAGCACTGGTGGTGGTACTGACCAATGTAGACGGTACCAGGAGCTCAGTAGCACTGGTGGTGGTACTGATCAATGTAGACGGTACCAGGAGCTCAGTAGCACTGGTGGTGGTACTGATCAATGTAGACGGTACCAGGAGCTCAGTAGCACTGGTGGTGGTACTGATCAATGTAGACGGTACCAGGAGCTCAGTAGCACTGGTGGTGGTACTGATCAATGGAGACGGTACCAGGAGCTCAGTAGCACTGGTGGTGGTACTGATCAATGGAGACGGTACCAGGAGCTCAGTAGCACTGGTGGTGGTACTGACCAACGGAGACCAGACACACTTGGCTACTTACTAGTCTCATTCACAGGCCTACCCAAGTAGCTATATGAATATACCACTAGCTAATAGGTAAGCGGAAGCATTCTGTATAAAACAGGAGGAAATGGGGAACGCAAGGTCACCAGGCCTGACAGAGTAAATACCTTTCAGAATATACGAACTTGGATGAAAGAAAGCTCTTGGGGTCAACCTGTGGAGACAGAGTAAATACCTTTCAGAATATACGAACTTGGATGAAAGAAAGCTCTTGGGGTCAACCTGTGGCGTAGCCAGAACTGTAGAATTTGTAGGGCATGCACTACAGGGGCACGCTGCTGAAGGCAGCGAAAAAAAATTTGCCTTCATTTTCAGTTATCAGGATGGGCTCTCGTGGCACCTTTGTGCTTTGTACTGCAAGTTCCAGATGTATGAGAATCGATGCTGCAGAGAGACGTTATCTGGTGAAGGTTGGTCACCGTCTATCGACAGCACGTCTGTCAACAGGTCAGTGCCTTCTAGTCACGGTGTAGCTCTGGCACTGGGCACCGTAGCAATTTATGTCTGCAGTAAGCATGTGAATTGGGTCTGGGGGGCCTGCCCCCCAGAATTTGACACCACCTGAGATCATTTTTGCATGCAATCTTGGGATGCAACTTACCACCAAACCTACAGCCAGTGTGTCTCACTGTTCGGGGAAGTGCTCGGGGAAGTGCGACTCAGCCATGACTCCACATGGCTGCTTACTACGTCGACCGCTGCTGGGGTCTCAGGACTGACTTAACACTACTACCTAGCTGCTACTGGCAGGGCGGGCATTTTGACCGTCAGGCAGGGTCTGTGCACTGCTAGGCCCTGCCGTAGATACACCACTGAGGTCAACCTTTGATGGTGCCAGTGTGAAGTGTCAGCTCGTCAATCCATGATCCATGCAACAGTGTACGTAGCTACAAGGTCCCCAATGCTGCACTGGTGATAGTCTCGCAAGCCAGCCTCTTTTTCTACGAGGGGGCGCGCGCGGAGGGGGGAGGGAAAAAGAGTCTGGTGACTTAAGCCAACATTTCGTTTCCCAGTGGAATGCAATCAACTGTAACAAATGAAAAAGTCACATGATAGCTATCCAACTATTGCCTACTACTTTCAAATGTGCGACTGCGAAGCGAGTTGGAGGAGGCTCGCGAAGCTCTGGAGAGTAGTAACCGTTGAAAGGTGAGCCAGGGAAAAGCCTTCAGCAGTATATATATACGTAGTAACAAGGCGATTTTCCAGTGCCGGTTAGAAGACTCACGAGTACATCCCGTCCGCTGAAGGAGTTCTTCACTGCTAATTCTTGCTTGGGGCACAACCTTGGATAGCCTAGTTGCGCTTTGCAGCGATGGCAATCGCACGCACTGTCTCTGAATTACGCTATGAAAATCATGTGACTGCTGCAATCTCATTGGCTCTACCCACATTCCGGCAGAGAAAACGAAATGTTGGCTTAAGTCACCAGACTTTTTCCCTCCCCCCTCCGCGCGCGCCCCCTCGTAGAAAAAGAGGCTGGCTTGCGAGACTACACTGGTGAGGGATAGGACTTCAAGGGGTGGTGTAGCCTCGTTCCCAGGCTCTCTCCTCAGAGCCTGGGAATGAGGCTAGGGGAGGTGGTGGTGATGGTGGGAGGGAAGTAGATGACCCCACACCTTCTAGCTATGTTATGACCACACTGACTACTGGGCATCCACCACATTAACCTCAAGTAGTGGGTAGAATACCTCCAAAAGCTTACTATGCTATGCATGACTTAAAAATAATCTAAGTCACTAGCTACATGTACACTCGACTCTGATCTGTCTAGCTAGTCTATATTTTGCAACAGTTGAATGGAAAAGCATTCAGTCCTACACGTAATGGCGGAATACTGACCTCACCTTCATTCCAAAACTTCAGAAGGAGCATGCCAATTTCACGGAATAGCCTGTCGCCTCTTCACTACAGCAAGTCCGCTACCGTACCACAGTACCATGCCAGTCTGAGTCTCGCAACCCGTTTACTTGAGTGCAGCCGTGACCTTTGAACCGCGGAGGCGCGCGCAACCGGAAGCGGGTTTAAAAGCTGAATTTGTAGCAAGTTTTGGCGGGAAGTCGGGATGGCACACTCGATAAGCACTTGCTTTGCAGCCTGGGGGTTGAGTGTTCGCCTCCCCAATAACCGAGTACGAGTCTGGGCCACTCCGTACACACCGGTTCCTGACTTCCCCGCCTAGCAGCCGGAGTACGCCGGTTCCCATCTGACCACCGAAGCTAAAGAAAGGTGTTCTGGTTGAAAGCAGGTTAGCCTCCTGTGATTCCAGTCACCGGCGCCTATCCAGCGCTCCTGAGGCTTACACTTCGGTGTCTGACCTGTCACGGAGGGGTAGGTGTGTTGCTAGGTTGTATTTTTTTCTTTTTTTCCCCCTTCTTTTTTTTTCTTTTGGTTGAGTGTTCATTCAGGGCTGCTATATATAGCACCAGGAGCTTATGAGCGGCGAAGCCGCGATAGCATAAGTATAGCTCATTCTTTTTTTTTTCTTTTCTTTTTTTCCCCCCTTTCTTTGTTTGTTCTTTTGGGTGTGTTCAATCGGGGCTGCTAGACTATGTAGGCTTATTCTTTTTTTTTCCTTTTCTTTTTTCCCCCCTTTCTTTTTTTTCTTTTGGGTGTGTTCATTCAGGGCTGCTACAAGTATGTAGACTATAGGCTTATTTTTCCCCCCTTTCTTTTGGGTGTGTTCATTCGGGGCTGCAGCAAGTATAGGCTTATTCTCCCTTCAGCTGATTTTGCTGTTAACTCAATTCGTCTATATACATTGCAATATTGTTTCCTTTCACATAACTTATAGTTATCGACACATGCATATCCCCACACCCCTGATAGACAGCTGTTCACACTAGATTTTCTATTCGGCTATAGCACGTTTACTGACACAATCATAACATAGCCATGCACAGATCGTGCTTTATACGTTGCAAAGTCATAAAACCTGGCCGGCCCCTAGTAACAGTATTGTCTGGCGCATGGGGAATAAACACAGGACCTAATTATCACTGCAGTCGTCATCGCCTGAAGTACATTCTGATAAGAGTTAGCATGCAACTAATATTCAGGGTGCAAGGGGGGTCTTGTCAGGTAAATTGTCTGATGCCATTGTACAACCTCAGTTTCAGCTGAAGATTATAAAACATGCACCGTCCAAATGGGTCAGCCTGCATGTACAGCTATATACGTATAATTATGGAGTTAGGTAAGAGAAAGGTAACATTTATAGTTTGTGAACGATGTATGACTTGCAACTTTGGGGCGCCTGCAAATTAATTTTAACTGCATGCCTGTATTACTATGATGAAGAGACTAGCACCACCTCCACTTAAACCCAGTCCATATAGATATATATCGATCATTGTGCAGGCCGGATTAATTAGTATAGGCTGCGCCGAAAGCCCTTTCAGTTCTGAAAGTGGGTATATGTATTGCCTCATTAATCGGATACAACTATGCACGCAAATTAATGATATTGTGACCATCTAGCCTCGTTCCCAGGCTCCCCCCTGTGCGTGCGGTGAAGAAAAATACGGCGTGCGCAGGGGGAGGAGCCTGGAAACGAGGCTAGTGACCATCCACTTGAACCAGTTGTCATCATGCACCCAAAGTTATCACCATAATATATGGTTGACCAAAACATTTATGTAGTGGAAGTCATGTGATATGCATGATTGAAGTTTGTGGTGTCAGTTGCTGGCTGGGGTCACGTGGGGTGATATGATCAGAGATCTCTTCGAATCTGCTACTGCAAACGGTCAGGAGTGGATGACTACCCCTCAGCAGAACCGCCAGCCTGGGAGAGAGGCAGATCAGAGCGGTCAATGTGGTTCACACCAACTAAGCATTCAATTGGTGCCTAATATGCTAGGTGTCTTGAACTAGGAGTGAGATACGAAGCTGGGATTAGCACACTTGTGATCAGCATGAATGGAGCATTCCAATGAATCCATGGATTAAATATAACCTTTTGGCCGACCTTGATTTTTGACAAAAATGTGACCGAGATTTTAAGGACATCATTGGAAAGCTCTTTTTATGTTGACCACAACGGCACAATCCTCAGCTTCAAATTTGTATTCCATTGAACATTAGTGTACTGGTGCTTGTCACTGGAAGTGTGTTCTCTCCCTCTTCTCCATTGCCTTCAAATGCATGGAGGGAATACTCAGAAAGAAGAAGGCTACGGAAGCCGAGAGCGACATTAATTCTGTTCACGTTGTTCGGTTCACGTTCACGTTGCATGTTGCGACATTTTCTGCGTCACCTAGCTTGTCCAGAGCAAGGGCGCGGCGCTGCATCACAGTTGTAGACTACCTTGAGCCGCTGGTTGATGACGGTGTGCAGTTTCAAGTTCATAGCTAGCTCATCTTCCGCTCAGTGTGCAGTTTATAAGTTCGTAGTACGTAGCTAGCTAGTTCATCCTCGTGAAGATAAGCTATCAAAGAACTTGTGAAACTGCACAGCGTCATCGCTCAAGGTAGTCGATGCAGCGCCACATCCTTGCTCTGGACAAGCCATGTGAGCCAGGCTGAAGGAAAAATGCAACATATATTGTAGCGACCTGAAGCTGAACAGCAGAGACATTGTGTACTGAACAATGATATGTTATATTGTCTTGTAAACATATGCACCTGAGTTATATATCTGATTTGGCGTTTGTGTGTTTGGCCCTGATTTTGTACTATTCTACTCTATTATAAAAAGGCTCAGTCCTTTGTACACAACTCTGTTCAGGCACATATTCTGCCATCCGCCATTCAATCACTTGTCCATGGCCAGCTGCGCATAGCCGTGTGGAATATTACAGTATCATTGTATCATAATCTGCATGCTTGGTTTGTGGTTTTGTAGCTTCTTTGGCCATTATCTTGCTAGTGCATCAGTGAACCGAACAACGTGAACGTGAACCGAACAACGTGATCATGAACGTGAACCGAACAACCCTTCAAGCACAGGGGGAGTCTGGTTCCGAGACTAAATTTAAACGCGAAACGTGAAAGCGCAACGTGAACAGAAATGTCGCTCTCGGCTTCCGTAGAAGGCTGACACCGAGATTATCCTAGGGTTCAAATGAGCCGTGATGTCTGCAGAATTACCACTTGTGACACTGGATTCAGAAGCATGGAGCAACAGACAACTCGACACCTTTACTACCTGGCTCCACCTTCCTATGATGATACTATATAATATCAGATCTGAATGTGCAAGCCACATCAGGTCTTGCAAGCCACACCCCCAGTGCTGACAAGAGATGGTGCTAATCTGAATGGTACAAACACACCACCAGTAATAGCAGATGAACTTCAGAGCTAACAGTGCAGAAGAGAGTACTAGTGTGAAGCGACTGAGCTTAATGTCGCGTGTCACAACTCATCACCCTCGATCGATCCACCTTCATACCGTACCACTGGCTTCAGCCCAGGGTCCACTAATAACAGTTCTACTAATTCTCTTTTGATAATTACTACTACTAATGAAAAGCACTAAAGTGCAAACCCTCGGCGTTTGGTAGCTTTCTTAGGCTCACAATCATCACTGCAACGTGCCCTCCTTTTACACGCAAAGGCATGGCCACAATCACAAACCGCCCTCTTCGCATGCACTGTACTACTGCACCACACTTTGGACATGTCTTTCTCAGACGCATAGACCATACAGACTCCATTGTCAGCCACCAGCGGCAGTAGATACCAACCAACAGAGTTCTCGCCAGAAATCTACATCCAAATGGTGCATGATGTAATCATTATGAACTACAATTGTAGTGCATACGTGAATACACGCAGAAGAGCCTCATGCGAAGCGAGTGGGCATTGTCGTATTCACAGCCTGGTAAAGATATTCATGTAGCTCACTCTGACTAGGTAAGTATATTCATGAAGCAACCAGGAAACCCATAATCATTTGCAAGTACGCCTGGAAAATTGCACGTTGGACAAAATGGCAGACATTATCGCGGTAAGCAAGAAGCGCTCTAGCTTCCTAACTAAGTATTTTTAGGAAAAACGCCAGTTTTAAATCCATGTATGTATCCCGCTTGTACCGCTAGTGCCTTTAGTTCTACGTTTACTAGCACCAGTTGGCAGATAAGTTTCTTGGACAAACAGACAGACAGACAGACAGACACACAAAACGACTACAGTAACCCTGTGCGCATGCGCGCCGAGGGTTAATAACTTCTGGTGAGGACTTTGTACAGAGTTGATTTGAATGAGTTTCAACTTCGGTTATTCGCTCTATACTTCATTATGTTCGAATAAGATTTTGTACGATTTATGAGCACTGAATTCAAAGGAAATTGATTTGTGACAATCATGTTCTTGTATACAAACAACTTGGGCATACTATACTACTGCTGGTGGTGAGAGATATAACGGGACCAAGAACGCCATGGAGGCGGTCCAGCAGAGAGGAGCATCCGTGTTTGGAGGTGGACGCGGCTGGCTGGATTTACTTGCTAACTTCTCATGTATTCTAACGTGGAGATGAGACCAGCAGGTAGAAGCACATTATTTTTGTGGATCCTGTGTGTGTGTGTGTGTGTGTGTGTGTGTGTGTGTGCATGTGTGTGTGCGTGTGTGCGTGTGTGTATGTGTGTGTGTGTGTGTGTGTGTGATAGGTGACTATACTATGTGGGAACGGCCTGGGAACGAGCTCGAGGCTATGACAATGTATTGTACATGCTAACTACTGGCCACTTGCTGAAGATTGAGAGCCAGGGTTCAGATTGTAGAGGACAAAGAGACTAGAATGGCAGAGAATGGAGTGGAGCACTGACCATCCTTGTTCACAGCTGGGGAGGATGACGAAGATGATCAGGAGCACCTCCACCAGTACCAGGAAGATGATGATGAAGGACAGGAACACTCACAAGATAGTCAGGTCTCCAAACCGGCTGTAAACCCTAGACCAGTTTTGATCACTGCAGTGTGTGTGTGCGTGTGTGTGTGAGTGTGCATGTGTGGTATATGTGTGTGCATGTGTGGTATATGTGTGTGCATGCGTGGTATATGTGTGTGTTTGTGGGGTGGAGGGGGGGGAGGGGGTATATATATGCGTCACATCACTCAACTTTGCATTTACCATAATTATTTATGCTAAAACTCCATAGGTGGTGGAGATTCCAGGAAATGAATTTTCACCATTAGAATAAACAAAAATGGGCTCAATTAATTGCCACCATCTGCATTTGGCGAGAAATCACTTGTGACTGTTGAGGCTATACCATTTCAGGAAAAAACGGGCATCAACTGACATGCTGCATTTGGAGGTTTGTTCCAGACTGACTAATAGTGAACTCCCTAAATGTATACTTTGAAATTCATGTTGTTATGGTAAGTACATTTCCTGGTATTGGATTTACAGAGAATAATTAGTGAACAGGGCTACACCTTAATTGGATTATGAAATTCCACTTCTACCCTTAGATAGAGCTGTGTACCATTAGAATAAACGTGTACCACTAGGCCATGAGAGAGTTATGAAACAGGTTGAAGATCCACCAGCTGTGAGTGGTACGAGGGATAGGCTAAGTGTACATGACTACACCTTAAATTGGATTATGAAATTCCAGTTCTACCCTTAGATACGAGCTGTGTGTGTCACTAGGCCATGAGAGAGTTAGGTTGAAGATCCAACACCACCGAGGTGGTAGGGGGATATATAAAATAAAAACGGGAAGGCGTGGGAGCATTTCTCATGTGAGTGATATCACATATCAGGTGATAGCAAGGGCGCATCGACCCTAACGGGAAGAGGGCATGCAACTCTCGTATTGACTCTGCAAACGGCAAAATCCAAATGCGGCCACCGGATATATTATTTTTAGACATTGGTATATGTGAATGAATGCAATTATCTGATTACGTGGAATATCGCAGAGCAGGCCAGAGGAGCTAGATCGAGCGCGTAGAGTGGATGAATGCCATCCACGTTTTGACAACTGGAAACAACGTGCCCGTCCGTCCTACATGCGGCAGCCATTGCACGCAGGTGCCGTAGGCTTCGCTCGGGACCGTCTCCACTGAATGACATGGTTCATTGGCGAAACTGAGGCAAGGAGAAGGCAGTGGTAAGCGCCGTCCAGGGTAACAGCAGTGAGTTTAGATAGAAGTTCATTGACTTACTAGAGAATGGAGAACTGTGGCTGTGACTAGCGCGGTTAGCGTGCCAGAGCTGCGCGCGCCGCGGATATGAAATAAACAATGTAGCACGTGATTTCTAAAAATAGAATTGATTTAGATTATGCCGCTTGCGGAGTTACATGCCCTCTCGCCGCCTTCGGCGGCTCGATAAGCCCTTGGTGATAGTAAGACCTGAGACATCACATTCCAGTAGTGCTTGCTCAGTGAGCCCACTCATTAATTCATTATCATAGTCACGAGGTGATAGTATGACCTGAGACATCACATTCCAGTACTGCTTAATTTATTATCATAGGCATGAGGTGATAGTATGACCTGAGACATCACATTCCAGTAGTGCTTGCTCAGTGAGCCCACTCATTAATTCATTATCATAGTCACGAGGTGATAGTATGACCTGAGACATCACATTCCAGTACTGCTTGCTCAGTGAGCCCACTCATTAATTCATTATCATAGGCACGAGGTGATAGTAAGACCTGAGACATCACATTCCAATACTGCTTGCTCAGTGAGCCCACTCATTAATTCATTATCATAGTCACGAGTAGTCTCGGCCCCAGACCCAAACCAACCCCAGCGCGGATCGCTTCCAGTATCACGCACGGGGAGGGAGGGTCTGGCCAAGTTGCTACATGAGAACATTATGGGATGCAGCATGCCGCAATCGTTCTGAATAGTAATTGGCCGGTGCAAGATTACAACTCAAGTAGGTGCGAGAAAACTCAAAAGTGCACAGCGGAGCTACGGGTATACCTGTATTGAACAGTTAGCTGTCCTACCGGAGTATAGCTACAGCTTCTAAGCTAGGGCTTTACAACCTATGCCAAGTCTGTTGCAGCAAGATACCATCTACGCTAATGTCAAAGATGAGGGCGGAAGCTTAGGTACAAGGGTGGAGAACTCGCCATTTCTCAATGCAGTGTGACTCAGACATTCCTGGTGTTGAGATCTCTCTCTCTCCACTTGCTACTGCCTCCGGGCTAAGAATGCCTCCGTTCTCTACCCTTCTGCCGATGACTCCGCCCCGATTTTCGGCACTAACGCCAACTCCATCCAGGTAGCACAAAGAGTCCACGGTCTACATCATGTCAGGAGGCCATGAGCGCCGCTCCTGGTTGAACATGAACACCTTCAGAGGGTTCATTACAACGACAATCAGCTCCCACTGACACTACAGGAGGCAGGCATCCACTACAGCGGAGCGACATTCCAATTCTGCCTGTCGGAATCGATACAAAATTCAAACCATGCAACAGTTTGTCCTTTCACCAGCTCTCTCGCGACTTCGAGCTGTTCCGACTTCACCGTAGCTAGTGACCGTCGACCCCAGTTGGCTAAATACAGCTGTAATCGCGATCTCGACCACTTGGTCGACTCGTACATGTACAGTAGCTAGCTAGAATGAATAATTAGCATACTGCGCACGTGGCGTGAACATTCCAAACGTAATTACTAGCCAATCAACCAATCAGATTCAGCCCTCTGAAATTCCGCGGACGACTAATTTTTATGTCGCAACTTGGCCAGACCCTCCCTCCCCGCGCGTGATACTAGATGCGATCCGTGCTGGGGTGGTTTGGGTCTGGGACCGAGACTAAGTCACGAGGTGATAGTATGACCTGAGACATCACATTCCAGTACTGCTTGCTCAGTGAGCCCACTCATTAATTCATTATCATAGGCACGAGGTGATAGTAAGACCTGAGACACCACATTCCAGTACTGCTTGCTCAGTGAGCTCACTCATTAATTCATTATCATAGGCACGAGGTGATAGCAAGACCTGAGACATCACATTCCAGTACTGCTTGCTCAGTGAGCCCACTCATTAATTCATTATCATAGGCACGAGGTGATAGTAAGACCTGAGACACCACATTCCAGTACTGCTTGCTCAGTGAGCTCACTCATTAATTCATTATCATAGGCACGAGGTGATAGCAAGACCTGAGACATCACATTCCAGTACTGCTTGCTCAGTGAACCCACTCATTAATTCATTATCATAGGCACGAGGTGATAGTAAGACCTGAGACATCACATTCCAGTAGTGCTTGCTCAGTGAGCTTACTCATTAATTCATTATCATAGGCACGAGGTGATAGTAAGACCTGAGACATTACATTCCAGTACTGCTTGCTCAGTGAGCCCACTAATTAATTCATTATCATAGGCACGAGGTGATAGTAAGACCTGAGACACCACATTCCAATACTGCTTGCTCAGTGAGCTCACTCATTAAGTGAATAACCAGCACTAGCACAGACCCTTGCTAGTGGAGGGGTCTGGTGGATAACCAGCACTAGCACAGACCCTTGCTAGTGGAGGGGTCTGGTGAATAACCAGCACTAGCACAGACCCTTGCTAGTGGAGGGATCTGATGGTGAACAACCAGCACTATAGCACAGATCCACGGAATTTTGATCTAACAACAGTAATTTAATGCAATTGGTCAGTCACTGTTCAAAATTCAATCTTCTACTAAACCAATCACTTTTGAACTGATGGCATCATGCCGAAAGTATTTCCTTCTCGTCAGTAGAATTCAAAATCTGGCTGGTCATTCTTTCCCCATCAATGCTGACAACAGGAATGCAGCTGTGGGTTCACGCTAGGGTAGAGTTATTCACCAGACCCTTCGTGCTGTTGTTCTCTTGCTTGCCCCACCCCCTCCACTGGTCAGTGAAGGGTCTGGAAACCAAACTGGCTGCAATATGCTTGGAATGTACTAAAACACTTCCCTGATAATAACTATCCTACCTTTCATTTCTCAGGACATGAAAGACAAAGAAGAAGAATCCCTGCAGGGACGGTGGGGGAGGGAAACATGAGCAACCTTCCACATCTTACCCATCTTTGCAACATCAGAGCAAAAACCGAAAAAGTCAAATTGGAGGCCACTTACAACTCTTTCATCTCAGAGTGTGTCTAGTACAATTAGCACCATGTACCAGGTTTATAAGTGGTGTGGTTGCAGGCTTTTAGCTTCCAGGTTGCTAGGATACTAAGTGCAACAGAATACAGATAACCTGGTGAATACAGGACATTGTGGGGTGAGCATGAGCAATCTGCATGTATATATTTTAGACAGCGAGGAGAGATAGAGAAGAGATTGAGTGTCAGTGAGGGTTGCAATAGCTAGAGGAAGTTTGCCATGGCTATTGGTGGCACCAGTCTAGCTGGGTTAGGCACAGATTGTCATGTCAGTATAACTATTCAGCCCTTCCTTCCTGGTCTCGTTTGGTGCTCTTTGCTGTTTTCTTCTGCACATTCTCAGCCTCGTTCCCCACTAATGCATTCCTCCTTGCCATCCAGCATTGATGCACAATGCACCACCGAGTACAAGTCTGAATTATCCTGTTATGTGCTTGCACCAGATGAACGGTATCAATATGAAATCGAGCTACGGAAGTGTAACAATGCTTTAGGGGGCAACTGCACCCCTGGTAGCCGCATTGCAACCGGTTGCAACTCGCTGGTCGCACAAGCTAGGCGTTGCAGCTCATTCAAATTAACTCACATGTCATGTGAGGACCATGCTCAGTTGATCAAGTCAACAATGGCGTCCAAAGGGAAGACAAGAACTTATCACAGCACTCACAACTTCCCCAGCACGGTGACTTTTGGCATGTGAGCGTCAGTGAACGATAGTGATCTCAGCTGTGTGGTCAGAATCTTTGTGGGGCCTTAATAAGAGCTGTACGGGCAATGAACTTCGAAGAAAGCGATCGAACAATGACGGCCGACAGTACTACAAAAGCACTCCACTATCAGGTGAGTTTCAGCACCAAAATTGTATAATGTAATGTTCATAATGTTCACATTATGCTTTTTCCTGCGTGCACCACACCTATAGGCACCAGGAGAATACCTGAAAAAGTTACTTGAATCAACAACCTGCCAGTTCCAGTACACGTGCAATATAGCAATCTCATGCTACACACAAAGTGGTAAAGGATTTGTTAACTACAACAACAGAATGTCCCTACTACACATCATATGCAGACGTACATTGTGAGAGGACACTCTACCATTACCTGTTGACCGTTTGGTCCAGATATCCCGGAAGATTGCATACCAAAGAGGACGATATGATAGAAGGACAGTCTGTGGTGGAATTAGACAATATGAACTCCTTGTTATGACCATGACTAATTGGGGTGAGTCTGAATGAGCCCCATATACCGTATAGCGGGAAAATTTGGCGGGCGTTAAATTTGGCGATTTCAGCTAAAACGCCGTATTTTTTAATTTGGCGAATTTTAAATTTGCCGATTCGATCCTCGACACAAATAACGTAACGGAAATGATGTAAGCCTCAGCGTGAGGCGCTCAGTGTGAACTATTATTTCAACTATGTCATGTATCGACCGAGTGCGACCAGTTAGTTACCAGCTAACCATGGAGACCTTCGAAGTAGAGTCTGAGAGATGTGTCAGAGGCCATCATGTTTTCCATACCGTTTGGAGACCCACCGTCCGAGAACGGCGACTGGATTGCGCTGTGGCGGTGATGCGCTCGAGCGCAATCATTGGCCACGTCCCTCATACTCTCGTTAACGGCTTGTAGTTCCTTCCCGGAGAGAGAGGAAACCCCGATATCGCGTTCTCTACAGCAGCTGAGTCTTTTCTGAAAATACTGGTAACAAGCGCTACCGTACGTATGTATATTACTAGTAATGTGCGCGCACATGGCCGGCTGGGGTGGGGTTTAATATTGGCGGAATTTAAAGGCAATTTTTTTTTTTGCACCGCCACATCGCCAAATTAAAACCCCCGCCAAATTTTCTCGCTATACGGTATACAAGTTTGCTGAGCTACGTACAATCATATATTTGTACATTTTCGTACATTGTGCCGTAGCTGTAAATCAGTTGCAGCTTAGGGCTAATTAGCTAACCTTAGAGTTTTACGTGTTCTTGTGTCATCATTAATTCAAACCACAAACGACTTCGCAACTTGGAGATCAATTGAGACACAAACTATGAACAGCCTATGTACCCCAACAAGGACGGAGACTATAGTGTGCAATGGGGTCTAGCGCATGTACTAAAGAAAGGGGTGTACTTTCACCTGTTCAAACCATCTCCTCATGTCCTGCTGAGCACATGGTGTGCATAGCTGTAAGCCATCATGGTATGATGTGCCTGTTACACTTTTTCAGCAATAGCCTGAGTAACAGTTCACATGCGTGTACTTTTGTGTCGTACTATGTGTCTAAGGCTGTGATATGCTCAGTCACATTCTGACGATGATCATGTTCAACTACAGTAACGCTGCGGTTTCCATCACTTCGGTGTACACTAACCAATATGGCCATTAGCAGCTTGGGTGCTTATCCAAGTAAACTTTGCCCTTATACGGGAAACTGAGCCTGAACTGGGGGGGGGGGGGGGGGGGGGGGGGGGGGGGGGGGGGGCACTCTTTTCCAGGAGGGTGCTTGATCTGTCACAAGTCCACAGTATTGGACAAGTCCACAGTATTGGACAAATGCACAGGGAAAGAGTCACCTTCAGTTGAACACTGCGAAGCAATCAGTGCAACTTGGGGGTGCTATTCATCTCAGAATCTATTTTGACAGGATTGCTATACCGCTGATCAATGATATAAAAGGGACCTCACCATCCTTCGGGAAGCGGTACGATCCTACCAGTGTGTCCTCCGGCTGAACCCGCTCCACTGTCAACGCTGAAGAGAATAATATCCAGTCATAGGCTTTCAGACCCATCGGATGTATAGGTAAACATTATTGCTGGACAAAAACTATTCCAACGACCGACCTGCCACAATAGGAAAATAACAGCGGGAACAAAATGCCGAAACCCGGGATTGAACCAGGGACCTTTAGATCTTCAGTCTAACGCTCTCCCAACTGAGCTATTTCGGCAACTGGTAACTTCTCCGGTAACTTTATCCTACCACAGAGTGGTGCAGAGGCATGTGGGGTATGCACACACGATATGCAGTCCAAGGTATGCGCTGTGAACTATGACCAATGTGTGCTACACTATTTGATACTGTCATCGTCAACATTGATTTCTGGCGTAGACCACACCTATGGGAACTCCTCTAACCAGGTGAATTCCTGAAAAGGTATTAGAATCAACAGCCTGCCAGTTCCAGTACACGTGCAATATAGCAATCTCATGCTACACACAAAGGGGTAAAGGATTTGCTAACTACAACCATACTTGGAGATCAATTAATACACGAAATATGAACAGCCTATGTACCCCAACAAGGATGGAGACTATAGTACATGATGGGGCCTAGAGCATGTCATAAAGACAGGGGAGTACTTTCACCTGTTCAGCCATCTCCACATGTCCTGCTGAGCACATGGTGTGCATAGCTAGAAGCCATCACGGTATGATGTGCCTGTTACACTGTTCCACCCATAGCCTGAATCACAGTTCCCATGTTGTTACATGCGTGTACGTTTTGTGTCCTTATCTGTGTCTGAGGCTGTGCAATGCTCGGTCACATTCTGACGACGATCATGTGCATACAACTGCTCCACATTCTGCACATGCACTCACTCACACTCGTCCCACAATGTCGTACATTTCATCCAGTTAAATCATTTAGCCTCTTTATTAGGCACACATCATTAGTAAGCACGTATGTGCTTTCCGTGGGAGTATTAGTGCATGAACATATGAAGGTGAGACTAGAGAGCTTCACTATTTGTGCACATGCATTAACCAGGCATAACTTGGGAGGTATCCCGACTCATGGAGAGCAAGTCGCAGCCTACAAGTGAAGCAGCCACCCTTGCTCCCTAGCATGCAGGCTCCTCAGTGTCAACTTACAATGCAGGGGAAGCGTATGCAACTAGGCTTTTGAAAGTTCTCACACATACACATATCTACGCTTGCTTGAACTACACAATCACTTGATTTGACTATTTCAGGTTCCCCTACCCAATTCTGTCGGTCTGCTCCCACCAGTACGGTCTTCACTCTGGTCACACAGCAGCTGAATAGGTATCTCCACCATAGTAGAGGTGTTAGCTGGGAATACAGAGAGAAGGTATACAATCAATCGAATATCCCTGGAAGGGAGGCATCAATAATCTTATGAAGACAGCCATTAACAATTGTGGAAAGGCCTGTCAGTTTTCACAACCAGACCACAAACTGCCCCTTCTCAGGCTACATGGAAGGAGGCTTAGTATCTGCTGCTGGTGCATACATAAACAACCACATGACTTGGGGTATACTGGCAACCCACATTGTGAGCTTACTTAATTGCAAAGTATTAGTCATTATACAAGAAGGTATCAATAGCAGTGCCCATAGAAATTGTGATGGTCGCAAAGGACCAGTAGGTAGGAAGGGTGCCATCAGTGTGGAAAGATACGAATGTCGTCCCACTGCACAAACGTGGGGATAAGTCGGATGCCAAGAACTATCGGCCCATCTCGCTGACATCTGTCAGTGGTGTCTAAAGTCATGGAAAGGATAGTTCGACAGCACGTGTATGATCACCTGTCCACTAATGGCCTTGTTTCCGATGCCCAGCATGTCCTGACAAAATCACGTGGTTAGTTATCATTCCTAGCATTCTTGAACGCATATAAAATGTGTACTCGATCATAGCATTGGACTACACCAGGGCGCTCAATCTGTAAATGCTCTACTGAGTATCAGTGTACTGCGACTGCAAAAATCTTCAAAATTGGCAGAGGGTGCCCCAACTAAATCAACTTAGCAGTACAAGTGTACAGCCTATACTTACAAGCTCACTGATTCGCAATTAAAAGTGCATCACGTGATCGTGTTCTCCCTCCTCTGGGCTATACCAATATACCTACGTACGTAAGTGCAAAGGCCCAAGGGATTCTCTATCACATACCGTAAAATGAAGTATTTTGGGGGGCGTGAAATTCGGGCGAAACAAAAAAAGTTCCATGCGATTTTAAGTCGCCTTACACGTACATGGTTCACCCCGGGACTCAACATGGTTGGAAGATCAAAGCGATTGGGCAATGGTGGAGGCTGCATCTAGTTATGTAATGCTATATAGGTGGTGAGGGCTACCATCCCTGTAAGTAGATCCATAGTACTCCGCTTCATGCCCAGTAGCTTATGAAGGTGATCGAAATGCACCTGCACACCTTCACTGCAAACTGGAAAGAGAGTGAGAAGGCTTCTTTAGAGAACCAAAAGTTACCTTTGAAAAGCGTTTTGCAAAGAATGCAGTATGTTCATACTTTTTTGCTGAAGATTCACTCAGGAAGTCAGTTGTTTAGGTCTTGCAGGTCTTTTTTGTGGCCGAGTTTCGGCAGAGTAGCAGAATGGTTGTGGTTAGCACCTATGCATCATCAGTTACTGGGATCCACCAGTCTGCTTGTTGCTAGGCAACTTGACAGAGCCATCTCCAAAGCACACTAGCTACAAATGGTAAGATATTGGGCAGTACAAAACAGTCCTTAGAGCTTTCAGTAAACCTGGCAATGATGAATGTGCTGGTTTCAACTTGCCCTCAGGATGACAAATTTGGTCAATCATAAGTGAACTCTAACCACTATGAGTGGCAGATGTCATTCAGCACAGACTGGTGGGTACTCTAACCACTATGAGTGGCAGATGCCATTCAGCACAGACTGGTGGGTGCTCTAACCACTATGAGTGGCAGATGCCATTCAGCACAGACTGGTGGGTACTCTAACCACTATGAGTGGCAGATGCCATTCAGCACAGACTGGTGGGTACTCTAACCACTATGAGTGGCAGATGCCATTCAGCACAGACTGGTGGGTGCTCTAACCACTATGAGTGGCAGATGCCATTCAGCACAGACTGGTGGGTACTCTAACCACTATGAGTGGCAGATGCCATTCAGCACAGACTGGTGGGTACTCTAACCACTATGAGTGGCAGATGCCATTCAGCACAGACTGGTGGGTACTCTAACCACTATGAGTGGCAGATGCCATTCAGCACACACTGGTGGGTACTCTAACCACTATGAGTGGCAGATGCCATTCAGCACAGACTGGTGGGTGCTAATCCAAGCCTATACAGGCCGCAGACTCATTCCCTTCACTGCGTTCTTCAGTCTACTCAGAGTACTCCAGTAGACTTCGTTGCCTGTCAGGTTTCATAATGTACTTGTGACAATAAGATATTAACCCATTCCTCATTGTAATATTGCTTGATCATACTGATGCCCGGCCTAGGCCCGGGTGGATCCGGGTTTGGCTACGCCACTGCCTAGGTGATAGGAAAGTTGTTCCATATGTAGCCAGAATTCTCCAGACTCAAACCTAGAGCTCATAAACTAATTCAAAGGTTACAATCATGTACACGTTTTTCAAGGAGCTGGCTTGGGGGTTGTGCTTAATTAGGAAAGCACACAAATATCTCCACAATTGCCTCTATGTGTTTACAAGGTGGCTACAGTACTCTGACAGCCAAGGAAACAACCACAGGAGACACTATCTGCAGACAGGCAGGAACAGTAGCTGTCAGACCTGCTCTGTCATCACCACCAAGTTGTGCACCATGCGTTCGAATCTGTGGTTATTTCCAAACCAACAGGCACCCTTTAAGCAGCAGAATTGCTGACAAAGCTAAATATGAAACTTCAAATGCTCCCACCACAGACTGAAACAGGCAAGTGAACAGTTGTTACATGGAGAAGCACTGATGCCTGTCCAGTAGTATTTACAGGGACATAGTTTTTCCACATCATTTGCTTATGAGCTGTCCATAACTGTGTTAGCAACAATTCCAGGCTTCAGAACCCAGACATTGTCATCCCTGCAGGGACACCAGGTTACCACCCAATAAATATCAAAAGAAGCACTTACTCATGTCTCAATGACGTCAGTGCTGGAATTCACACATACTGCAACGATCCAAGTTCCCAGTGTCAACCTCCTCACAGCCGTTGCCAGGCGACTGTGGGCTAAGATTTGTAGAATCTAGAAGCAGAAATAACAGAGCAGAGCAACACTGTCATTATTGTTAGGCCCACATGACGAAATGTCAACTCAGTGGTAAACACTTGCTTTGAAAATAGAACCAAATTTTGCAGGATACAAAATCCACACTCCCCAACCTGATGACTAAACGCTGCTGTTAGACACAACATGCACAGCACTTATCAACACCATAAGTAGAATTAACTCATGAATCCAACCAAGCATGTACACCTATCACCTGGATGCCTCCATTGAATATGAAACACAGAATAGTCACTAGTGTACGGTGTTGAAGGAGTGAGCATTTCACATTCAGCAGTCAGGTTCGACGTCAGGTTTCTCTCAAACATGATCTGAGCTAGACCTTCAGGAACTATGGCTGCATCACCGGGACACCTAAAAAGCGCTGAGTAACCGTCTGCTCCGGTGCCAATATTGCTCACACTCTGGTTGCGAGGCTCTGCTTCACACAGAATGGCATCACCTGGGCTACCATTCATGGTCTCCTGGCCACAGAAGTAGCTGCTGGCACTCAACAAGACAGCACTGCCGATCACCTCTATCTCAATCACATTCACCAGGTAGCGTTAGTTCCCGTGTTATCCACTATGCCAGAGCATTGATCTGGATACTCATGGAATTCCTCAACTACGCAAGCTGAATTTGAGGATAGAAAAAATAACTGAAACCCATTTAAACACACGCTGACTACAGTACAGCACTGCAGAATCCTTGCAACACAGAGTGCAGTAATTTCCTTATATGGAGGGGACTAAGTGGCATACCTTCCATATAAGGTAAGTTACTGAGCTCTGTGGTCTACTAAAGTGTAACAAGGATTTCGCAGAACCCTGTATACAGTTCTTGCATACCAGGAATACACACCAGATACAGAAATTTGGGTATATTATACAACCATTCCAAATTTGGGTAGATCTAAGAACTAAGTGCAGCTGATTAGGAAAATGTTGCATGACAAAGGAAGACTTAACTGGTTTGAATTAGTTAGCTAGAATTAGCAACACAACAGGTAAAAGGGGTTCACTCATACAAGAGCCAAATAAGATTAACGCCAATTCCATGGGAACAAGCTCCAATCTCGGACATGATTACGCATGAAGTTGAAGTTAATTTGGGCAACTGCAATAGCAGGGAACGAGAAAGGGGACCAGTGGGAACACAAAAATGTTGCAGTACGTTGCTATCATGTTACGACATGCACGAATGACAGGGTATTCAGGTTGACTCAGGTTCGTGCAGCACTGATGAACAACTTGCCATCCTGAAGCAACCACAAGTAGCTCAGATCAGTCAATGACCGCATAGTCATTTGTCTCTGTACTCAACACGGAATTTTTCACTGCACGCTAAAGTCTAGTAATAGCCAGTGCTGTGCCAACCAGACTGGAACCACACTGGGAGCACAATTGGTTTCAGGCTGCTGCACCCGGGTGATGCTTGCCTCAATTTGATAACTTCTCAGAAAGATCGAAGATAACAACTGTGTCACAATTAGTTGGCAGCAATGAATCTGATTACTGACCAACCATAGTATAATTTCAAACAGTTACTATAATTATATGTACATGTAAAACAACAATTTTGTTTCTCCTATATCTACAGATTACACTCCTGGTAGGGGGAAAATTGTGCCGCGTAAATAACCTAAATAACCTAATCAAACCTCACAGCACGCAGGAAAGGTCTACAGAGATTCTGACTACACCGTCGTGATCGCTATCATGCAATTAGACATACGCATAATAATTGTGCCGAAACTCACTTTGGTGGTGGAGATACGGGCGCTTTTGTCGTGGCGTCAGCCGCCATTGCTCGCCGCTCTCTTCGACTTCCGGTGGCAGTACCGTTCTTAGGAAGGCACACGAAGATTCTGACCACACGGCCGTGATCACTGTTGTTCACTGACGCTTACATGCCAAAACTCACCGTGCTGGCAAAGTTCTGTCATAACTTCGTGTCTTCCACCACTGCTAGCGATCGACTGAGAGTGGTTGCCACGTGGCATGTGCATTAATTGGGAATAACTGCGATTACTTAGCTTGCGCTACGCGAGTCGCAGCCAGCGTTGCAACGGCTACCAGGAGTGCGGTTGCCCGTCGGTAATAATAAAATGTGATTACAAGCGATTACCAAATAACTTTAGTACAAGTAAGAACAACCACTGTAACTCAAGATTATATATAAGGTATGGGTGAGCATTAATTACATGGCTAATTAATCCTGAACAGCTAAGCACCAAAATCAATTTCCTACACTGGTTGTGAATGAAGCCACGACCAGTCTAGGAAATTGGCCGTGGTGCCGAAAACCCGGACCGGACCGGACCGGACCGACCGGAAGTAGTTAATTAGTGCTTCCACAGGTAGAGAAAATAGTTTACTTTGGCATTGCTTCGTGCAGGGAAGTCAGAGAACAGTTTAGTCTCGCGAGTTGGCTGATTTGCACAGTATTTTGAAGCCATGAAGCGTTAGCGAGGTACCCGCGTGGCCAAGTCGGCTGGTAGTGGCGAGAGCTCGAGGCTGGCTCGCGAGACTAGCAACGACTTGGAATTTGAGGATAACTTGAAGGAGGCAACCAGACATTAGTTGGCATTTTACGGTTAATTGCTAGGCAAGTCAGAGAGCAGAGCCAAGCGAGTGTGAGTAATCTATACTACAAAAGCATCGAATACTAGTTATTCTAGGCCTACTGTCCGTGAGACTTGCCCCCTGCTCTGCTAGCTATAAGCTTCACATAAATGCAACGCAAAGTACAAATGCAGTAGCTATAATGCAGACAGTACCTTCGCTGAAGCTACTTCAGGTCCCACGAAACTCCTCCAGCAGTTGCCTGTAAGTGCTACATGGTTATTAGTTTGCGCAAATATCCGAGTCGTTTAGCTAAGTCGTTCTACGATAATTATTGCTATTTCACTTCTGGTCCGGTCCGGTCCGGTCCGGGTTTTCACCACGGCCTAGGAAATTCACTCTCATTGTAAAATTTTAACAGCTGTTGAATGACAAACTTGACCTTATATAGAAGGTAATGAGCTGAAACTAATGTATGCAAATCCTTAGTTGTACATGCATGCTAGTGTGTATATAATATACACACTAGCATGCATGTACAACTAAGGATTTGCATACATTAGTTGCATGCAGCTATGGCGTAATTTCGGTAATTTACCGAAATTACGCCATAGCTGCATGCACCAATAATCTGTGGATTTTGGGATGGCTCGTTGCTCTGGCTTGTTGATAGCTTTATTGCTAGCTACTGTACAGCATTACTGCATGGTAACAACCCACCTGTGAACGTCCAAGAAATATCTACAAAGGCAGGCATGTTGGAGCTTCTGCTAAGATATCGGTTGCTGTCATATCAATTGCAAGTACAGCTCGACCGGTGGGGAGAATCTTGTCCTCATCAATACACTCAACAATGACGCTGTTCCTCGTGCAGTTATTGGAGTTCTGTGAAGGCGATGAGTACCGACTGTAGCTGCTTCCATTGGCGATGCTCTAACAAGAAGAAAATAACACAACCATCTGTGGCTCACTAGGTTCCAGGTAGGGGAGCTCAAGGCACAGTGCCCGATTCAGGCCAGGCCAAAATCTCCCTGCTGTTTCACCGCCACTTGTCAGGCGACATGAGGGTACACGAGATATTTCTACTCGCTGTTCTGTCAGTCTTCGGCATTGGATTGGCTCCGGGCTGCCTGCCCCGACAACGACAGGAGATGCTCACTTGCTCCGTACTTTGTCCCAGCGCTACATCCTCCTCGACAACAGGGCAGTTTAGCTCCGCCTACTATTATCGCAGCAGTGCTAACGTAATTATGGCCGACTTAAAAGGCAATCACCATCCTCATGATAGTCTCGCTTGGGCCAAGCCGGAACAGGAAATTACGGACCATGTCAGACAACCTGAATCCGTTCTTGAGGAATGATGGTGTCTTCAAATAATCATCTCCGTCAGGTGCATAGCTACACAATCTGATATAGTGAAGCAATCACCTACACGCCCACTCTCAGTAACAGTGCAACCAATGATGCAAGGCAAAATTGATATTGCACTGAGTGGTAGCTTGGATGCTTTGGTGAAACAAAGGTCCGTCCTACAGTCACTACATCACATCCTCCTTGATAAACACCCCAGAGGAACATGCGCCTGTAGTAGAAACATCCTATGGGAACGCTACCTTAGTAGATCACTAATGCATCACCCCAGAACCTATAATCATTCCACAATTCACCGTGACAACCTGAATGCAGACATAATTTGCCAAGTAGCTCTGTGTACCCAGCAAACAGCTGCAGTGGTTCTCGTGGCCTCGATGCAGATACATTGAGAATTATTCTTTTTACTCAAGTTAATGCAACATAACTGCATACTGAGCAGGTCAGACTCAGATATCTAATAATGAAAGTCGTTCTAGAAACATACACTACACAGATGAGTAACACTAAAGGAAGTCACAATCGTACCATTAAAAGACCAGAATTGACTACTGTTGGATACCAGCCTGTTAGCAAACAAGAGCGGACAACAGTCCAAGGATCTATGAAGTCGCTCACAAAGACTAGTCAGTGCCAACGAGCTTACCTGAGCTTTTGGCCAGGTACAATCTTCATTGGGGAGCTCTGACAACAACTTTCGTCATGCACTGTCAATGACAATAGAGTCAGTGCTGCCGCGTGATTCGTCTTTCTCCACATTGATCAGACCTCCTAAACAGCTGCTGAACTGACAGACATCAAACACATGAAAAAAACAGTTCTGCGCATGTAGCTATTCCATTCCAGTATTCCAGTATTCCATTCCAGTATTCCATTCCACCATTCCATTCCACTGAATGTAGACACCCATAATAATTGGGGAGGGTGACGGTGGGAGGGTGATGGGTGGAGGGTGAGGGTGAAGAGTGAAAGCAGAAGGGTGTGGGGGTACACGACAAATTTTAAAAAAATGTTACTGGTGTCCAAGGTGGAGTTTGCCCATTTTACAGGTGGAATCCTTGGATGTGTTCGGACTTTGAAACTGAAGCTCTACAACTTCAACAGGATGTCAGTTGCATAGATAAAGTCTCAAGGTCTACCACTCAAGAAGAAACCTTTTCTAGTTGATCTTGCAGCACCTTATAGCACAATGTAGCTATTCCCCCAGCAAAGTCAGTGAAATACCAGTCATCAATTGCAATTTCAAACAATTTTCTTGGCTTGTACAATAGAATGTCATCAGCATATAGGGTGAATGTGCAACATCTGATATACTTCAGGAATAGGAGAGGGCCGAGTATGGATCCTTAAGGGACCCTGGAGCTGACTGGGGTTGCAATGCCGTCCAATACAGCCCTCTGTGTCCGGTTGGTGAGATAGTCAGTGTTAGTCACAGAACCATTGGAGAAGGGATCCAGTATAATACCAGTGTTGGCTAGGGAGGATATAAGTTTGTCAAGGGGCATTGACAGTGATGAATACTGCTTGAGTGTGTTGGTCCATTTGTTCTTCTCCTAAGTAACTAATTTTCAGATCACTTGAGAGCGCATTTGTAGCTGGCTGACTAATCCCCATAGACAATTCTAGGTACGCATGAGACCAACTCGAGGCCTGAAGAAATATGAGCTTGGAAACATTAGCTAAGCTACATGTAACCATAACTTTTCTGGGGCATAGCTAATCGATGGTGCGCTGTTAGATTGAGAGTCTCTAATGCTCAATTCATGCCTGTCCTGGGTTCGAATCCCACATTTCCGTACTGCAAGCAATGAAAAGCTGGGCATGGGCTGGGAACGAGGCTACAGTACTAAAGACCTTGTGTTTCTCTATTGATGGGTGCATTATAGTGCAGTTTCAAAAAGGAATTTGCCATCTGCCCTTCTGAAAAAGCCATTTATGGTAACTCAAGTGAGTTCAGTGATGATGTCACCACCTTCCCGGCCGCCAATAATGGGGCTCAGGACCATACCTGCACGAAAACCTCTTGCATTTAAGATGCATCATTTCTGGGTTATCAAGTCACAATGAACAGAACTAATGAATCAACCTGCACTGCTCGGATTTAGCTACACCGGCACAAATTATCGCGTGCATGCAAGACAACTGTTCACTGATAGTGATGGCAGCATTGGCCAGTGATCAAGCGGAGCCAACAGCAGCACCAACATGAATTGTACAAGTGAGAGTGAACATAATTGCCACTGACACCAAAGACAGTTCATTGAGTACTCTTTGGTGAACATCAGTCAAAATTTCAATTTCATCGTTGTGTCATAATAATTATTATGAATGTAATTGGGAAACTGATTTAAAGTAGGGGGAGGGTTCCAACCAACGACTGGCTTGCTGGGCTCGACTAGCTACGAGTAGTCCGAATCTGCCACAAAGTTTGTGACCGAGATGTAAATAACACAACATTTCGACCTGAGTAGGTCTTCATCAACTGCATGATTTAAAACACAATTGTTATTTGCATGTGTGCATACAAGAATAGACAACTTTTTGAGCAGCTATAGTATCCTCACCACTGGAATAATATGGAAGCTATCCTTTCTGATATACTGCTGTATGCATACATAGCCATTGACTGCATCCACAACAGCATGTCTTGCCTCAATTCTATTTTTTTTTTGCCTGGACATTGCATGTCTATTGCATTACCCAGTAGGGCTTAGCTGCTGCTTTGTGCATGAATGACATCATAAGGAATAAAAACTTAGCTGGATTATTTCACTAGCCACATTCCCAGGCCTCCGTGCCCAGCGTTTGTAACTTTTTGTAATGCAAGCGACAAGAGCTGGCCATGGGCGTGGAGGCTGCAGGGAATGAGTCTACATTTCAGTGATTTCATTACATTATAATTCTTGTCAGATACAAGAATACTTGGACGAAGCTCAGTTAATATTGCACAAACTGTTCCAATGTGCAAAATGTTGTGCTGCAGTAACTGCAAGACCACCTAGGAATTTTCTGCTGTGTAGGTGGTAATAACAATTCAATAGAATAAACTATAGCTTATCTGCACTTCATTTGCTGAAATTACTAGTGAATATGCATAATGGTTACAGTACGTTATTATTAGCACAACAACACTTGTTCCACTTTTCTGTACTAAGCAAATGAACAAAGACTACTAACTGGTGTCATGATCGTTATGGAGCTAGGAGTTAGCCCCTTCACAAAGTATAGACACGGTAACGTTAACGTGGGTGTCATGTGTATGCAGTTTAGCTGCATTTTTAATTTGTCATACCGGTACATTAGTGAGGCAATTATGAGACAGGGTATATATTATGTACTATGAGACACCTCAGTTTTGGATTATGTATATATTATAGCTAGCTACACGCCACCAGCATAGAAGATTCTGCTAGAACTACTTCATTCAAACACGCTTGTTGGCATTCCGGTAGTGAACATTATGAATTATATTGGACAGTCAATCAGACCTACCCTCACAATTTCATATACTTGCCAATTGAATGTTTTGCACCATTTAAATGATAGAGGATACAATAATGTTCAGTTTAACAGATCAACTATAACAGATAAGGCAACCAACCTGAGAATACTCCAATCATTGCTTCAGTACAAAATAATTGCACAAGTCATGGATGGAATCGACTTGCAATAGCCAATTAGTACTATTGCTGGTATTGAGAGAGCTTCAGATTTACCCAATATCACATGACTGCACCAATGAAGATGCCACGTATTTGGGAGGCAGCCTCAACCTAGCTCATGCATTTCCCAGTGCAATAATTGTTCCAGTTATATTTATGTGGGTCAGTTATGTAAGTGCACTTCAGGTCACACTCCTGATGTGTCAGTATTATTACCTCATGCTTTAAAGTGCTCTTGTTGTCTCTGTGCAGCACCCCAGTATACACAGAGAGTTCACCCTGACTGTACACAGCCATCTGTTGCACGTTTGACACATGTACATTTGCTGCTCCATGACACACCTTTTGGCCAATCTTCCCTGCACATCACTAGTAATCAGTGTGGCATTCTGCTGTAGGTGACAGCCTCCTGCAATGCCTAGGCAGTACGCAGTACTCCTTGATATCATAGCGGCGGTCGGACAGACCTCCTCCAGGATTCCCAGACTCTTCACACCTTGGAGATGAGACGCTGCATGGTCTAGTAATCCCATGCATGCACTCCTAACATCTGCAGCATGCAGCAAAAGTGCACATGTACATGTACAAAGTAACGAATATCCACCCAGTCAGACTGCACTGATATGGCACTAAGGCACGTTGTTCCCTGCTATTGTTCCTGCGTTAAAGAAACTACTCATCAACAGCAACAGCAAGATGATCGTTACAACAGCCAAACAATGAACTGTCCCTTCTCTGACAATCTACTCTCAAAAGTCAGCTATATAGAGGCCGGTCACCTATCTGTTCCAATCCCATACTTCAGTGCCATCTCTCATGCTCTCTTCCACTTCCACAGTGTAGTTCCTGGAATACTTATCCCGCCACACTGTATGTTGCACCTTGGTGCGTGGCACATAGTAGTGCTGAGTGTAAACCATCACGGTAGGTATAATTGGTACCTGCATGGAATCAAACATGCATCATTACTCTGCATGCAGTTCATGCATGGTGACTGGACAATTAAAATATTTGTACGTAATTATGGAGCACAGCTACATTCCAATACCTCAATTCAACATTCTGTAGGAATGCGTACTGTACCTGTATATGTACTGGCTGATCTATTGTAATGGTGCACCGATATTCATTTTTTCCGATACTACAGATACCAGTAGATCAACCTCCAAGTACTGGCCAGTACCGATACTGATACCAGATGTAGGTACTGAAGCATCAAAATGACAACAAAAAGTACATATTAAGTGAGAATACAAGTTTGCAGAGCATTAATGTTTTTAATGCACGAGGGCAATCTATAGCGGTCGAGGGCGAGATAATGCACGAGCTGAAGGCGAGTGCATTATCCACCCAAGACTGTTATTGTTGAACAGAAACGCTAGCATGGGTTGCATGCAAACGGAACGAGAAATTCTCCATGTGTATACAACCTGAATGAGGTTGGAATGGCATGGAGAAAGGCTACATGTAGAAGGAGGAGGTGGCATGGCCTGGAGACAAGGCTAGAAGAAGGGAGGTTGGAATGGCCTCTGGATGAGAATAGCAAATTGAATGGCCATGCCTGTAGACAGTACAATTCCATAGCTTACCAAAGAGGGCATTTGCCGTGCTGATCTCTCTTGAATACACGTTCTCATAAATCTTAACTGCAGCCAACAGCCTGAGAAAGAAGAATGTGCACGGTTTGATGCAAGTCAATCTACACACATCATCAAGAGATATTGTGCTCAGCAGAGCATGTACCCCATTATGGCCTAATGCCTTAATACAGCTGCACGACGAGATAGCAAGGGCCTACCGATTTTAATACAGTAATGAAGTAAAATGAACTAGCTTTCTCGTAAAACAGTGAACTTGACACACACGGGAGGAGGGAGGGAGGGAGGGAGGGAGGGAGGGAAAGGGGGGGGGGGGGGGGGGGGGGGGGTGGGAGGGAGGTATGGAGGTATGAATGCACCTACATGTATGCTTCTTGCATGTTGATGTAATGCCATGCTTGCAATGAGTTCCCATACCCGAGTCTCCACTGATGATAGGCAAAGCGTTCCATGAGAGTATCAGCGTCCGGAAACTTCCCAAGACCAAAACAAAAGTGGCGTCCATCCCAGATGACACGATAGTGCTTCACAGAATTCTTACATCAGTAGGTAGAAGGGAAGGAGAGGTTAAGGTGGGAGGGAGAGGTGGGGGAAGGTGGAGGGAGAAGGGGGAGGAAGGGGAGAGGAGGACACGAGGGGGACAAGAGGAGGAGGAAGCGGAGAGAGAATGGGCGAGGAGAGGAGATGAAGGGAGAGGGAGAGGAGGATAAGATGGGTGTCAAATTAGGATATACAGATGGAGTACCTCACAAGTGTCAGTGAGTAACTGTTGTCCTCACATCCACACTGTAACAAAATGATAATATTATGAATGACTGTGCATGATTCTAGCCTTAATTGTTCCCAGGTTCCACTGAATTCGTTTCACAGTGGGAGACCACTGTGTGACTGGTAGTCACAATCTGTGATCAGCAAAAATATTATACTGGCTGTGACCATTAACTATTTTCATTCCAAGTTTGCCTGCAATGGATTACCACTAGACCTTGACAAATTGTGTTCTAAAGGTATTTTCGAATGAAATAGTTCACACTGCATCCTTCCGTGAGGATGTAAAGTTGTTGGTCCCTGGCTATCTGCTTTGAATAGGCTCTGCCTTCTCCAGGCCCTCGTTAGCCACAGTCATCCCGTGAGACACAATTATCTATCTCTGTAAGGGTGCTTATCGATCCCTGTGTTAGATTCCATTGGACAGCTAGCAGCAGTGTATATGCATGTGGTCAGTGCTCAAAAGAGCGCAATCATTATTACCAGCTGCATTTGTCCTGGGGTGCAAATGCATTGTACTAGTCCTAGACATCATCAGTGATAAAGATTGAAGGAATATATTATTTCACCTGTACAAGCATCATGCAGTTACTGATCCTATACATGCCTCCCTGTAAGAGGAAGGTATTTCATCTATTAACTCTTTACCAACCAGCAAAAACCCTGTCTTAATGTATAAATTCCCTGTATAATCTTTTATGGGCTTATGGGAGCTCATGACAGTATTTGTCATCATTGGTTGGTAAGGAGTTAATCATGGCTCCTTCGGCTTGTCAACCCTCTATCATCACCATCATCAAGAGATCACCTTGGTGCCATAACCAAATAGTGCAGTCAGCACAAAACACACACATTATAATACCAAAAGCACCAACATAACCCCACCCACATAGCTAACAGGATTATAACAACAAATATCTGCAAGGAGAGCAAATCAAGTCTACCAGATAATACAGTACAAGTAGCTGAGCTCAGCTACTTCCCCTTCGTTCGCCTACAGTGCGTAATCCGGCGCCGGACAGCTTTCTGTGCAGACTGCAGAGCTGCTCCCCGATTGCGTCCGCTTCAGCTGCTGCTCCCCAATTGCGTCCGCTTCAGCTGCTGCTCCCCGATTGCGTCCGCTTCAGCTGCTGCTCCCGGGCCCGATTGCGGCATCCACTTCAACTGCTGTTCCCCCTTTGCCTCCGCCGCTGCTCCCCGATTGCGTCTGCTGCTCGCCGCTTGCATCCGCTTCAGCTGCTGCTCCCGATGGCGTCCACTTCGGCTGCTACTCCCCGATTACGTCCGCTTCGACTGCTGCTCCCTGATTGCGCTTGTTGGATTCCAGCCCATGCCCAGACCTAATGTTCTCGAACATTCTTCGCGGAGTTTGAGGTTCAGTAAAACAATTAAAGTACGAAGGTCGCGCGTCACTATAGTCTAGTCCCGCCCCACGAACATCCCACTTCCGTTACACACACACACACACACACACACACACACAGACAAACACACGTTAAAATCTTAATATATTGATGAGTGCCACTACACTATAGCACAATGATGGCAATTATCAAGACTGCCAGCTGATCCAGCAGAGAAGTGCATCCGTCAATGCGGTGTTTGGAGGTGGACGCTCATTTCTGGCAATCGAAACATTGCTGGTTCGAATCCCACCAAGCCATACATCATGAGATTTCATTTCTGGCTGGCCGGATTTACTTGGTCAGTTCCAACTCCTCATGTATTCTAGCGTGGAGCTGAGACCAGCAGGTAGAAGCACATTATTTTTGTAGATCCTGTGTGTGTGTGTGTGTGTATGTGTGTGTGTGTGTGTGTGTGTGTGTGTGTGTGTGTGTGTGTGTGTGTGTGTGGTGTGTATGTGTGGATGTGTGTGTGTGCGTGTATGTGTGTGTGTGCATGTGCGTGTGTGAGTGTGTGTGTGTGTGTGTATATGTGTGTGTGTTGGGGGGGGGGGGGGCAAAAGCTCACTTGTGTGTGACAATGTTTGCCTCGTTCCCAGGCCATTCCCCTTTGCCAGTATTTCATCGCTTGCAGTATGAAATACGTGGGGGAAGGCCTGGGAGATGTGGTCACGTGCGATGACGTCAGGTAGACAGATTAAAATACCTGTTTCGCATTGATCCGCCCCCGGCATTGTGAACAACGAACGGTATCGATCGTCCGCTCTGATATCCAGCTATTGGACGGACAGTACAACACAGGACGTTGAGATTCTTCATTGGGCACCGCCCTCCGTGTGTCTACCATGTGTCTACTTGATGGCATCGCACGTGACCAGATCTCCCAGGCCTTCCCCCGCCGTATTTCATACTGGAAGCGATAAAATGCTGGCAGTGGGAATGGCCTGGGAATGAGCTCGAGGCTATGACAATGTATTGTACATGCTAACTACTGGCCACTTAAGCTGAAGATTGAGAGCCAGGGTTCAGATTGTAGACGACAAAGAGACTAGAATGGCAGAGAATGGAGTGGAGCACTGACCATCCTTGTTCACAGCTGGGGAGGATGACGAAGATGATCAGGAGCACCTCCACCAGCACCAAGAAGACGATGATGAAGGACAGGAACACTCAGAAGATAGTCAGGTCTCCAAACCGGCTGTAAACCCTTGACCAGTTTTGGTCACTGCAGTGTGTGTGCATGCGTGGTATATGTGTGTGTTTGTGGGGGGGTATAATTATGCGTCAGATCACTCAAAGAATGCATGTCTTTGCATTTACCATATTTATGCTAAAACCCCATAGGTAATGGAGGTTCCAGGAAGTGAATTTTTACCATTAGAATAGACAGAAATAGGCTCACCATCTGCATTTGGAGAGAAATTTTGTGACTGTTGAGGCTATACTATTCCAGGAAAAAAACGGGCATCAACTGCCATGCTGCATTTGGAGGTTTGTTCCAGACTGACTTAACTGTGTACTCTGTAAATGAAATTCATGTTGTTATGGTAAGTACATTTCCTGGTATTGGATTCACTGAGAATAATTAGTGTACAGGGCTACACCTAAATTGGATTATGAAATTCCACTTCTACCCTTAGATAGAGCTGTGTGTGTCACTAGGCCATGAGAGAGTTAGGTTGAAGATCCAACACCACCGAGGTGGTAGGGGGATATATAGGATTAGCCTCATTCCAAGTCATATTCCGTATTTAGGCACATATTATACATGAAGTGTGTGAAGAGCAGCAAAATTAAAACGGGAAGGCGTGGGAGCATTTCTCATGTGAGTGATATCACACATCAGGTGGACATAGGAGAGGTGATGCCCAACCACAAATAAGTTTCAGCACTGGCCAAGCACATGCAGTTTAGCCTCAAGCGTCTGGACTATTGGGACTACGTATGACTAACGAAGTGAAGCATAACATGACCTGATAGAGACACACATTCCAGCACTGCTTGCTCAGTGAGCCCACTCATTAATTCATTATCATAGGCACGAGGTGATAGTAAGACCTGAGACATCACATTCCAGTACTGCTTGCTCAGTGAGCTCACTCATTAATTCATTATCATAGGCACGAGGTGATAGTAAGACCTGAGACACCACATTCCAGTACTGCTTGCTCTGTGAGCTCACTCATTAATTCATTATCATAGGCACGAGGTGATAGTAAGACCTGAGACATCACATTCCAGTGCTGCTTGCTCAGTGAGCCCACTCATTAATTCATTACCATAGGCACAAGGTGATAGTAAGACCTGAGACATCACATTCCAGTACTGCTTGCTCAGTGAGCTCACTCATTAATTCATTATCATAGGCACGAGGTGATAGTAAGACCTGAGACATCACATTCCAGTATTGCTTGCTCAGTGAGCTCACTCATTAATTCATTACCATAGGCACGAGGTGATAGTAAGACCTGAGACATCATTCTAAAAGTGAGTTTGCACATTGTCAACTTACTGATGCTGATGGGTCTCCCATAGCCGGCCAGTAGTAGTTCGAGAGTCTAGCCCCTGCACTCAGTGACCAGCGTGGTGAGCATCATTGCTTGTACTGGTGTGTGGAGTGAGTGTGTGACGGGAGGAGGAAGAGAACAAGGGATGAGTGTGTCTACATGTACAACTGCAGCTGTGAACCTTGACCCCTAGCCTCGTTCCTAGGCCACTCGACCTCATGTATGGTCTGGGAACCAAACTACCTTGCTTATCACCTTGTGTGAAGGAAGGGGTGGGATTTCAACACAAGATATATAAGTAGTTTGTCGTGAGAATGCCCAACATATTATACAAGAAACTGACAAACTGCGAAATGGCAAAAGTAGTTAGCTACTGAGATGCATGTCACCCACCACAATCATGTCACGAAGAAAGTCTTCAAACGAGATGAAATCATTTTCATCGATTCTGGGGAATAGCCTCGAGCAGTTTGGTGATCACATTTCACCTAGTGCATGGCAACCCTTATAGTTCAGCTTACACTGTTCAACAGACAATTGCTTGAGGGTGATTAGGCACAGGTACACAGACCCTTGCAGGCTGCATGGTTTCAAAGGTAGATAGGTGGGATCTCTCAAGGATGTGATTGAATTAGCACTCTCTCTCTAAACACAAATTGAATGAGACCCCACCTATCTACTTTACCTCTGGTCAGCCAACCACTGGAGGTCAGTATTTCTAACCTTCTGTACATCCTAATGCAGTTCCTCTTCGCCTACAACTGTGGACAGACAAGCTAGAAGTGATGGAAGACTGGCACTCCACCGCGTGGTCCTTTCCATCGGTCGGAGCAGAAATGGCTAGTTGCTGGATTCACCCGACAGTAGTCTCGCAGGCCAGCCCACTTCACAGAGTAACAGTAGGTCTCCATCCGGACTAATGGCTCAGAGCACCTGCTTCTCTAACTACTCGGGCAAGAGTCCTGTGGGTACAACGATACCTATATATAACCGATACTCATCACTCCCATATACAAATTATCAGGCAGCCCTGTCTCCCATACCACTCTCTGGACAGCATGGTTGACCTTTCAAAGGTCAAGTAAAGGTCAAGTATGTGGTCAAGAAAGTGGAGTGGGATATCAGGTTGTATATGTGTACACGCGCTGGCCTCCTTCATGTCTAGCATTCTGTGCACTGGTTGAGGTGATTTGGTTGAAGTGTCAAGCACATGACCAGCAGCAGGAAGTTGTGCATAGATATCATTTGACTCCTACAATTCATAAGCATGTGTCCACAGTGCCTACTAATGATGATGAATGCTGTTTATACAGCTTCTGCCCACATCCATGTTTGGGCAATATGCAACAAGCAGCAAAACATTTTCAAAAAAGGATTTAGTGACAGCCTGTTGAACTCCACATCTTGAAAAAGCTGAGGAAATGCCAATTTGTACAGCCAGTGAACAGCTCTTGCTCAAAGACATATTTTAGGGAGTTTCCATCAATGTGGATGTGGGCATGTGCAGTAGCTATAGCCTCGTTCCCAGGCTCTCTCATACGTGATCAAAAATTGAGAGAAAGGGGGAGAGCCTGGCCTGGGAACGAGGCTACACATCTAAACAGTAATGGAGAACCCAGAGGTTGATTGCATGTTGAGTGGTCAAATGTCCTAGCAATTCGAACCTCCGTTACATAGACAGAAGATGATTGCATTCACCACGCAATGCATTATGCTTCCACCAAACCAATCATACTAGAATGGTATGTTGTATTGCCAACCAAAGTTTTATCCCCCCCCCCCCCCCCCCCCCTCCCAATTCCTCACACCCATCTTCTCCTTCTCTTCCCCTCACCTGTCTGACAGAGTTGGTGCTGACATCCACCCTCAGTTCACTATCCTCTCAGGTCATGCAACACGTCCTGAGGAGAGAAGGGAGGCCGGAATTACATTTGAACAAGATCACTTGCATCAGTAATACAGTACACTGTGGTGTAGCCTCATTCCCAGGAGAGGAGTCTGCATGGGAATGAGGCTAACTTTGCTGGAGAAGCTGACTGCAGTGTTCTTTCCAGAGGTTCAGTTCGAGGGGGTGATGATGGATGCTTGTGTGTGTGTGTGTGTGTGTGTGTTGTGGGGGGGGGGGGGGGGGGGACAATGGATCCTTGTGTAAGGGGGAGGGGGTGACGATGGATGCTTGTGTAGGGGAAGGGGGGAGGGGTGACGATGGATGTTTGTGTAGGAGGGTGACGATGGATGCTTGTGTAGGAGGGGAGGGGGTGATGGATGCTTGTGTAGGGGGACAGGGTGATGATTGACGCTTGTGTAGGGGGGACAGGGTGATGATTGATGCTCGTGTTGGGGGATGGGTGATGATGGATGCTTGCGTAGCGGGAGGGGGTGACAATGGATGCTTGTGTAGGGGGAAGGGGTGATGCGTGGGTGTGGTATGTTTTCCTTGTGGCCCGTCCCATCACGGAGATATGAGTGTGGACGGAGGGGTGTTCAAATTCCTCATTACCATAATTATGGGTAAATGGAAATATGTCTGCCTCCACTTCCGGAGAGAATTAGCTAGCTTCTTTGATGCCCTGATATGTCACTCTCCATATTCATGTCAGTTCGTCTTTATCCAAAACTGTGGACGAACATGTCAGAAGTGATCAAAGACAGCACTCCACCTCGTACACAGTAGTCTTGCAGGCCAGTCACTGTGCAGGGTCACAGCAGATCTCCATCAAGACAATGCACCTGTTTCCCCAGCAGTTCTGGCAAGAGTCCTGTGGGTACAACAATACCAATAGTGATTCAGTCCCATACTCATCACTCCCATGTACGTACTATCAGCCCTGTCACCCACTCAACTTTTTGAACCAAACACTTGGTCTTTCAAAGGTCAAACAAAGGTCAAGAAAGTGGAGTGGGAGATGAGGCACATGCCCAGGGCCTTCATGCCTAGCCTTCTGAGCACTGCACATTTGCTGGATGGTGATTTGGTTGAAGCACATGACCAGCAGCAGGAAAGTGCTAATTGTGTATATCAAGCATCTCCTCCAGATGCTGCACTGCTTAAGCAAGTGTCCATAGTGCCTACCAATGGCTTACGATACAACTTCTGCCCACATCCAAGATTGGGCAATATGCAACAGCTGTCTTGGGCCTGGATCTCTCCCTGCTGACTTTGATCTGTATCCACAGCTTTTACTGAATCAGAGATACAGACAGCACTGCTGAAACCCCACCCACCAAGCAGAAGTACTAGCATCTCCCCAGTCTAGCTGCCAGCCCGTCTTAATTCTCCCGGTCAGCTACTTCATGCAGCAAGCCCTGTGTAACAACTAGCTACATGACCATACCCACAGGGTCGTTTCTTGCGAATTTCCTAGGCAAACAAGACAGTCACCTCTTCCTTTCCTTTATTTTCCCTCCCCCTCCGCTCAGTTCTCTCTCTTCACTTACCTTCGACTACATGGAAAGCTCACAGCATCGTCTGCCTTTGTTGAGCAATCTCGGTCTGGTTCCAACGCCAAGCCATGTCATGGCATGGGGTCTGGGCACCATCGTGTAATGGGTAGTTTTCCACTGAGGCTGGTAGTATGGGCCACTTGCAGCAACAACGATTGTCCAGCTGATTTGTAAACTGTCATCCCCCGCTCAATAATAATATCTAACCTGGACAGCCACTGGCTTGTAATAGCTAGTCTGGATCCCAGACCCAACCGGCGAGCGAGTAAGGGTCTGGCGAATAACCTAGCCCGGAAGTATCTAGCTGGAATGTGGATGAAGCCCTTTATTTGCAACCATATACATGTAGCTAAGTAGGTGATATCCTTCGCAAGGCTTCTCGTAGTACTGACGTGGAGCGAACCAAATATGCCGTGTAAAGTTTGTTCAGACAGCAGCAACTTGCGCCACTTGTGGGTTGCGGAGCAGTGACTCAGGGCTTATGTATATATAATAGCTGGAATTGTCACTTCTTCACACCGCTCAAGGCGTCCACATCTTGCTGGAGCTCCCATACAAATTCAGAGGTAACTCCTTTCACGGAGAATTTCGCCCGTTGCTGCATCATCAGTGCTGTGAGAGGCGACACGCATATGGCAATTGAGGGATGCTCTGTTTCTCTCAAGAAGTCGAAGGCAAGCGACAGAAGCGCATAACAGTATGACTTCCCGTAACCCGTCGGCAGGGCAACAAATACGTCTTTTCCGCTAAAAAACTGTTAGATCGCCTCTCTCTGTTCCCTCTTTAGGCTTGCCAATCCAACAGCCTTCATGGCGTGGTCGATCGCGGCGTTTATATTCACGTTCGAGTATATAAAATTGTGCATTCGCCATCTTCAAACGATCACTGATTGCACTTCACACGTCATTTTCCCTAATCAACACTCACGGCTGCATTCCAACCTCTAAGACACTTCCGGGCTAGGTTATTCGCCAGACCCTTACTCGCTCGCCGGTTGGGTCTGGGATCCAGACTATGTAATAGCTAATCAGTACTTTACTTTAGTTTCAGGCTTGTCTACAGAGTCAGCTACAGGGACAGCAACAGAGGGAGCGCCAATGGCCGAGGGCCTACCGGAGAAGGCCAACGCCATCGGAGGCCGAAGAAAAACGACAGAGACGGAAGCACGCTCACCATGGTCCACAGTTTACGCGTGAACAGATCGGTTCCCGCCAAAACATGTTTGACCACGGTTGTCAGCCAATCAGATCAATGCATTGCCGCGCGTGCACAGCTACTCGCACGCGCTACCGGCAGAGCTTCTGCGAGTATATAAAGAGAGCAAAGTTGTGTCCAAGCCATTCGGGTTAGGTTTAGCTCAGGTGAGGTTTAGGTGAGGTGAGCCCTCACCCTAACCTTACCTGAGCTCAATACCTTTCACCGCCAGGGTACATGTAAGTTCAGGTATAGGTAGTGGGGGGTGGGAGCATGGGAGGGTGGGAGCATGGGAGGGTGGGAGGAGCATGGGAGGGTGGGAGGGTGGGAGCATGGGAGGGTGGGAGCATGGGAGGGTGGGAGCATGGGTGGGTGGGAGCATGGGGGTGGGGCTGGGGTGGGAGCATGGGGGTGGGGCTGCATGTGGGTGCATGGGGGTGGAGCTGCATGTGGGTGGAATATGGGTTGGAGTATGAGTTAACTTAATGTGTATACCAGTGAATGGCCCAACATACAAACACACTGAAAGTAAGAATGCGTACTCAACTGTGGTACTGCTACCTATCGTTGCTCAATTCGAATAAGATGAGTATAACAGGACTTTTGTTTTGTCACTGTAATTACTTCTAGTTCACCATGCAGCCTTACTATTATCATCTCATCATTATTTTTTTAACCAAAGTTACTGCTACAGTGAATGCTAAAAACTAGAATGTTGCTTCATACTGTTGACTTTCATCTCTATACGTTTGCTTAAGCATGATTGTGTAGCCCATTGTACTGAAACTCTGTAAGGCTGATGAATGGCTGTTTAGTGACACTACGTATGTAGCTACTGCCTGTTGCGAACCAAACAAGATATTTTATTGTGTAGAGAATCGAGCTCAATAGCTACACTCACACAGGGCAATACTGGCATGATTAACTAAAACGGTCCGATCAAATGCATAATTATGATTAGCTGCATGGCCGGCCCCACCTACAAAAATGAGGTCACAAAAGAAAAGCAGAAAGACTATAACTAACAATGAAATGTCTCCAAAACCACACAAATCTAATGGTACATTAATCCAGGCTTTGACACACCGTCCATGGCCATTTAAGTTGTGAGCAATTCCCTGAAACTTGCAGTAATGGTGGGGGTGTGCAATTGATAGTCTCTAGTTCCCAATTAACTCGGGCTCTGTCCAGGGTTTGAATCTCTTGGTTTTTCTAATATTCCCTTTGGCACTCCGGATCCCTTGAGCTATAACTGGAGTGAGTTCAGTGATGATGTGATCACCATATATACGAATAATTAATGGAGCCCATGCAGGACCTGCCTGAAAACCTTCTGCACTGCATGGAGATGCATGCAGCATTAATATTCCTGCAGTTATGGCCTTATATACACCTCTAGCCATGCATTATAATATTAAACCTCAAAGACATGCAGGGCTACATAGAGAAGTACTTACTCTGTAGTGGTTTCAATGTGTGTCTGTATTATCATATCTCTCCCACACAACTCCTGCAGAGACTAGCAGGATGGTGCAGTGCATGTGCCATCATAATTATTTGTCAGGAGACATTCGATCAACTCTAAAATTCTAGCCAGCTGCTATGAAACACTTCTGCGAAACTGTTCTTGAGACTATAAAATCTCTCTTTCATGGACAACTCAATTGCTGTTCATGGCATCCCACCCTCACAATTAAATTCCACTTCCCAACTGACTTGACCAGCTCACCACACCTGGTGAACCTACTCACTATACTCACACTCTGGCCAGTACACGATGAGTTTACTTATACCGGTAGTGTGATTGTACTAGTACGTCTGTGTATGTTTTGTCAGGTACAAGACTTGTAATTATGACTGCGTAAGAGCAGGAGCGCACAATGAGGTATCATTAATTTTTGCGCTCCTGGTAAGACAGTTGAAAGAGAATAATGTGTGGAAGCAACCATAATCTGTGGTGAATAGCAACAAGAGTGCATGATGACATCACGGTGATGTCATCATGCACTCTTGACAACAAGTGTATAAAGACATAAAGAAAAGTTTCAGGTTTGCATGATGAAACAAACTCGGTGACTAATCATTTGCAGATGTTGCCCAAGTATTCAGAACAACCAGAATATCTTAAAACTTGGTCTGGCCTGTGGAAAAAGACGTTGTGCGTGTGCAGGTAAATGTCAGCAGATCACAGACAATCGTATAATTTATATCAGTATGTGGTAGCCACATATATAATTAGCTGGCAGGCACTGGCATCACAAAGTATGAAGGTTGTGCGAGTCACTGGTCCACGAAATACCCACTGGTTTACTCATACACAGTATGTATGAAGGTCCAGGGTCACTACCCCAACTACTACTAGCCCAGAACATCCAATCATCTGGCTGACACACACACACACACCGTTTAAAATCTAATGATAGATTACACACCTTTGGTTCCATCATCCAGCAGTGAGTCAACAGCTGTGCTAAATGTCTCACACGTCTCAGGAATCGGTGGGTGCTATAATAACAGAAAGAGTGCCAGAAAGTCAAGTTCATAATTATGTCATCCATATTATTATATACACCATGTGCATGGGCCACAGTCGTGAAGGGTTGCTTTACAAGTCATGTGATCTCTTCCTGGGCCAGGGTCAGATGTACATTATAGTTATATCACGCCTAGGAGAGATGTATCCGGTTTACAGTCACGAGCACGAGGGTGCGAAACGCCCGAGTGCGAGTGACTATAAACCGGATACATCCCGACTAGGCGTGATCTAACTGGCTTATCTCATGTTGATTACTGTTGCTACGTCATACTACAGCACGGTTGCTACGGAGTCTCCTTGGTAACTGCTTGCGTCATACTGCAGCACGGTTTAGTCTGGCTTCAGTTCAGTGTGTGTTAGCTAGCTAGCTGGCTGTATAGTAGTTGATGTCGTCGTTGAGAAGCAAGTAGCTAGTTGTTCGCACGATTCTCGAGGAGTATTGGGCCTATATTCAGTGACGGGTGGCGTGACAGCGAGTGATTTCGAAAACAGGACGACTCCCACGTTGGAATTACGAAGAAGGGCCGTCTTCGATGTTAGTCAAAGCGGTTTAAACGTAGAAGGAAAGCGAAGAGAGAAGCCTAGTGCTCCCGTAAATGCAAAGGGACTGAAGACAAAATGACTGAACGTGAGGTGAGCTGTAAGGATCTAACTCCGTTAGTTTCTGGTCTCCGTGGTTGGTTCTGGCCGCGCAAGAGTGTGCTTACAGCATGAAGCAAAGCGATAGTAGCCGAAAGCTCTGTGCCGACCGTCCATCTATCGCATAGACCCATAGCGCTAGTAGCCAAAAGCTCTGTGCCGACCGTCCATCTATCGCATAGACCCATAGCGCTTACGCGCGAATACCTAGCTACTTCTCAACTGTTGATCTAGACTACAGACACATGAACATTCTCCCCTGATCTGTGTGAAATACAGTGACTTTTGATGTTCACAATGCTACGAACAAGCGGTTGAACAAACCGTGAACAGTGGGGCTTCCCAGGGCATGTATCAAACATCAAAGGGATATACATGCCCTGGTCCAGGGAAATACATCAAAGGGAAATACATCACCCTTGTTGCTGTAGCGCGTATACAGTGACTACCGGCACGTTTGATCCGCCCACGCAACATGATCTCTTCCTGGGCCAGTGTCAGCTGTACTGTGGTTTACAAGTCACATGATCTCTTCCTGGGCCAGGGTCAGCTGTACTGTGCTTTACAAGTCATATGATCTCTTCCTGGGCCAGGGTCAGCTGTACTGTGCTTTACAAGTCACATGATCTCTTCCTGGGCCAGTGTCAGCTGTACTGTGGTTTACAAGTCATATGATCTCTTCCTGGGCCAGTGTCAGCTGTACTGTGGTTTACAAGTCATATGATCTCTTCCTGGACCAGGGTCAGCTGTACTGTGCTTTACAGGTCATCATCTATTCCACTCTCATACAACAAAGTGTGGTCTGGATTTGAGCATCAATAACATTGTGCACAGTGAGTCTTGCACTGTTCCAATGAATCCACACACAGTGACACTGCAGTACACTTGTTGGTAGTTTCGGTGGAAGTCAGCATTCCTCAGCCACACTAACTACCATCTTTGTCATGTAATGTATGCTTTCATTAGGATGAGCCAATAGGTAGCTACCCATACGAGCAGTCAGGGAACGGGGCTGCATGGCTATAAGTATGAGGTGGCGTATGAGTCCAGTCAAGCATGAGAATTATGTCCGAAACATTCTGAAATGTAAGTTTGCCCAATCAGCAAATTACACTATCAGGAGTGTGGTTGCCGCTTGTCAACTTAGAAATTCAGGAATTTGAGATTGAAAGGAAAATGTCACTTATGTACCTCTCCTGCCACAACTTTCTTCATCACCATGAATGGCGGGAAAACATCAGAAAATGGCTGTTGGTGTGTCAGAAGCTCCCAGAGAAATATTCCGTAAGAATATACATAGAGAGTGGATCTCTCAGCATCATCTGAAAACGACGAGATAAACAGATCGTAATTACAATTTCAAGACAGGGCATCCCAGTACAATAATTTAATCAGGTTTTGACAATAAGCAGAGATGAATTTAATTGTGGGTCATTGTCAAGACTGGCACACAATGTATGGGAGTGCACTGGTTCAGGATATTGGTGCAGTGTGCTCGGTTAGAGTGTGGCTACTCGGTGTCGTGTTTGCGAATAAGGTCCAGCACAACACACAAACCTTGATTCTTCCCCTAGATACACTAATCGCTTCCTGCTTCCCTTTCATCCCAGATCGTGTCAGCCTTGTTTCCAGGCCGTAGGAGAAACGGCCTGGAAAATTTCACGAGTTCAAAATGTTACTTCTGCTGCCAGAGAGTTGGCAGTACCAGTCAGATAGCAGAATGTTGTCACATGACAACAGTAAACCGAATTGCATCATGTGTTGAAACATCACAGTAACGCCCATTCATCGCAATAGTCGATCGCTCAATCACACTCGAGTACATTGTATCAGCAGGAGGAAATATCAGAAGTATCACGTGGAGTTCATTATTAATTTTGAATGAGGTATGCAATTACCGTGATGTATACAGTTGAGCTCGTGGAAGTTGCCAGGCCGTTTCTCCTATGAGAATGAGGCTAAGATTGTATAGCAAAGTAGCATCTTTACTGGGATGGAAGTTACTAGTACACACGGTGCTACAACTCAAGATCATTGGCAAAACAACATTGCTGGTACTAAATCCCAATAGCAGCCATAAGTGTGCACAGTGTCAAGGCTTTGATTTTCTATGAATTCTGTCCAGGACAGTATAAATCAACTCCCAATTACAGGTCATTACATGCATTTCCTAGTCTGTTTCCAAAATAACTGGCACTAAAACGTAATAGTAGCCGTACATGTGTACAGTGCCCAGGCTTCAAATTACTCCAGTGGTGGTCCATCAACTCCTAATTGGGGCGAGCCTGAGCGAGCCCCACACTAGCGTGACTTCATTGCGCTCTGCGTGTGTATGCTTGCTTGCTTGTCCGGTGGATCTTGCAATTACCGTAAATTTTAAATCAGCGAATTTCACTTGCACGTGCACAATAATATTCAAGTTCAATGAACTCGACGAACCGTCTAGCTACCTGTTCGACGAACGATGGTGACAACAAAGACGGAGACCACTCGTGGACATTGGCTAGAGCACCATGAACATTCTTCCTCCTTGGCGACACTGACAAAGACGGGGGCAGCGCGTTGACCTACACGTACCTTAGCCTCGAACCCAGGCATGGATTATCAAACAACTGCTCCTTGCATGCCCTGCGATATGCACTTCGCTCAGGCTCGCCCTCTAATGTCCTGCATTCCACTAGTCTCACAGTGTTATCAGCAATGTGATGTCCAGTGTGTACTAACTCTCACCTCTGGAGCCATCCATGCGTATGTCCTAATGGCCATTGTTTGCTTGACAGTTTGGTCCAGTCTCCGAGCTGAGCCAAGGTCGCAGATCTGAAGCAGAAGAAATAGTGTAAGATCAGCCAGGGCTTTATACACATGGATATGGGACTGGGCAGGCACGGTCATCGTCAAAGGTGTTCTGTGATCGTACCGTCCGGTCACCCATTTGAGTCCCTGGGGAGAACATTTGAATACTACATTATTTCCTGCATAGACCACACCTACGAGTACTCCTCTAAGACAAAAAAAAGCGAATAACAAAGCTTCGGGTGTTCCCACCATGGACTTGCACAGGCGAGCGCACGGTGTTGACACGGAGCAGGTCTGATGGTTACTGTGCCCTCCCAGTCCCATACAATTATCTACAGGTAGTTTTTCCTGTGTACATTCACAGTGCATGTTGGTGCATGTTGACCCATAAACGGTGAGAGGGATAATAACTAATAAGAGCACTGGCAAAGTAATCGTTTCAAGCAGTACAGGTGAAGTACTGTGCACACATCCTGCAGGATGCAGCACAATTGTCTACCACACTCATCCTAACTTGATCACCATTGCTTGACTTCAGATCTCTGGTTGTGAAGATAGATCATGCCTGAGAATAAACAGAATAGCTTTATGTGCCACTGCAAATAAAGTAGATGCGGTGTCTATGTATTTTCTCAAAGTTTGCCTCAACCCCGTGTCCTCGCACTAGTGCGGTGCATAGAGACCACTAGAACACTAGACTACTACAGTACAAGATACTGTAATCAATAACATTATGCAGCTTCCCAAGCATTTCCCATGTCCAGGGTTTGGTCACTTGCACGCAGCACGAAAGCTTGGACCACAGCAGGACCAAGCTTCCTATTTACAGCAATGCCATCCTCACTGTCTTGATACTATTGCACAACGCTCCAGTCAATTCGTATCAGAAGCAAATGACGCCACTTCCTTTGCCCATTGCAAACTCTGCATCAGGGAGGGTTGCATGTGCTTCTTGTGAACGCAATCTAAGATGAAGCCATTCTCAGCAAATTCTGTGAAGAAATTCAAAATGCATGCCCATTAGTTATCACTGCTAGTGAAAGATCAGTAGTACCATGACTGGTTCTTATATTTATTGCCAACCATACTGTTCAGTAAAGCCTAAAGCAAGGTGGGTCATTTCCTGAAATCCTTGACGATAATACTGTGCAGAATTTACCCTCATAAGGGATTGGGTTTCAAAACGGATCACTTCAGTCTGTGTTTGTCTACGGCCTGGTGCGTTGGCAAACCTGTGACAATGTAGCGTGAGGGTTTCTTCATGACCACTCCGCAGAACTGGATGATGGAGGAATGATTCAGTCGGCTGAGGATGCTAACCTAAAGAACGATAAACCAGCAAACGTAACCATGGTGCAACTATGAAGGGCTGGAATGACATGGATGACATCATAGGTTGCAAGGAAGCCAGATTCACACTGTCTGAATTATGGCCTTGTAATGTTATTTTCTGCATTTATTATTGGCAACTTTTCCACACACTTCTCAGAGACAGCATTATCATCGGTTGTTGTTTGCAGATTCTCTTTCTAATGATGTCTTAAAACCACATTGCTTTCATCTGTGGCAGAGTGTGGTGCCTTTATGCCCTTTAACTGTGAAGAGTGGCGGTTTAGGCTAGTGACAATCTACGATCCTGTAATCACAAATGCCATAAGCTAAAAAGCTTTTTCTCGCCGTCAGTATACACTTACTTGCAATAACGCTCCTGCTTTGACTTGCTGTTGTTCTGCCCTCTCCAGCAATACAGTAAGTAGTGACGGTCCTACGCGTATGGCAAGACAACAGTTGAGTTTTTAGCAGCTGGTCGAACAGCGCAATAACCAGACAGCTAGCTCAGTTATCGGCTCCACCCAGTGCCTCCGCCCCTTCTTGCCTTGGTCAACGGTGAGCGTAATCATTACTGCTAACAGCCAGGGGCACTCTCGTGAGTTTTGTTGGACGCTGCGTGCCCTAGGCAACGCTAAAAGCTATGTACAGATGTCAATTTATGCTGTGGGGGAAGATTTCAATAAACTTGGACCCTAAAGAGTTAATTAATTAATGTGCAAAGTCTCCCAACGTACACTGGACATGTCTTTGATGATTTCCTGCCTATCCACTCCAATCACGGGAACAAGGCACTTGAAACATTTTCGTAGAGCTTTGCACACCTGCAAAGGAGAACAATAAGAACACAGCTTTTCTCTACCATGTATATGAAACCCCTTTCTATCTGGGCCAGATAGTACTTTGTGCACAAGGGACTTGACTGACATTTCAAATGACCGACATTTCAAATGACCGAGTGCAGTTAGAGTCACAACTACGCATCAACGGGCTGATTATGGGATCTGTGCTTGATCACAAACTGCCAGTGGAGATCATCATATGGAGATCATCATATCCTTGTGCAAGGACTTCACAAGGAGGGATAACTGTATCTGATATCTGTTTCATCATATCTGTATGTTAGAATTCTGAAACTGAAGCTTGCAATGGCACTATACCTAATGTACCTCAATAATAACCTCAGGGGTCATTTGCAACCGGCTTTAATGAGCTGAGAGAGATGTAAACCTGTTTAATGTGCAGCAGTGTTCTCACCAAGATTCTACAGGCAAAGGACTTACAAACATGTACATGTACATAGTTGAACAGTCTGGCTTCTAAAGGGGTGGGTGTTACATAATCTACTTGCCAGTCAAAGCCCTTGTTATGATACACACTACTCAGTGGGCAGGTACAAGAAATTTGCCAAAGGGAATAGGTACAGGAAGTCCAAAGGGCAGATTAGGAACCCCAAAGGTCACAGTGCCTTCTCTAGTGAGAACACAAAGCCTGACAATGTTAGCCAAGCTGACTTTAGTGGAATGGTCAATCGTGGTGTAAAGTCTTCAAAATAATGTGTTGTAAACATGCAATGCCAATACCGTACTCTCACAATAGAGCGCCCATGGGCGCTGCACATTAAATGCTTGCCGAACAGGGGGTGGGCACTCTTTCAAATGTTTCCACATTCAACCTCTAAAGAGTGCCCACCTTTGTTTACGTACACCACCAAGCACAAGTAGCAGCGAGCAGCAAGTGCATGTCCTCCCAGCACATCTACAATGCTGGAGTCACTAGCAATACCACCGCTCACCACGTCGTCTTCACTGCCATCAAGTGCTCGCTGAGGTCCAGCGTGGAGGTCCCGGTGCCTCGTCCGACTCTTCACAGGCAAGCCAACACACATAGACACCATAGGTATGGACACACAGACTAGTAGAGACTTTCTGCAAGCAAAGTTTCATACCTCAGATACGCTAAAACATCATGCACTCGATTGTCTGTCACATGAGGCACGAGGCTAGCGCGAGGGTGGGCGCTCATTTGAGTAAACTTTGACCCTATACAGGAAATTGAGCCAAAAGCGGGGGGGGGGGGGGGGGGGGGGGGGGGGACTCTTTCAAGGGTGGGTGATCTTTCGCGAGAGTACAGTATATACTAACCTTGCAATGAATGAAGGTAACCAGCACTAGCACAGACCCTTGCTAGCGGAGGGGTCTGGTGAATAACCAGCACTAGCACAGACCTTTGCTAGTGGAGGGGTCTGGTTGAATAACCAGCACTAGCACAGACCTTTGCTAGTGGAGGGGTCTGGTGAATAACCAGCACTAGCACAGACCCTTGCTAGCGGAGGGGTCTGGTGAATAACCAGCACTAGCACAGACCTTTGCTAGTGGAGGGGTCTGGTGAATAACCAGCACTAGCACAGACCCTTGCTAGCGGAGGGGTCTGGTGAATAACCAGCACTAGCACAGACCCTTGCTAGTGGAGGGGTCTGGTGAATAACCAGCACTAGCACAGACCCTTGCTAGTGGAGGGGTCTGGTGAATAACCAGCACTATAGCACAGGTCCACGCAATTTTGATCTAACAACAGTAATTTCATGCAATTGGTCAGTCACTGTTCAAAATTCAATCTTCTACTAAACCAATCACTTTTGAACTGATGGTATCATGCCGAAAGTATTTCCTTCTCGTCAGTAGAATTCAAAATCTGGCTGGCCATTCTTTCCCCAACAATGCTGACAACAGGAATGCAGCCGTGGGTCCATGCTAGGGTCGAGTTATAAAGAAAACAACAGCACAAAGGGTCTGGTGAATAATTATTCATCAGACCCTTCGTGCTGTTTTTTTTCTTGCTTGCCCCATCCCCGCACTGCTCAGTGAAGTGTCTAGAAACCAAACTGGCTGTGATATGCTTGGAATGCACTCAACACTTCCCTGATAATAACAATCCTACCTTTTCATTTCTCAGGACATGAAAGACAAAGAAGAAGAATCCCTCCAGGGACGGTAGGGGGAGGGAAACATGAGCAACCTTCAACATCTTACAGTCTGCTTATAACTCATCTAAAGTTGCAACCTCAGAGCAAAAAGCGAAAAAGTTGAAATGGAGGAGGCCACTTACAACATTTTCACTCAGAGTATGCATGTCTAGTACAATTAGCACCACCTGGTTTATAAGTGGTGTGGTTGCAGGCTTTTAGCTTCCAGGCGCCTAAGATACCAAGCGCAACAGAATACAGATAACTGGTGAGCATGAGCAATCTGCATGTATACATTTCAGACAGCAAGCAGAGATAGAGAAGACATTTAGTGTCAGTGAGGGTTGCAATAGCTAAAGGAGGTTTGTCATGGCTATTGGTTGCACCAGTCCAGCTGGGTTAGGCACAGAATGTCATGTCAGTACAACTATTCAGCCCTTCCTTCTTTCCTGGTGCTCTTTGCTTTTTTCTTCTGCACATTCATTTGATGCTTTCTCAGCCTCGTTCCCCACTAACGCATGCCTCCTTGCCATTCAGCACTACTAACACACAATGCACCATCGAATACAAGTCCAACTGTTTATCCTGGTATATGCTTGCACCAGATGAATGGTATCAATACGACATCCAGCTACAGAAGTGTAACATGTCTTAGGGGAAACTGCACTCCCGGTAGCCGCATTGCAACTGGTTGCAACTTGCTGGTCGCACAAGCTATAGGCATTGCAGCTCATTCCAATTAACACACGTCACATGAGACCATGCTTGGTCGATCGAGTCAGCAATGGCACCTAAAGGGAAGACAAGAACATATTACAGTACTCACAACTTCGCAAGCACGGTGAATTTCGGCATGTGAGCGTCAGTGAACGACAGTGATCTCAGCTGTGTGGTCAGAGTCTTTGTGGGGCCTTAATAAGAGCTGTACGGGCAACGAACTTCGAAGAGAGCGACCGAGCAATGACGGCCGGCAGTACTAGTGCTTGTATCTCCACCATCAAGGTGAGTTTCAGCACCAAAATTGTGTGGTGAGGACAGTGCATGACAGCGATCACGACGGTGTAGTCAGAATCTTTGCAGGCCATTCCTATATAAGTAATCAAACGCTACTTACTCACATGATTAATGCGGCACAATTTTCCCCCTACCAGGAGTGTATTAATTACTGCATGACTTGTGCCAGATTTAGGGTATGGGAGCGACAGATCGACATCGCTCGACTTCAACTTGACTAGTGTGGGGCTTCTTCACACCCACCCAATCACTTACTGGCACACTGCACAATGTACGTACCTGTAAGGAGTTGCACACAGTGGACAGCCATGCAAACACAGTTGCGTTTTCGTTCACAGCCAGCGAGCCAAACAGCCAGGTGATCCTGAGGAGTGGGAGTAGAATGATTGTTCTCTTGACTGCAGTTCTGGAGAAGAGAGTTCCACAATAAGAAGAGAGGCTGAACAGCCTGTGGAATACTGGGATATAATTATGGCAGCTGCGCTAAGTACAGCCCAACGAACGGCTCCACCCATCAACCTGGCGCCACACTACCATGCAGCTTATAGCGTAACCTTCAATCTCGGGATGGAGGAAAGTTTTCTTACTGGTACAGCCTTGCTTGTAATAAGGATCATGTTAGGGAAGTTGATGTATGCCTGGAGCATCTCCACAGTAATCAGAAAGGCAGTTGTGGTGTGAAGATGAGGCATCCTGCATCCCCGGGCCTGAGCCTGGGAACAAGGCTATACACTGGCGCCACCCCTTGGTGCCATAGTATTGTGAGCACATTCAAAATTATGTTTGATGACCTTCAACTATACCAGAAGGTGATATACATGTTTGTCTATCAACACACTCAAAATATGTGGAAACTTAATTTGGCTGATTGCTCAACCAGGCTAGAAATTTCAAAAGGTGACAGATCTTGCTAATAACTGGGGTTTTTTCACACCCCAATAATTTACCCACCTATATATAACACCTGTGAATGTATACCTCAGCTACATACGTATATTATACATACATGTACGCCCATGCAATATGACAGTACATCACCTCTACCAACAGTTACGTTATCAACTCTTGCACTTCTTCAGGTAGCGAATCTTTACTGAGAATGCTGCCGTTGCTCACCTGTGGCCCATTGATGTCCACAAGGACGGCAAAGATGTGAGGTGTGTGTGGTACACACGATACTGTTCCTGCTGTCCACAGCTGTAGAAAGGAAGGAGGAGGACCAGTCACTGTAGAGTACAATGCAGCAGTAAGTCCATCGTATTGCAAGGCTAACTGGTGCCACTACCTTTAATTTGTACTCTGTGCCTATGCACATCTGAAAGTGTAGGCCAGTTGGATGGTCTGATCAAGCAAAACAAACATACAACAGACTTCTCAACCGGCATCTAGCCCTCGTCACTAGAACTTTCTACTTGGAAACTTTCCCAGCATGGAAAATGATTTGGTGTAGTAACTTAATATGGTACAGGGTTCTACCACTGGTCCTTGCAGAGCCATATACCATCAAAGCAGTTCCAGCAGTGATTGAAAGCTATGATTATATCAGAAAAACAGACACGCACTAAGTCTACTAATGTACCGCCCAACTGGAGTGCACTCATTCCAGTAAACTTGACAACGCACCCGCTCAGCATGAGCTCTCCCCCTTCCACTCCCCTCCCCTCATCACCCCTCCACTCCACTCACCTCATCTCCCATCTACCCCCTTCCCATCATCCCCATCCACTCCTCCCCCCTCATCACTCCTTCCACTCCACTCCCTTCATCCCCTTTCTGCTCCCCTCCTCTCATGCCCCTTCCACTCCCCTCCCCCATCACCCCTCCACTCCGCTCACCTCATCTCCCATCTACTCCCTTCCCATCATCCCCATCCACTCCTCTCCCCTCATCACTCCTTCCACTCCATCCCTTCATCCCCTTTCTGCTCACCTCCTCTCATCCCCCTTCCACTCCCCTCCCCCCATCACCACTTCCACTCCCCTCTCCTCATCACCCTTCTCCCCTCCCCTCATCACCCTTCCACTCCCCACCCCTCATCCCTCCTTCCCCTTCCTTCATCCCTCCTTCCTCTCCCCTCACCTCATCCACCTTCTATTCCGGGGGAAGGGGGAAGTGGAAGGGAGAGTAAGGGAAGTGGATGAGAGGACGGTACTACTGGCAAGCAAACCTTCATGATGCTGGCTGGATGCATTATTAAAGCTACATGATTGTTCTGCATGATGCTGTTGAAGTGCAACGACAGTGCTTCCTGACTACTTTGCCATGTCTGCCAATGACCCCTCTCTCTCCCCACAATAAATGTGTTTCGACACATAATATACGTATATGGCTTGACTTGGCTTCCTTCTCCCGTAGCTACTAGACCATGGAGCGCTTGCCTCTTGTAGTAGCATCCACTCATGCTGCTTTTCATCAGCAAGAACTTCACCGACCATACCAACCGGACACTGCAGTAACAACATGGGACAAAGAAAGACACAGCAAGATAAAGATTCAGTCAGGACTGAAGATTGCTGGTTGACAAGCTGACACTGTATACTGTGGTATGAACTATTATTAGTAGTATGCATTACGTATTTGTGGTTACTATATTTACAGCCCGTTTACACTACAGACCGAGAAGGGCGGATTCGCTCCGGTTCGACGCAGATCGATCTGGGAGGTGCATTTACACTACGCCGCCCGAGCGCTCCATGTACGTGCGATCCGGGGTCGAAGTTCATGATTAGTCACATGCCCGGACCGCATTCTCACGAGACTAGTCATATTCGATATACAACACCATGACAACCCCTCGTCTCGAAACCGGACCCTTCGTGATCTGGTTCGGATACTATTGGCAACCGTCACGCCCCCCCGTCCACGCCCTACCAACGAGTTCGATTCCGTTTACACTTGGGGTGGGAGCGCTCCGGGTCGAACCAGTTCGATGGAGTTTGGTGGTCCAGTACGGAGCGGATCGGGGCGGTTCGGTTCGTGTTTACATTACGAGATAATTCGAACCAGTTCGAGCTGGATCGATCCAGAGCGCTAGTGTAAACGGGCTGTTAGTCATTGTGCTGTATAACTGTAGTGTATGGCAAGTGATGTACCAGTTGAGTTCTTGCTGTCATACGTATTGTTCAAGTGATAAGACAATACCACAGTATACCAACAAAGAAAACACAGTCATACAGATTTTTACCACCCAGTGAATCGTAACACTTTCCAACATGAATTTGCCGCATTGGTTTTGTACATACTTACATTTTTGAAAAACAATGCAGCTTCACCAAGGGCGCATCGAGCCGCCGAAGGCGGCGAGAGGGCATGCAACTTCCTATAGCGCACGTATAGACGGCATAGTGCTGAGTGTTACTAAAAATAATGTTTCCGGTTAAGCACATGAAATTGCATCCACGGTTCGGTTACGGACGTTCAACGGAACTTTTCCTTGGGCAAGGAAGATGAGTGCTACCTATGTCGGTACAGCAACGCCATCCAAGCGATCTCTAGCCCAAGTACTTCTTTTAGTCCAGGTAGCTCTCCTACCAGTGTAGAAGGCCAAGATTCGGAGATAGTATCGCCGGATGCAAACAACATTTGCCGCTCTTGACAACAGCACAACGGCTGTTGCGTAAGTTGGAGGGAGGGAATGATAGCATCGAAAGGAGCTCACGCTATATAGGTAGCTAGGTCCTCGTCAAAGACGATACAGACGGAATATCAGCCATCTCGGTCGTAGGTACAAAAAGTGACCGCACAAGGGGCGCGCGTCTACGGTTCACGTGTTTATACGGTCCAAATTTGAATTCTATATTTAGTATCACTCAGCATTTTGCCGTCTACGTACGTTGCATGCCCTCTCGCCGCCTTCGGCGGCTCGATGCGCCCTTGGCTTCACTTACTGATCTTTTGTTTAGGCTTTCCACAGCCGCATTTACAGGTCTTCCTGAGCTGTGTTCATCACGTAAATCTGGCATCAGCAGAAGCAATTCCACAAACATACCGTGACATGTACCGTAGGCATCAGGTTCTAGGATGGTTTCCATGTCTGTTCGCTTGCTTGTTGTACGTCTGAAACTATCACAAGCACAGAATGACATCGCTTGGGTTGCCATGTCATCTGCAAGCAGGAGTCAGACTTCAGGGTTTGCAAAGGCCATAGCAAAGGCACTGCAGACATAGTCTGACCGAGAACAGAAATCCAGCAACATTGACACCTGCAGAGCAGCTATGGATGGCATCAAGAGAGTGAGACATCTACCCAAATATGGCAAGCAGACTTGACATTGAGTCCAGCTCTGAGATGAATGACCACTGCCGAAGGGAAGCTGATAAGTACAGAGCAGCTGAAAGGCGAGTAAATGAGCCCCACCAGGAGACAGCTACAAGAAGGCAATTGAACATCAGGGCAATTATTGGGAGTAATTACTCCAAAACAGTTATACCGTAGTCGCGCGTTATTAGCTCACTTATAGGCGCATATTCGCTGTTAGGTGCAGGTTCAACTCACGTCACAGGTACTCACTCTTAAGCGCTGCAGTCTTCTTCCAGAAACTCTGCCATTTTCGATCATACGGTACGAAAACAGCTATAATTCGAATTGAAGCACACTTCCTATTCGAGGAATGTCATTACAATTATATTCGTTATTAGGGCTTATAGGCGCATATTTCCTTCCTGTGGAGTTATAGGCGCATGCGCCTAATAATGCGTGACTACGGTACTGCATCTGCAGCTGTTGGACCAAACACTCAGACACACTGAGAGACTTGTTAATTTATTACAGGTCTTCATACCATGATACCATGTAGAGTTCTGAAAACCTACCCATACCAGCACGGGGCCACAGTTACCAAATTGCCAGACGCAATGCCACTTTAGTTGGTTGGTTGTTTCTCCCCTCAGGCAAAAAAGTACTCGGAGTGGCAATTTGGTACTTGCAGTGATTCTAGCCTTTTATGCCGTCAAAACCGCCTCCCTATCCCCCTCTAGGCCCTCTCGCTACCTCAAATTCAGCTCTGCGCACGGGCGCTGCACCACAGGCGTCCTCTTCGGGTGGACGTGGGCGCCCACAGCCCACTCGCTGCCTGTACCTTCAAGTGATGCGACCCAGCCAAGTGTTTTCTGACGTGATATACGCTCAGTGATGAGAGATCTGCCCCACAACTGCAGAGCTTCTTGGTAGGAGGACGCGCTTCTTCCACGGCCTCGGATCGTCAACGCGCTCGTCAACCTTCATTGCACGTGTCCATTACTCGTGCACCTCCGTATATCTTATTTCTTGGACCGTATACCTCCGTATACTACGAACACGTCATTATGACGTCATGGTTGGTTGTTGGTTCGCAGGTCAAGGCAAAAAGGGGGATTGCGTCGGCAAAAAAGTGAACGGTGGCCCCGTGCATACCAGTACACAAATTCCAGAGAACAATAATTATACTCTTAATGTGCCTAATCAGTACACAATCAGTGGTAATTGACATAATGGATAGTATGTAAACATCTGTACCACTAGGAGTTCAAAGTTCAAAACCAACTTGAACCTTCCACTTGCAAGCTACGTGCAGTACCCGTTTTTAAAATGATGCATGTTTGTGGATCCATTTATACTACAATTGAAGCTCCGGAAGTCTTAAACGGAGCTCCAGAAGACTTAAACAAAGCTAAAAAGCATTGCTGGATACCTAGCCTTCAGTATCTGGAATAGTAGGTCACATCTGCCCATCATATATTGCGTCACAATTGGCAGAGTGGGATTAAAACGTGTGTAGAATGCTGGATCACCGAAACTGTGAGTTAAAAGAATGTTCATCCTCTTTTTTGCTTGCACTATTGTGGTCATCTGGTAATCCAGCTTTTACACACACCCGGATATTACACAGTACAGCAGCAGACACTAAGCTGACCCGTTAGCACTCCTTACCCGGCTAGATGTATCGGTGATGACATGGAGGTTGTCTTGAAGGGCATCTACGAGGTAAGGGATGATTTCCAATGAGGTTTCAAGATAGTCCACCCCAGGAGTCACGACGAGGGCACCCAGGATGTCCAGCAGTCTGCTAAATTCATCGCCAGTCAGACCATACCATCGTCATTCAAAATGCTCTCTACCACCTTATCCTACAGGGAAACAAAACAGAATGTCTGGTGGTCAGTATTCATACTCCACGGCACATGAAGTATGAATACTGCTTTCTGGTTTCCGTGCAATCAGTGATCGTCTCACTTTCGACGTGGAAAGGAAACGTAAGCTGGTGGCCCATGCACACTAGTATCAACAGTGCCTCCTATACTGTAACAGGCTGGCCCGAATCAAACCTGCCAATGCCGCAGACTCATTCCCTTCACTGCCTTCTTCAGTCTACTCGGAGTACTCCAGTAGACTCCGTTGCCTGTCAGGTTTCATAATGCACTTTTGACAATACGTTTTACATGTATATGATATTAACCCGTTTCTGAATGTAATATTGACTGATCATACTGATGCCCGGGCCTAGGCCCGGGTCGGCCCGGGTTTGGCTACGCCACTGCCTAGGTGATAGGAAAGTTGTTCCATATGTAGCCAGAATTCTCCAGACTCAAACCTGGAGCTCATAAACTAATTCAAAGGTTACAATCATGTACATGTTTTCCAAGGAGCTATATAGCTTGTGGGTTGTGCTTGATAAGGAAACCACAGACTGTCAAATATCTCCATACAGCCCTCCCAATGTGTTTATAGGAGTTTAACAGAAGTTAAACAATGTTAACTTTGGAGCGGTATGCGCTGGTAGAATGGGTGGGGCTGTGCACGTGATAGTCACGTGACGGTCAGGTGATAAAGTCAGTTGCTTGCATTTCCCCGCGTGGCAGGAGGGCGAGTTTGGGCTGAAGGACAAATTCACATCAATATCAGGAAGCAACAAGTTACATACAAGTATTGCTGCGGCTACAGGTACGGGGAGAGCATGCGGTTCTCCACTGGCTGTGGGGAGAGCAGCAGCTCTCCACTGAGGGTAGAACAAGAGGTTCTCCACTGGCTGCTATAGGGTGGGGAGAGCAGTAGCTCTCCACTGGCTGCTATAGGTGTGGGGAGAGCAGCAGCTCTCCACTGGCTGCTATAGGTGTGGGGAGAGCAGCAGCTCTCCACTGGCTGCTATAGGTGTGGGGAGAGCAGCAGATCTCCACTGGCGGCTATTTGTGCGGGGAGAGCAGCAGCTCTCCACTGGCTGCTATAGGTGTGGGGAGAGCAGCAGATCTCCACTGGCGGCTATTTGTGCGGGGAGAGCAGCAACTCTCCACTGGCGGCTATATATGTGAGGAGAACAGCAACTCTCCACTGGCTGCTATATGTTAGGGGAGAGCAGCAACTCTCCACTGGCTGCTATATGTTAGGGGAGAGCAGCAGCTCTCCACTGGCGGCTATTTGTTAGGGGAGAGCAGCAGCTCTCCACTGAGGGTAGAACAAGAGGTTCTCCACTGGCTGCTATAGGGTGGGGAGAGCAGCAGCTCTCCACTGGCTGCTATAGGTGTGGGGAGAGCAGCAGATCTCCACTGGCTGCTATAGGTGTGGGGAGAGCAGCAGATCTCCACTGGCGGCTATTTGTGCGGGGAGAGCAGCAGCTCTCCACTGGCTGCTATAGGTGTGGGGAGAGCAGCAGATCTCCACTGGCGGCTATTTGTGCGGGGAGAGCAGCAACTCTCCACTGGCGGCTATATATGTGAGGAGAACAGCAACTCTCCACTGGCTGCTATATGTTAGGGGAGAGCAGCAACTCTCCACTGGCTGCTATATGTTAGGGGAGAGCAGCAGCTCTCCACTGGCGGCTATTTGTGCAGGGAGAGCAGCAACTCTCCACTGGCTGCTATATGTTAGGGGAGAGCAGCAGCTCTCCACTGGCGGCTATTTGTTAGGGGAGAGCAGCAGCTCTCCACTGGCTGCTATATGTTAGGGGAGAGCAGCAGCTCTCCACTGGCGGCTATTTGTGCGGGGAGAGCAGCAACTCTCCACTGGCTGCTATATGTTAAGGGAGAGCAGCAGCTCTCCACTGGCGGCTATTTGTTAGGGGAGAGCAGCAGCTCTCCACGAGTGTGGGGAGAGCAAGCGGTTCTCCACTGACGGCTATATGGGCGGGGAGAGCAAGCGGCTCTCCGCTGGCTGCGATATGTACAGGGAGAGCCAAGCGGCTATCCCATGGCGGCTTTATGTGTGTGGAGAGCCTAGCGACTCTCCACTAGCGCTTTGTAAGTAGTGCACAGCCCCAACACCATTACCGCAATTATAACCAATCTATGATTGGTGATGTATGGTTATTGAAGCGAACAGAAGTTAACAAGGTGAATACAGTACTCGTGACAGCCAAGGAAACAACCACAGGAGACACTATCTGCAGACACGAGACTAGGAGGGAACTGTAACCATCAGACCGGCTCCATCATCACCATCAAAGTTGTGAGCCATCCCCACGCCCGTTTGAATCCACCCGTTTGAATCCGTGGGTATTATTATTATTTCCACACCAACAGGCACCCTTTAAGCAGCAGAACTGCTGACAAAGCCAAATATGAAACTTCAACTGCTCCCACCACAGACTGAAACAGGCAAGTGCAGAACAGTCTTACATGGAGAAGCACTGATGCCTGTCCAGTAGTATTTACAGGGACAGTTTTTCCACATCATTTGCTTATGGGCTGTCCACAACTGTGTTAGCAACAATTCCAGGCTTCAGAATCCAGACATTGTCATCCCAGCAGGGACACCAGGTTACCACCCAATAAATATCAAAAGAAGCACTTACTCATGTCTCAATGACGTCAGAGCTGGAATTCACACATACTGCAACGATCCAAGTTCCCAGTGTCAACCTCCTCACAGCCGTTGCCAGGCGGCTGTGGGCTAAGATTTGCAGAATCTAGAAGCAGAAGTAACAGAGCAAAGCAACACTGTCATTATTGTTAGGCCCACATGACGAAATGTCAACTCAGTGGTAAACACTTGCTTTGAAAATTGAACCGAATTTCGCAGGATACAAAATCCACACTGATCTCCCCAATCTGATGACTAAACGCTGCTGTTAGACACAACATGCACAGCACTTATTAACACCATAAGTGGAACTCAGGAATCCAACCAAGCATTCCACATGTACACCATTCACCTGGATGCCTCCAGGGGCCAGTACTTAGTGCAGCTGATTAGGAAAGCGCCCAAATGTTGCGTGAACTAAACTGGTTTGAATCAGTTAGCTAGAATTAGCAACACAACAGATAAAAGGGGTTCACATATAAGAGGGCTTATGGAAAAGCAGGACTTGGATACGGACACGGACGTGGACACGGACATGGACACGGACACGGACATGGACACGGACACGGACACGGATTTGCTCAAAACCGCGGCCTGAATCTCTTTGCACGAATCAGTCAGTCTTTAGAGACCCGTTTTCTCCGGCTGTATACAATCGGTGGACTGGACTACTGGACTCACCCAAAATTCCATGAAACGCCCTTTTCAGTGAGAAGCTAAACGTCGTTACTTAGCCTATTAGTTCGCTTCCTATCCTGTTGTGGCTACTAGGCTTCGTTTCTTCGATTTCCGAGGTGAGCTATCCCGGAGTGTAGTCCGAGGTCAAAGGTCACGTGCATATTTAATGAGCTTCAACAATTAATTCTTGTGGGTTCTGTACTGGCTTTGGGCTAGCCTCGTTCCCAGGCCTACCCGGACGCGGAAGAGCTTTGAGCATCCATGCTAGCTAGCTTTGAGCATCCATGCTAGCTAGCTTTGAGCATCCATGCTAGCTAGCTTTGAGCATCCATGACTCGACTGGAGGTCACACGCATTTGTTGGGAAGTCAAACTTTAATTGTGCTCCAGTTAGGATTGTCCGCCTGCTTGAAGGATTAGAAGAGCAGTTAGCACGTCATCACTGAGAAGAAACCAAACTCCAGCCTGCCTTCAAGTGTAGCTAACATGTTATCAATGACTAGTTTGAGCTCGCTTATTAAATATGCACGTGATCTTTGACCTTCGAAATCGAGGCAAGCGGGATCTCTAAAGACTGACTAGGCTGCGGTTTTGAGCAAATCCGTGTCCATGTCTGTGTCCGTATCCATGTCCGTGTCCGTGTCCAAGTCCTGCTTTTCCATGAGCCCCATACAAGAGCCAAATAAGATTAACTTCAACTTCATACACTCATGTCCAAGATTGGAAAATACTTCAAGCTTGTTCCCATGGAAACGGCATTAATTTGGGCAACTGCAATAGCAGGGAACGAGAAAGGGGACCAGTGGGAACACGAAACTATTGCTATACGTTGCTATCGTGTTACGACTACTGTACAGCATTAGCTAGCTAACAACCCACCTGTCAACGTCCTACAAACAGTACATGTTGGAGCTTCTGCTAAGATATCGGCTGCTGTCATATCAATTGCAAGTACAGCTCGACCGGTGGGGAGAATCTTGTCCTCATCAATACACTCTAGTCTCGCGGGCCAGCCTCTCGCCACACCCACTGCGGGGAGGCGAGAGGCTGGCCTGCGAGACTAAATACACTCAACAATGACGCTGTTCCTCGTGCAGTTATTGGAGTTCTGGGAAGGCGATGAGTAAGTTTACCGACACGAATGCTATAGCTGCTTCATTGGCGAAGCTCTATAAAACAACGCAACCATCTGTGGCTCACTAGGTTCCAGGTAGGGGAGCTCAAGGCACAGTGCCCGATTCATGCCAGGAAGTAGCGCTGGGACAAATGTGAGCATCTCCTGTCGTTGTCGGGGCCCGGGCCTGGGGCAGGCAGATCGACCGCCCGGAGCCATGGAATCCAATGCCGATGACTGACAGAGCAGCGAGTAGAAAGATCTCGTGTTCCCTCATGTCGCCTGACAAGTGGCGGTGAAACAGCAGGGAGATTTGGCTTCCTCGACAACAGACCAGACTTAGGGCAGTTTAGCTCCGCCTACTATTATTGCCGCAGTGCTAACGTAATTATGGCCGACATAAAATTAACTAGAGGTGTTCATAGAACACATACCCCGCGCGGAACGTCTACAGGATACAGTGCAGCTACAATCGACGTGACATCTCTGCCGATCGCATCGAACAAGTGCTATCGCGTATACTGTGTTCGTGTATGGCCATATCCAAGGTGTGGGAGTGACCGCTTACCGTATATACAACAACATGCATAATTATTGTGAAGTTGAAGAGGTGGGGCCAAACGTTACGAATAATAGGAAATAGCTGGAAAAACAGCCTAAACGAAGCGCCTTCACTTCAGTCAGGTACACATAGAGCAGTTTTTTGCTATTTGCTATTGTTTGACTCCCTTTCGATGGTTTATGAGGGTCTATGTGGCAAAAGTTCAATTTTATTCGCCTGACAGACAGACGACCGACGACTGACTGACTGACTGACGGACAAAACCGATTGCTTAACCCCGCTTCGCGCATGCGCGCGCTGGGTAATTACCATCCTATAGTCTCGCTTGGGCCAAGCCGCAACAGGAAAATTACGGACCAACCTGAATCCGTTCTTGAGGAATGATGGTGTCTTCAAATAATCAACTCCGTCAGGTGCATACCTACACAATCTGATATAGTAAAGCAATCACCTAGCTACATGCCCACTTTCAGTAACAGCGCAAACCATGATGCAAGGCAAAATTGATACTGCACTGAGTTACCTTTCAGGTGGAATACTGTAGCTTGGATGCTCTGGTGAAACAAAGGTCCTACACTCACTACATCACATCCTCCTTGATAAACACCCCAGAGGAACATGCGCCTGTAGTAGAAACATCCTATGGGAACGTTAACCTTAGTAGATCACTAATGCATCACCCCAGAACCTATAATCATTCCACAAGTCACCGTGACAACCTGAATGCAGACTTCATCTGCCAAATAGCTATGTGTACCCAGCAATCAGCTGGAGTGGTTCTCGTGGCCTCGATGCAGGTACATTGAGAATTATTCTTTTTACTTTAATGCAACATAGCTGCATACTGATCAGACTGTCGTTCTAGAAACATACACTACACAGATAAGAAAACTAAAGGAAGTCGTGGGTGTCCAAGGTGGAGTTTGCCGATTTTACAGGTCGAGTCCTTGAATGTGTTCGGACTGTGATACTGAAGCTCTACAACTTCAACAGGATGTCAGCTGCATATCTCAAGGTCTACGTACCACTCAAGAAGAAACCTTTTCTAGTTGATTTTGCAGCACTATGATTATTATAGCACAATATAGCTATTCCCCCAGCAAAGTCAGTGAAATACCAGTGAGTCACAATCATGTACAAACAATTTTCTTGGCTTGTACAGAAGAATGTCATCAGCATAATTATAGGGGTGATTGTGCAACATCTGATATACTTCAGGAATATGTAGAATAGGAGAGGGCCGAGTATGGATCCTTAAGGGACCCTGCATGGAGCTGACTGGGGTTGAGCTCTGCTGCAATGCCGTCCAATACAACCCTCGATCTGTGTCCGGTTGGTGTGATAGTCACAGAACCATTGGAGAAGGGATCCAGTATAATGCCAGCGTTGGCTAGGGAGGATATAAATTTATCATGGGGCATTGACAGTGAATACTGCTCAACTTGAGTGTGCTGTTCCATTTGTTCTTCTCCCAAGTAACTAATATTCTGGTGACTTGATTGAGCGCATTTGATGCTGGCTGACTAGTCTCGTTCCCAGACCCTCTGAGAGTCTGGGAACGAGACTACTGGCTGACTAATCCCATAGACAATTCTAGGTATGTATGAGACCAACTCGAGGCCTGAAGAAATATATATTATGCGCTTGGAAAACATTAGCTAAGTTAACCATAATTTTTCCGGGGCATTATCGATGGTGCACTGTTAGATTGCGAGGCTCAACTACGAGTAGCTAGTCCGAATCTACCACAAAGTTTGTGACCGAGATGTAAATAACACAACATTTCGACCTGAGTGGGTCTTCCTCAACTGATTTGAAACAATTGTCATATTTGCATGGGAGCATAGAAGACTTTTGAGGATAGTATCCTCACCACTGGAATAATATCCTTTCTGATATAGCTACTGCTATATGCATACACAGCCACTGACTGCATCCACAACAGCATGTCTTGCCACAATTCAATTTGTTTTTTGCCTGGACATTGCATGGCTTAGTTGCTGCTTTGTGCATGAATGACATCATAATGCATGAATAAAAACTTAGCTTGATAATTTCACTAGCCGCATTCCCAGGCCTCCATGCCCAGCATTTGTCACTTTTCGTGCTGCAAGCGACAAGAGCTGGCCATGGGCGTGGAGGCCTGGGAATGAGTCTACAGTGATTTCAGTACAAGAATACTTGTATGAAGCTAATATTGCACAAACTGTTCCAATGTGCAACATGTTGTGCTGCAGAAACTGACCACCTAGCAATTTCACTGCTGTGTAGGTGGTAATAACTATTCAATGGAATAAACTATAGCTTATCTGCACTTCATTTGCTGAAATTACAAGCGATTATGCAACATTAATTTTCCTTGTTCCACTTTTCTGTAAGCGAATAAACAAAGACTACTAATAATTTTATGGAGCTAGGAGCTAGCCCCTTCACAAGTAGATGAAAGTAACGTTATTATCATCACAACAACATTAATTTCCTTGTTCCACTTTTCTGTAAGCGAATGAACATGTACAAAGACTACTAGTAACTGGTGTAATAATTTTCATGATCATTATGGAGCTAGGAGTTAGCCCCTTCACAATAATTAGTAGATGAAAATATAGACACGGTAACGTGGGTGCCATGTGTATGCAGATGTTTGGTGGGTTACGTGGTTTACAGACCATAATGTCATGCAGACAAACTGATAGAACAGATTTTGGGGGTACAGTAATTAATGGATCCGGAACCCCTGCCTGGCATGGTATGGGAGCTAATAATTATATTTTGCCACCTTTGAAAGTCACTCAACTAGAGTAGGTACCTGTATCGCATAGCTGCATGTATCAATGCTGAGTTTTGCAGCACGCTTTCACTACTTTTCAGTGGGATTTCATTCAGAATGCACTTATGCAGTCCTAAACCCCTGCAATGGAGAAGAAGGGTGTCATTAAGTTAAGCTGTCGGTCCGATATGCAAGGGACCTGGTTAAAAATAGACCCCTGCCATCTCCAGACCCATTTAGCCACCATTGTGGCAAACTCCTCGTAGGTACAGTAGCTAAAAGAAATCACAACCTGTTGCCTAGGATCTCTGGGTGCACAGTCCCAAATATTATGTAGGGCTGTGTTACCACACAGTTACACAGAGGCTGTGCATCTGCACTGTGAAAAATGTGCATCTGCACTAAAACCTGCACGCTCCCATAACAGACAGGATTGTTGCTGGTACTTTCTTCATCTCCCTCTTCATCCTCGGGAATTGGCAGTTGAAGGCGGAGGGAGAGGTTGACGAATGCTTTATCTGGTACTAGGAGCTCCCCTCTGCCTTGGCAACGTGCCTGTTGAATGCAGGTAGTGTTGTCGCATGCTTCACTGTCAGTTTCTATGAGTGTGCACATGTATCCGTCACTGAAGTTCCCCTCCCCGTTAAGCGGGTAACTAACATCAATATTTTGAACTGGATATGCGGTTGTGAGAGTGAACAGCCGACCCGGAGAAAGCGACGGAGGATTCACGGCTATTATTCCTTCATTGCAGTTGTCCCCTTACAGGGCTGTTTCACCTTGAAGGGCAGCGAACAGCACCACCAAAAGCAACCAGTTTCCCTTTCCTACACCTGAAGCCAGTCGATCACCAATGCAAACACGCTTGTTGCCATGGCATTCCGGTAGTGAACATTATAAATTATATTGGACATTCAGAACTACCCATAAATTTCATCACAATTTCGCCAATTGAATGTTTTGCACCATTCAAACTATAGAGGATACACTGATGTTCAGGAAAAGCGACGATCAATGTCTAAAAGTTCACAAAACCCATAATTATAATTGGTAGTGGGAACAACATGCAGCCCCGCCCACCACAATTTCACTAATAGCAGCTGGGCAGGGCTGCATTGTTAGTGCATAATAAGTGAAAGAGTTTTGAATCAGCAAACAAACAACTTGTAGTATGGTGGAGAAACTATACATTTGCCTCTCTAAACAGAATTAATGATCGAGGTATCCCCTGCAGCTGGTTGGTTGCCATATCTGGAGGAGCATAAACTGTTGTGATGCAGGTTTTTCAAGTTGGGGTTGCTGCAACCTAACGCTCTGATGGTATACTCCAAACTGCTTCAGAAATTCACACGGAGTACAAAGTCGACTAAAATTATCATGATTGCATTCTGGTTTCTGCTCCTGTATGCATGGTAGGGTAAGAACACTACTATATACATCCTGCGTTATTGGCCAAGTGGCTACAGTGTTGGACTGTGGAACTAGACGTCCCAGGTTCTAGCTATAGCCCATTAAGTTGTGTAGCAGCCATATATGGAGAACCCCATGCAAAGGCGTGCAATCACAACATTATACTTCCCCAGATAAGGCAACCAACCTGACCAATTATTGCAATAATTGCACATGGATGGAATCGACTTGCAATAGCCAATTAGTAGCTACTATTGCTGGCATTGAGAGAGCTTCAGATTTACCCAATATCACATGACTGCACCAATGAAGATGCCACGTATTTGGGAGGCAGCCTCAACCTAGCTCATGCATTTCCCAGTGCAATAATTGTTCCAGTTATATTTATGTGGGTCAGTTATGTAAGTGCACTTCAGGTCACACTCCTGATGTGTCAGTATTATTACCTCATGCTTTAAAGTGCTCTTGTTGTCTCTGTGCAGCACCCCAGCATACACAGAGAGTTCACCCTGACTGTACACAGCCATCTGTTGCACGTTTGACACATGTACATTTGCTGCTCCATGACACACCTTTTGGCCAATCTTCCCTGCACATCACTAGTAATCAGTGTGGCATTCTGCTGTAGGTGACAGCCTCCTGCAATGCCTAGGCAGTACGCAGTACTCCTTGATATCATAGCGGCGGTCGGACAGACCTCCTCCAGGATTCCCAGACTCTTCACATCTTGGAGATGAGACGCTGCATGATCTAGTAATCCCATGCATGCACTCCTAACATCTGCAGCATGCAGCAAAAGTGCACATGTACATGTACAAAGTAACGAATATCCACCCACTGCACTGATATGGCACTAAGGCACGTTGTTCCTTGCTATTGTTCCTGCGTTAATGAAACTACTCATCAACAGCAACAGCAACAGCAAGATGATCGTTACAACAGCCAAACAATGAACTGTCCCCTCTCTGACAATCTACTCTCAAAAGTCAGCTATATAGAGGCCGGTCACCTATCTGTTCCAATCCCATACTTCAGTGCCATCTCTCATGCTCGCTTCCACTTCCACAGTGTAGTTCCTGGAATACTTATCCCGCCACACTGTATGTTGCACCTTGGTGCGTGGCACATAGTAGTGCTGAGTGCAAACCATCACGGTAGGTATAATTGGTACCTGCATGGAATCAAACATGCATCATTACTCTGCATGCAGTTCATGCATGGTGACTGGACAATTAAAATATTTGTACGTAGTTATGGAGCACAGCTACATTCCAACACCTCAATTCAACATTCTGTAGGAATGCGTACTGTACCTATATAATTATGTACTGGCTGATCTATTGTAATGGTGCACCGATATTCATTTTTTCCGATACTACAGATACCAGTAGATCAACCTCCAAGTACTGACCAGTACCGATACTGATACCAGATGTAGGTACTGAAGCATCAAAATGACAACGAAAAGTACATATTAAGTAAGAATACAAGTTTGCAGAGCATTAATGTTTTCAATGCACGAGGGCAATCTATAGCGGTCGAGGGCGAGATAATGCACGAGCTGAAGGCGAGTGCATTATCCACCCAAGACTGTTATTGTTGAACAGAAACGCTAGCATGGGTTGCATGCAAACGGAACGAGAAATTTTCCATGTGTATACAACCTGAATGAGGTTGGAATGGCATGGAGAAAGGCTACATGTAGAAGGAGGAGGTGGCATGGCCTGGAGACAAGGCTAGAAGAAGGGAGGTTGGAATGGCCTCTGGATGAGAATAGCAAATTGAATGGCCATGCCTGTAGACAGTACAATTCCATAGCTTACCAAAGAGGGCATTTGCCGTGCTGATCTCTCTTGAATACACGTTCTCATAAATCTTAACTGCAGCCAACAGCCTGATAAAGAAGAATGTGCACGGTTTGATGCAAGTCAATCTACACACATCATCAAGAGATATTGTGCTCAGCAGAGCATGTACCCCATTATGGCCTAATGCCTTAATACAGCTGCATGACGAGATAGCAAGGGCCTACCAATTTTAATACAGTAATGAACTAGCTTTCTCGTAAAACAGTGAACTTGACACACACGGGAGGGAGGGAGGGAGAGAGGGAAAGGGGGGACGGTGGGAAGGAGGTATGGAGGTATGAATGCACCTACATGTATGCTTCTTGCATGTTGATGTAATGCCATGCTTGCAATGAGTTCCCATACCCGAGTCTCCACTGATGATAGGCAAAGCGTTCCATGAGAGTATCAGCGTCCGGAAACTTCCCAAGACCAAAACAAAAGTGGCGTCCATCCCAGATTGTATTGTATTGTATATTGTATAAATGTTCTTTTAACAGGGTTGCTACTCAGCGAGCTGGTTTTCAGCAGCGCCCTGCATGTGTACAAATTACAAGCAAGAAATGCAACAAGAATAAAAGGGGCAGCAACAAAAGGAAACAACTTTACATTACAGAGAAAACACAAGGCAAACATAACAAGCTACAATTATTGGTGCACAAAACAAATGAAAAGAGAGACAAAATGAAACAAGTATTATCATAAGTAGTGAGATGACACGATAGTGCTTCACAGAATTCTTACATCAGTAGGTAGAAGGGAAGGAGAGGTTAAGGTGGGAGGGAGAGGTGGGGGAAGGTGGAGGGAGAAGGGGGAGGAAGGGGAGAGGAGGACAGGAGGGGGACAAGAGGAGGAGGAAGCGGAGAGAGAATGGGCGAGGAGAGGAGATGAAGGGAGAGGGAGAGGAGGATAAGATGGGTGTCAAATTAGGATATACAGATGGAGTACCTCACAAGTGTCAGTGAGTCAGCTGATCACATGACCTACCTCACAGAGAGTCAGGGGGTCAACTGATCACATGACCTACTTCACAGAATGTGTCAGTGAGTCAGCTGATCACATGACCTACCTCACAGAATGTCAGTGAGTCAGCTGATCACATGACCTACCTCACAGAGAGTGTCAGTGAGCCAGATGATCACATGACCTACCTCACAGAGACTGTCAGTGAGCCAGATGATCACATGACCTACCTCACAGAGAGTGTCAGTGAGTTGGTGTTGGTTAACCCTTTAAACCCGATAGTACACTTTTGTGTACAATTTAGTAGTGTGAACTTCTAAGGCTTCTGTTTGTCGGGCAACGACGTCAAACGGCTTTATGCCGCTCCAGCTGATTGGTAAGTACTCTCCCGCTCTGTAAATACCGTAGTAAAGGCATGCTAAGATGTTGAGCGTTGTTGTGGGCAGCTGTTTGAGCAGCGCTGAGTCGGCCATTGATGGCCGTTCAAAGAGTACGAATAAAAAGGCTTATTCCGCCTTCGTTCTGTGGTTACCTGAAGTAGCGCTCACTTCGTGAGTCACTATTGGTCTCCCCCATCCAGCAGCAGAGTAAGCAGCAGCAGACTTCAGCTTCTTCCAAGAAAATGACCGCTTTAGTTCAGCATCTCAAACGTCGGCCCCGCACGCAACTAACTTAGTATTTCGCCCCGCCCAGTTCAACCCACTCTTTCCTGTCTAGATAAACTGTGAAAGTGTCATTAGTAATGACCACCCGGGGCATCCCCCCGAGCTTAGCCTACCAGCAAGTAGTTCTAGTGTGGTTTTACTGCAGCCAAATAGACCACAGTGGTGAGTAGTGTAAACCTATAATCTATTTCAGGTGTTAAAGAGTTAAGCTATCTCGCAGGAGGTAGGTCCCATCAGATACATGTATCTCTGTGGACATGAGCATGCTCTCTGCGATGTGTCGCGATATGACTGGGTGGTACCACCTGAGAGAGAGAGAGTGTGTGAGTGTGTGGGTGTGTGAGAGTGTGTGGGTGTGTGAGTGTGAGTGTGTGTAAGCATTAACATTGTGTGTGTGTTCAGTTATCAGGATGGGCTCTCGTGGCACCTTCGTGCATTGTACTGCAAGTTCCAGATGTATGAGAATGGATGCTGCAGAGAGACGTTATCTGGTGAAGGTTGGTCACCACCTATCGACAGCACGTCTGTCAACAGGTCAGTGCCTTCTGCAGTCACAGTGTAGCTCTGGCACCGTGCACCGTACCAATTTATGTCTGCAGTAAGCATGTGAATTGGACACCACCTGAGATGTTTCTGCACGCAATCTTGGGATGGAACTTACCACCAAACCTACAGCCAGTGTGTCTCACTGTAACGCCCTCAAGTGCCGTTCGGGGAAGTGCGACTCAGCCATGACTCCACATGGCTGCTTACTACGTCGACAGCTGCTGGGGTCTCTTGGCCATTTTACTACTACCTAGCTGCTACTGGCAGGGCAGGCATTTTGACCGTCAGGCAAGGCCTGTGCCCTGCTAGGCCCTGCCGTAGATACGCCACTGGGGTCAACCTTGCATCCACATTAATGTCAAAACCTCAATAGAATACCTTCAAAAGCTATGCAGGACTTCAAAACAATCTACACTCGACAGTTGAATGGAAAAAGCATTCAGTCCTACATGTAATGGCGGAATGCTGACCTCACCCTCATTCCAAAGCTTCAGAAGGAGCATGCCAAGTTCACAGAATCGCCTCCAACTATCGTCGCCTCTTAGATCTTCACGCACCAGCCACTGCAGCCGTGACCTTTGAACCGCGGAGGCGCGCGCAACCGGAAGCGGGTTTAAATACTGAATTTGTAGCAAGTTTTGGCGGGAAGTCGGGATGGCACACTCGTTAAGCACTTGCTTTGCAGCCTGGGGGTTGAGTGTTCGCCTCCCCAATAACCGAGTACGAGTCTGGGCCACTCCGTACATACCGGTTCTCGACTTCCCCGCCTAGCAGCTTGAGTACGCCGGTTCCCATCTGACCACCGAAGCTAAAGGTGTTCTGGTAGAAAGCAGGTTAGCCTCCTGTGATTCCAGACACGCCTATCCAACGCTCCTGAGGCTTACACTTCGGTACGTGTCTGACCTGTCACGGAGGGATGGGTTGTTGCTAGGTTGTATTTTTTTCTTTCTTTTTCCCCCCTTTCTTTTTTTCTTTTGGGTGTGTGTTCATTCAGGGCTGCTAGAAGTTCATAGGCTTATTCTCTTTTTTTTCCCTTTACTTTTTCCCCCTTTTGGGGGTGTGTTCATTCGGGGCTGCTCACATTGCAATAATTAAATTAATTCACGGCTTATATTTATCGACACATGCATATCCCCCCCCCCCCCCCCCCCCCCCCCCACCACCACCACCACCACCACCACCACCACCACCACCCCGCTATAAACAGTTACTGTAGACAGCTGTTCGGGTGTTCACACTATAGGAGATTTTCTATTCGGCTATAGCACGTTTACTCACATGCACTGATCATGCTTTACGGGTTGGCGCGGGGGCTCTCCATGTGTGTGGGCTCAACTATATCTGGCCCATGGGGAGTAAACACTGCACCTAATTCTCACTGCAGCAGTCATCACCTGAAGTGCATATTATAATGTACATTCATGATGAGAGTTGCATGCAATTGCAACTGCATGTTCCATATTCTCTACGTGCACTCACTCCAGCTCGGCACCCTGGCCTCGTTCCCAGGCTCGATCCCCCCCGTGCATGTGGTGAAGAAAATATGGCGTGCGCAGGGGGAGGTGCCTGGGAACAAGGCTAGTGACCATCCACTTGGACCACCTTTGACCATGCACCCAAAGTTATCACCATATAATATTATATGGTTGACCCAAACATTTATGTAGTGGAAGTCATGTGATATGCATGATTGAAGTTTGTGGTGTCAGTTGCTGGGTGATATGATCAGAATTGCTACTGCAACGGTCAGAATACCCCTCAGCAGAACCGCCAGCCTGGGAGAGAGGCAGATCAGAGCGGTCAATGTGGTTCACAGCGTTCAATCGGTAGGAGGCTAGGAGTGGGATATGAAGCTGGGATTTGCACCATCGTGATGAGCATAAATGGAGCATTCCAATGATGTCCATTTTGCTGTCGGTTGAATTTTGACCCAAACTCACAAAAATCCATGGGTTATAAGCCTTTGGCTGACTGTGATTTTTGACAAAAATGTGACCGAGATAAAAGTCACTTTAGGACATCATTTGAAAGCGCTGACCACAATGGCACAATCCCCAGCTTCACATCACATTCACATACCGAGTGCAACGTTTTCTTCTAAGT
>OZ007512.1:6781983-6862913 GCA_963931865.1 Axinella damicornis
CAGCTGCTTTCCTTTGACATTGCACACGACGGCTTGACGTCCTTACATGGCAGTACCAGTTCTCGGTCCCAGACCCCCTCTTATGTAAAGTGGTATATGGTTTGGCTTGCCTCATACCCATGCCTTCTCACCCAAGCATATACGTATGCTGCTAGCAGTACCAGTGAAAAACACTGGTACGAGGCTAGGATTAGACTAGTTGAGTAGGGCTCACTGCAGACTAGTACTTTACTATAGCAAAAGCTGCTTTACTTTAATGTTACTTTCTATGGCTTGACAAACATACACACACACTACCTCTCACACACTCACGTGCACACATCCTCACTTTCTACAGATGCCGATCAGTGCGGAACAATGGCGTGCTGCCGTGGGCGCAGCTAATGCCTCACGTCGGCCCTGCCAACCTAAGCACAGGTTGCCGTGGGACGTGTTCATGCTCATTATCACAGCTCTACTGGTGTCCACACTGCTGCCTGGAGGTGGTGGGAGGGGAACAGGGAGCAGAAGTGAGTTCTGGAATAATTATGGTGAATATGGTCAGAGGTGGTCAGATGTGTTGGGATGGAATACTGCAGCCTACACTTCCAACTTCTGTCCTAAAGCAACACATTACAGTGCAGTATCAGCCTGTGATGTGATATTGCATGAGTCAGGATTTGAAGTTGTATGGTATAGTGACACAACTTTGTGTAATCTTTTAGAGAGCAGAAGTGAGTACTGGAATAGTGTCTAGTGGTAGAACAGGGAGGCAGCTGCGACTAAGAAATGCCGACAACATTATACCTTGGCCTACTGAAAACAATATTGAAATCGAGGTGTGGTGTAGTTCGATAATTTGGACAGAGAGAAAAACCTTGCTTTTCAAAGCCTACTCTCATCTGTGAGGTACGTATGTACAAGTACTAATATGTTGCATTAAAAGACTGAAAGTGTTCCTATTTCACTCAAACTGTTCATATTAGTGACCACTGACTGACATACTGACAGACACAGCAATCACTCTACCCCTTGCTGTGCATGCTCATCCACAGGGTAATTATAATTGCCATGTTGTAACTATTAGTGGGCACAGTAGGTAGTGTAGCAGTGTTTCCTATGAATACGGCCATAACACTGTCACCATCACAGAGGGGCAGCACCTGTAAACTTGTGACATCATGCCAAAATCATCAGTACAGCAATTATTTGTCGGATCTGTGACGAGCTGTTGGCCAAATCTAATTCACATTACATCATTTCATTGGACGAATTAGATCACTCAAACTGAACTCAGAGCAGAGAATTGAGCATCGTACCGATTGTGTTTCACATGGTTCAGCAGAATACTGAGCATAATAGGACAGCAGTGCTGACACAGCACATTCAGATACATGTTAAATCACAGATGCTTGCATGCCTGCTATCTTATGAATATTATCTGCCCTACTCTCCCCGGCACCTGAGCCCCATGGACAGTTCCAACATCTATGTATGTCAGTAGCTACAGGGAAATTGACTAGCCTCATTCCCAGACTCCATACTCAGCATACACAGAATGCAAGGAATTGTAACAGTGACAATAGCTGATAGCCTGGGAACGAGGCTGAGATGTGGTCAGGTGTATCCCACAATTGTAACCAGTTCTGTGTCTGGGTGCTCAGAGCTACAACCAGAATAATGAGGGGGACTTCCCTTTCACACTGTATTTACTACGTACCCACCTGTGATATTAGTCTCCTCTCCCTCCTCTCCAGTGTCCAGGGGGAGGGGTGGTGGTGGGACTGGGGGGGAGCTGGCACCCTCCCTCCTCATTGCTCCCCGGAGGAGACTACTGCTCCTAGTGGCTGGAGACGTAGAGACAAACCCAGGACCTGGTTATGGTGAGTAACATAACACTGTAAGGATGCGTATACCAGGAAATTTATGGTGGTCATTATTTTTGGCGAAATGGACTGCAATGGCTCGGTACAAAATTTGGTGATTGGATGTAGCCTCATTCCCAGTACTACCCCGTTTTTTCTGTTCTTCAGTTTCCGTTGACAATAATACACGGTTCCTCATCCGTGTATTATTGTCAACGGAAACCGAAGAACAGAAAAAACGGGGTAGGCCTGGGAACAAGGCTAGATTGGATGTATGACATGAGATTGAGAAGGCAAGCCCAGGATGCTGACAATGTAATGAAATGGACAGTGGTGTCCGTTGCCATCATGTTTTCAGCAGCCCCACGATCAGCGAACAACTAGTCCGTAAGAAGTAAAGAGGTCAGCAATGCCCAGGATGTGTTCACTGGCAGTGATGCATGGGGCTACTACCTATGAGGTTATGACCTATGTATACATTCATCGAGCAGCCTGTATGTATGTGGTGCACCATCAGTGAAGTAGTAGGAGCTTCTCCACAGACATTTCTCAGCGAGGTTTGAAGGTACTTTGGGTAATTTCAAGGTGATCTTGCCGTGCTGTGTGCATCTGCATGGCCAGCCACTTTAATTTGGTGGTTTACTTATGAATTGCCAAGTCGCCAAATTGAAACAATCGCCAAATTTCCGGTATACGGTAGTTCACACCACTGAGTGTGGTTTCACACCCAGTATATTACAGTGAATTGTTTACATTAATTGAACTCACAATGTAAATGGGAATCCCAGGTCAGTGTAGTATGCTAACAATACCACCTGGCTAAATATATTAGCCTAGTACTCTATATGATTACAGTCTTTTTGCAACAAAATCACCAAACATATACCATGGATGCTTGTCAGAGATCAACTGCATACTTTGGCCTAGCTAGTTGGGCCTCATCATCAGTGCTAGTGTGCCTGTGGCATTGTTCACATGTAACATTACCATGGCAACACACCTGGTACATCATCCTGGTATTGTTTGGTACATGATGTGGATGCTCACCTAATTGCATGCAGACAGATCAATGTTTGGCCTGGTTGAATCTCATTAGGTGGTGTAGTACTGAGCTGGCCAGCAGCTCCAGCATCAGAATTACTCAGAGGATCTGGGCTCACAAACCACCTCATGATTGAAATCATGATGGGTTCTGGAGGGATAGTTCCAAGCTTTCAGAAATATATCAGTGGGATTCTTTAAGACATGACACACAATGAATATTCACTTACATGCATACACGGCTCACTTTGTCTCTCAACACATGCTGTGGCTTAAACTGCAGAGGAAAACATTCTACGGAAGGAAGACAGAGAGATAAAATAATTTGTAACTTCAACTGAGAATAAGCTCACACAATTGGCGGCTCGATTACAGAACTAAAATGCAAGGTAGCAACTCCAACTAGAAACGAGGCCTCAACAAGCAACCGAGTGAATAAGTCCTCCTAGCTTCTGTTGTACCTGAAGGAGGCATTTTATAGCAGTTTAGTCAGTAATGTCCACTCCACATTCCAGTCCCACATTCCAGTCCCACATTCCAATCACACATTCCAGTCCCACATTCCAGTCTCACATTCCAGTCCCACATTCCAGTCTCACATTCCAGTCCCACAATCCAGTCCAGTGATCAGAGACACCCAATACTGCATGAGGGCACAGCACATGGCTTCACCTCGTGCACTATTATCCTCTCAACCACATCCTCATGCAACGTTTCACATAATGCATGAGTGTATGTGGTACTCTATTCATTCTGGTACTGAGAACTGTGCTATATTTTCCATGTAGCACTGTTGACGTGTAGCATTCATAACATTGCTATAAAATTTAAGGCTACATGTAGGTACAAGAGTGGTCTGCCCCCCCCCCCCCCCCCCCCCCCCCCATTTGTAGGGTACCAGTATGTCTCCTATAACACATTGTATATTTGTGCAATCATGCAATTTCTAATCCTTGATTTGGATTTTGGCCTTCAATGTTGTGTGTACTGATGCACATTGTAGAGTTAAAGTGATGGCTACTCTTGTACCTTCACTTTGCTTTAGGTTACTTGCATGCCTCGGATCTGGACGTGCTGGTGGAGGAGCTGTCTCCACTCCACAACAGGTGGGAGGAACTGGCTCATGCCCTACCACACTCACTGGACCTGGAGGCCATCAGAGCCCACAGTCACTCTGGGAATGGGCTTCACGAGACACTGAGGAGGTGGTTGGATACTACATTTCCTCCTCGACATTGGGGTTACGTTATTCTTGCCCTCAGGAAGGTTGGCGAGGATTATGTAGCCAACAAACTGAAAGTAAAGTATGGTGAGTTAGCAACTACAGTGGCATCACTGACACTGTTAGCATGTGGTAGCATGGGTAACTGTGGTGTGGAACTTTTTTGGCTGGGAAGAGTGTAATAGCACTCAGCTTCACCTTGCACTTCTTCACACTTCACAACTGAAGACTTGTGCAAGTATTCCCAAACACAACAGCTATTACCTAGCCTTCTTCCCAGACCCTCCCCCAGTGGGAAAAAGAATTGTTGTGCTGATGGCAAACATCTGGGAGGTCTCCGCATTGTGCTTACTAGGCTATTAGTTGACATGTTGTAGGTACTCTACAAGACTTGTGGAGCACTTGAGCTAAGCTAGCCTCGTTCCCAGGCCGTCTGCCAGTCGCACGCGCACCGCATACGTGACCTTTGAACCCTTGTCAGATAGCTGGCAGAAGGCGCTAGGCCTGGTACCACTCCTACGTCATTTACAAGTTAAGTGGACACGGTTGTGACGTAGGTGGACACGGTTTCATGTAAAATGGCGGCGTGGCAGACGTTCACGGGCTAACTGCAGGTTTCCTAGCGAGTTATTGTTGGCTTTTACGCTACCGTGGTGGACTACTGGAGGCGTCAGGTAAGGAACTCCTTGTTGTACGGTTGTAGTAGCCTAGGTAACTACAATAGCTTACATCTACAGTAGCTTACCAAGCGCTTGGTAAGACTTACGCCTGAGTAGTCAAACGTTAGTGCATGCTGTATTGCCGTTAGCGCTGAGTTGGCATCAAGTTGCTGTCTTCGTGGTATCAATATAAACTCGAAAGCATACGTGTAGTCGAGTTGCTTCATAACCGTGTCCACTTTGCTTGTAAATGACGTAGGAGTGGTACCAGGCCTTCTGCCAGCTATCTGACAAGGGTTCAAAGGTCACGTATGCGGTGCGCGCGCGACTGGCAGACGGCCTGGGAACGAGGCTAGAGCTAAGCAGCTGTTATGCTAACACCATTCCTTCAGTGGTTTCCACAAGTGGCTTGTTCTGATAGACCCAGCTGGAGGAGGTGCCATGCAGAACTAGTCAACAGTGAGATCACAGAAGGAATGTGGTCTAACTGGCTTGTACTATCACCTGTGGCTGGCCCTGTCATAGTCAGCCTCATTCCCAGGCCACCTATGACACAAGCTGGGAGTGGAAGTCTAGGCTGTAGTGCTATTACGTAACAACCAGAATCTCCCTCACAAATGCAAAATCAACAGGACGTACTACTTTTTCTATATTTACGAGGGGCAACCGCACTCCTGGTAGCCGTTGCAACGCCGGCTGCGACTCGCCGTAGCGAAAGCTAAGTATCGCAGTTATTCCCAATTAACGCACATGCCACGTGGCGACCACGCTCAGTCGAAAGCAAGCAATGGCGACCAAAAGGAAGACACGAAATTATAACAGCACTTACAACCTTGCCAGCACGGTGAGTTTCGGTATGTAACCGTCAGTGAACAACAGCGATTACGGCTGTGCCGTCAGAATCTTTGTGGGCCCTTCGTATGACTGTACTGGCAACCAACGTCGAAGAGAACGATCGAGCAATGGCGGCCGACGGCACGTCAAAAGCGCTTGTATCTCCATCACCAAGGTGAGTTTCGCCACAATTATTGTGTGGTTGTGTCACTGCATGATAGTGATCACGATGGTGTAGTCAGAATCTCTGTAGACCTTTCCTGCGTGCTGTGAGGTTTGATTATTTATTTAGATTATTTACGCGGCACAATTTTCTCTATACCAGGAGTGTAACAAGTCATGTGCATGCATGACTGCTCACAACTTTTGATCGTATCAAGAACACTTGATGAACCTCAGACGTACTCTCTGACCCCACACACCTTGGGATCAGGGTCACTATTGACTGATCTACTGACTGATAGTGTAATAGTGTCAGTGGTGTAGCCAGGATGTGGAAATCGTCCAGGCACAGCATGTGTATGGGCATGGGGAGTCTGTTCAGCTTCTGCATAAAACACAGAAGTACAAAACACAAGCTCAGTGTAGGTAGGTAGGCCTGAGTTTGGCTACGATGTACCATAACTACATTTGTAGCCTCATTCCCAAGTCTCCTCCTTCGGGAGAGCCTGGGAACGAGGCTACTAGATTGTTCGTGTGGCACTAATTTCACACAGTGTTGCAACTATGAGTGATAAACGAATACAATGTATTTACGTGGGTCGCTGGTACTCTACGTCACAGTGAAAATTCCACTAAACAACACTGTTGACACGTGTGACTGACTCACGGAGGAAGAGTTGGCAATCGAGTCGTGTCTATACTTTGTTTGTAACGATGTTTGGGTTGCAGCTGTTGGGGAAGGACAGTACAGTGGTCGGAGATTTAAAGATTCCTTGTTTCTGCGTGTCTCAGAGACAATGAGCCACTGCGAAATCATCTATTACGTGACGTCAATGGGTGTGACTGGTGTTACAACACAACGACTAGTGTATACCAGCTAGCTACAGTGAACTGAGTGGTACCATTCCAATGTACAGACAACAACATTCCATGAACTCAGTGGAGAAGATGCTCTATGAGGCAACCAGCAACTTAAGGGAAAGCTGGTGGGAATATCATTGAGTCAAGCAGCTCCTAAGAACAATACCTCATGGCAGACAGACTATACTCTTGTAAGGTCAAGAGTACCAAGCATACAATCTTCTGTATAGCTCAACTTTTCATATGCGGCCATATGAACCCAAAGGCCTGAGAGTCATGGGATCAGTGACCACGCACCAACATTCTCAACTCATTCAAGTTTTCGCAAAGAAAATAACCGATACGTACAGTATGCAGGGTATCGTAGACGGCATTTGCTAGCAGTTTGCAGTTGGATGCTGATACAGTATAACAAACAAAATGCTGTGACGTAATGCATTGTGCAATTAGATTCATATGCCATGACTACTCTTGAGAGTATCTAGGTGGGCCTACACCATCACAGAGGGACAGCACCTGTAAACATGTGACATCATGTCCAATTCATTGGCACACAAAGCCATAGTTCAGTGTCTGCACTGTGCTGAGCTGTAAGCGTAACTACACTTGAGAGCATCTACGTTCCCCCCCCCCCCCCCCCCCCCCCCCCCAAAAGAAATGGTCAAGCCCATCTCTCACCTCTACACTGCTTCATTAACTGAGGCTGTAACACTTAAACTAGCAAAAGTATGCCATGGTCCTACTGAAACTTTGAGCTTGTGCAAGGTGAAGCAACATCGTAGTATTATGGACAATAGAAAACAGCACTTACACTGACCAGTCCATGGTTAAAATGATTCCGGGGCTTCCATAGACTTCTCTTGTGGAGCCTGCAAAGTAGTAGACAGCAGTTGTATCAGTGTCTGGACACACTAACATCTGAAATAGCTAGTGACCTCTGATGGGAGGACTGAGCTCCAATTTGCTAGGTGTATCCCACCCAGGTTGACTTCACCAATCAGTACAGTATTCCAATTACAGGACACTAGACAGTATAACATTTCAAAAGTACCTCAACAGCTTCAACCTATGTATTAACATGTACATCTACGAGTAATGTGGTTTCATAATTATGTAACAAGATTTGTGCTACTGTGCTATATATGCTTACCACAATATCATAGTTAGTATTAGTGCTGGGTGATAGCTACTGAACTTCTATGCCGTCATACCCATGATGTGTAGTAGACATATTGGCAACACAAAGCAATTCATCCGAGTGTTTTATTTATCTATTTGGTACTTCACATGAAGCTGTTGTAGGTACGCTAGTGGGAGCTACTACACGGCTCATGTACACATGTACGTAGTATACAAGTTAGTCAGTACATGTACCTATAGTGCACTTGTTCAAATAATTCACCACTGATTGCCTTAATTGGCATACTGCCGACATGGGATAGTAGAAACTATATTGTGGGAATTGCACACTCTTACTGCCACAGACTCTTGGTAGATATACTGGCATTCCTCCTGCAACCTGCTGCTACACTGCGCTGCGGGTATGTCATTTTGTCCTCTGATGCCTACTGAGCTACACCTGGCTGGGAACAAGACTATCACTAGACACTGAGCCTACTGCAGGCCCGTAGCCAGCCACTAGTCTAGGGGGGTTCTACTGCCTAATATAGGGTTCTGATCGAGTGAGTGAATATGAGACAGCCACTCCAACTTTACCGGTAACAGCTTACAGAGCAGTAAGTACGTAACAGTCAGACCAGTGTATACCGGTAGCAGCCAGCTGGTAATAAGAATTAGACTAGCTAGGAATTGGGCGAGTCTGGGTTGTGAGTATAATAATGCGCCATGGAATGTACAGCTATTGTAGCATACTAATAATGAGTTTGGTACGTGTGTATCGGGGCCTAATAATGAATACTACTATAGTACCATTATAAAGAGCCACATTACCCCATAATAATTTAGTTGGGAGGTTTAGCATAGGAAATTTTCAGTCATTTTGCTACAAAATGGTGTTCCAAAAGGTTGAAATGCTTGTTACTTTTATCACAAGTTACTCATGCCTAGTGGAAACCTAGCAGCTTTCGGACGCTACTATCCCATAATTTTAGGCCCTAGTGTGTAGCTACCTGATCTCTAGGAGATCCAGGATGTCATCACTCAGTGATATGACAACACACAATCGTACTGCAGTACACAACTGATACGTACCTCACATGACCAAAAACAGTGAGCAATAGACCTGATAGAGTCTAGATCTGCATACTCCATTAATGAGGCCCAGTTCAAGTCTGTTTACAGCTGAAGCCCATACACGTGTACATGTCTTGTGAAGGGGAGGGACTTCACAATGGTTGAGCTGTATACAGTACTCATGTACTCAGTACTCATGTACTGTGAGGGAATTGTAAAAGGAAACACTCTGGTCACCCATCGTCCTACTGGGATAGAGCTTCCAGTTGGTGTAGCAAACAGCCTAAGCTACTGAAATGTAACAGGTTCAGTGAATGTTGCCACTATAGTAAAGCTCCTCAGCAAAGTCACACACAAGTGTGATGTGTGAATGTTACTAGAGGAATGTATTGCATTGTGGGGTGAACGAGAGTGACAGGCTAATAAACCCTACAAAAGAGTGTTTCACAAAAGGAACTGTAACACTGTCAGTCCATATAAGCCGTGCAGTATGCTGTTGATCCTGGTACGTGAGTGAAATCAACACAGGTGAAATAACTAACTCTCACCTGATACAGTGTTACATGGTAGGCCCCATCGCTATGCGAAGTCATACTCCAGTACAATTTCCTGTCAACATGGGTCAGATTATGAGAGTTATGACAACTACAGGAGTCATAGGACCTAGGCCTTACAATTCACCCAGCTACTGCAAGGCAAGGTTTTCGTTGTCTGTCCAAATTAGACAAAGCCCCAAATCTTTGTTCACCTCACAATTCACCCAGTCACTGTACACGCACACGTCTACAGTATATGTATCCTTACACAATTGACCAAATGAGGATTATGATCTCCCAATTAATGTTATTGCTTCCACTTCACAATTACCTCTACAAAGTGTCTTTAGTTCTTTGACAGGCTTCCTACTGTTCCAATGTCATTACTGCTGTGTGTGCATATGAACACTCTATTCCTACTATTGTCCCTTCACTTGCTATAGGTCTGTTGGAGGAGTCTGACCTTGATGAGGTAGCCAGTGAACTGCATGCAATCTCTCGGAACTGGGACATGCTAGGACGTAGGCTACTATACGTACATCATGACCGTCTGCACTCCATTCACACCCAGTATCCACATGACAAACTACGCATGCGGGAGATGCTCAGTTACTGGTTGGAGCACTACCCCACCACCTGGAGTGACATTGTTGCAGTTCTGAGGTCATCAGGTGACTCTCAGCTGGCAGACGACCTGCACTCAAAGTACTGTTCCAGTGAGTTCACAACCACATAACAGTATTGCACTCCAATGAAATGTAATACAAGAAAAGATTGCACTTGAAGTGAAGTATTGCACACGGCCATGAATTGAGTGCAGTACAACACTGAGAGTGTAGTGTTGTATTGCACAATCACTAGGATTCTATTATAGTGGAACCCCTTCCTAGCCTCGTACCCAGGCCTCCACAATTCTCTTCAGTCCCAGCAATACGAGTCATGGTTACACCCTTGCACCTGTAGTGAGCTGATGTGTTGAATTCATCTTGCTCTTGGAATGTCATGTACGTGCCTCAGGATTTGATAAGCATTTGGAGAATATCTTTGCATCAGCACCTACTAGCTAGCTATAATAGCTATAGTGCATTGGAAATCAGCTTTTCAGAAACTTTCAAATGAGATTGAAAGTGAATGTTGTCAGCTTGACATCACTGAATCTACCATTGAGTCAGCTAGTATACGCCAACAGAAGTGAGACCTGAGTACGATAGAAGCTGATACTTGTACAAAAGCAGTCAATTGTGTTCCTTGTGTTGCTAAGTGTTGCTAGCCCATGCACCTAATCAGATGATAGTTGGTTGTTGAGATGTTGTAAAGCATGTGTTGAGCACTGACATGAACTTTGCAATTATGGGATGTCACTGACCAATGAGTGCTGTAGCATAATGGACCACTTTGCATGTGTATGTACACATGCAGCTGTGGTTGTGAATATGACAGTGGTTCTGTAGCATTATACATATTATCACAACATGCACATAATGTAGCCTCGTCCCCATCAAGGATCACGTGAGTCATGTTCAGGGCTGTGTTTTTGCTGGTGTTCTTCTCCCGTTTTTTCCTCTCTGTGGCTACCACCGAGATGCCTAACCCGCCGTCCTTTGGACTTGGGGACTGCTCCGACCTGAATCCATCCTGCTGCGAACACTGCGTGCCGTTCTCATTGGTGCCGGGTGTACTTCGTCGTCTTCGACCCTCCATGGCCCCTGTGTCCTTTCTCAAGTGCAGTCTGTTGTTAAGTTTGTTGGTTTGTGGTGATATAGAGACCAACCCGGGCCCTGCATCTGATGCCTGTTACATTTGTAACAGTGTGGTCGCGGATAACCATCATGGGCTACTGTGTGAGGTGTGCTCTAATTGGAGCCATCGCACTTGCGTCAACATGACTGTCGAAGAGTATTTCCACTGGGCTGCTATCGATGATGGCTGGATTTGCCCTACATGTGACAAGGAAGCCTTCCCTTTCCACAACATCTCTCATTTGTCATCCCTGTCATCCACGTCTATCAATTACCCCCCACCTCAATCCTCCACTTCTCGCTCACTTTCCATTTTGTCCTTCAATGCACGAAGCCTGTTGCCAAAAATGGACATTCTTAGGGCTGTTTGTTCCTGCGGCGGATATGATTTCATCACTGTCACTGAAACCTGGCTCTCAGCTGGTGTGCTTGATCGAGAACTTTATTTACCTGGGTTTACTGTCATCCGCAGGGATCGTAATCGCCATGGTGGTGGAGTGGCCATCTATGTGTCTAATGCTTTCTCTGTCAGACCCTTGGTTGACTCTGGTCTTCAACTTGAACTAATTTTTCTAGAATGTACCATCAAGTCCCACCTATATACTCTCGGAGTCTTCTACCGACCACCTGATGCCAGTGCTGGCTGCCTGACCAGCCTGTACAACTATGTGAGCTGCCTGCGTCACCAGAATCATTCCAACATGATTCTGTGTGGTGACTTTAACATCGATGTCTCAGCCACTCCTCTGGCTTCATGTACTTCCAGTAACCTACTCAACCAACTCTGCACTGATTTTTGCCTTTCCCAAGTTGTTTCCAAACCTACCAGAGTCACCCCCACCTCTTCCACCACCATCGATCTGGTCTTGCTGTCTGCTCCTGAGTCCCTCATCTCCTCATCTGTTTTATCTCCAATTGGTACTAGTGACCACAACTCTGTTTCTGTCACTCTTAAGCTACCATCCGATCACCGTGCCACCAGTCGACCCACAAGATCCATTTGGTTATATAAGAAGGCCAACATCAGCCTTGGCAAACAGCTTCTACTGAATCTACCGATAGCCAAAACCTCTGATGACATTGATGTTCTGTGGGACCGCTGGCACTCTCACTTCATGTCAGTGATGCATAAATGCATTCCTAAGCGTACTGTGCCTGTCGACCGACCCACTCCCTGGATTGACCAAGATATCCAGCATGACATCAGGCTGCGTGAGCGCCTATACAAACGATTTATGGTGTCCAAAAGTCAAGACTGGCTTGTTAAGTACAAATCTGTTCGTAACCAGGTCGTTGCCAAGATCCGTTCTGCCAAACAAGCCTTTTTCCAGAAACTCTGTTCAAGCCGGAACTCTTCTAAGAAGTTCTGGTCCGCAATACGGTCTCTCAAACCCCGTAAAACTCTCCAGTCAATAGCCCTGTCTGCTGGCCCCATCACTGCAACATCTGCCATGGACAAGGCTAATCTGCTGAATACCTTCTTTGCATCCTGCTTTAACCCTTTGGATGCTGGTCCCTCATACGACCCCATTATCGTTCCTGAGGTGTTACCTCCTGACTTGGACATTACCCCTGACGAAGTTAGGGAGCACCTGTGTAGAATTAACTCTCATTCTGCCCTTGGTGCTGACCAGATTTCTGCCTGGATGCTAAGCACCTTCGCAGAAGAACTTGTCCCCTCCATCACAGCTATGTTTAACCACTCCTTGAAACTTGGAAAGATCCCACATGAATGGAAACGCTCCAACATTGTCCCCATACCCAAGGAGGCCAATAAGTCTGAAGTTCGTTTCTATCGACCAATATCGTTACTCCCGATTATCAGCAAGATACTCGAACGTCATATTCACTCTCTCTTGTTTAATCATTTATCATCCCACAACACCCTCTCTGCCAACCAATTTGGCTTCCGTCCTGGCCGAAGCACCATCACTCCTCTGCTGATTGCTGTCCACAAGTGGCACCTAGCTTTGGAGAAACGTCAACAGATCGGCTGTGTGTTTTTTGATTTAAGAAAAGCATTTGATAGCGTCCCACACCAGGCCCTACTAAATAGGCTTTTCTCCCTGAATTTGCCCTTACACCTATTCTGTTGGCTGTCAAACTACCTGAACTCCAGGCTTCAACGTGTTGTTATCGGTGGTACTGAATCCTCATGGCTCCCCGTAAAATCTGGTGTTCCCCAGGGATCAATCTTAGGTCCCTTACTGTTCCTGGTTTTCATCAACGACTTATTCAGTGTTCCCTTGTCAGAAGGGTCTACCATCATGGTTTATGCAGATGACATCCTGCTTTTCAAACCTCTATCATCCCCTTCTGATTTGTCTGCCCTCCAACTTGATGTTGACCACATTGGTACCTGGATTTCCACCAACTATCTCTCTATAAACGAAGTGAAGTCCAAATGTATGTTGATCTCCAGAAGCCGCTCTCGTCAATTGAACTTTGCTATACTCTTGAATGGCAGAGCACTTGAATGTGTCAAGCACTTCAAGTATCTCGGGCTCTGGATTTCAGACGATCTTTCCTGGTCCTGTCACATTGAAGCCGTCTGTTCCAAGGCTAGGCGTATGCTTGGCTTCATCTACCGATACTTTTCACCACACTGCAATGCCAGCACTATTCTCACCCTTTATAGGGCCCACATCCTTCCCACCCTCGACTATGCCTCCATAGTATGGGACCCCCACCTCAAGAAGGACCAGAAATTACTTGATTCCGTGCAACACTTTGCCTTGAAAATTGCTAGTCGCTCCTGGAACTCTAGCTCGGAAACCTTACACAGGCAGTTTGAAATGACACCACTCATCAAAAGACGACAATACTTTAAATTACTGGTTACTTTTAAATTCCTTAAGGGTTTTTTATATTTTCCCGGTGGTTTTTTTGTACTTAGATTGACCCCTAACCTTAGAACCTCCCATTGTTTGCAACTGATACAACCCTTTGCTAGGAGTTCTTCTTTTTATAATTCTTTTTTTGTTCAGTCAGTTTCTTTGTGGAATTCGTTGCCTGGTGCCACTGTTTGTAGTAATAGTATTAGTACCTTTAAGACTAAAATTAGATCAGTTTACTTATAGTTTTTGGTTCCTGTTAGTTATTTGTGTCCCTTACTATGTACATGTACCTGTATTATTATTGTTCACCATTATTTTTTGTGTTTTTGTTCCTTATCCTTTTCTTTTCGAAGTCCCCGTGCATTAGCCTCTGGCTATTGGGACCGACTGTACCATTGATGGTCAGTTTCATTAAAAAAAAAAAAAAAAAAAAAAAAAAGGCCTCCGCGCAGATTTTATCTCGCATCCGTGGAGACATTTCTCCACGGCTGCGAGATAAAATCTGGGTGGAGGCCTGGGGACGAGGCCTCACATAAATGTATGTGTTGCATATCACCAATAAATCATTGTCATTGCTGTGTAACCAAGCTATAGCTCACCAGTAAACTATTAGCATAAAGTGCACAGCTAGTTGTGCAACCTACTGTGTACAGTACCTGCAGAGAGGTTGCTACATGTCTGTTAGCTACACTAGTACTCATGCATGAAGTGTTTACGCCAGAATTACACAAATGACCTCCACATCCTGGCTGGGTAGTGAGTCCTGAGGTTGAGCTTACTGGCTGATCCAGAACAACAAGAGCAAGAAGTGGATTTCATTATAATTTTGCTGTGCATAAAGTTTTGAACTCAGGAAGACACCCGTAGCATGCACTGCATGACTGGCTGTTACCCAATGATAAATGAATGTGTGAATCGACTGACACCCAGTTCACTGTATGTTTTAATTCAATGGTTGCATAACCTCAACTGATAGGCCTACTATCAAGGAAGTATTAAGAGGAAGGATGTGGTGTCAAACGGAATCTGCATTTTGTCCAGCGTCCTTACTACAGTTACAAGAGCTCCTGCACATTTTAGTGGATGTTGTGTGGGGTTAGGGCTAAGCTCAGGCAATACTTCATGGCCAAGCCTTCTGCTTCACTAGTGTCTGGGCATGGGTACACAAAGTGTAGGAGGTCTTGCTGTGCCCCAACTGAGTTTTGAGCCATCTAAACAAGCAATTTGATGGAGTAGCCATGAAATTTTGGAATATAGGATGTCTGAGATTATATCTGGCAGTACTGGCTTCTTGGGTGCCATAGCTCCAGCAGTTGCTGGGTCTGCCAGAGCTGTTCCGCTGCCCCTTGCCTTACACCATGGACACTTCGTTTTGAACACTGCTATAATGACACATGTATGTTGAAGTGGTGGAAGACAGTGTACATGTTTGTAATTTCGCTACCAATTGATCCCGGTCTATAGAGCCTTCAGTACACCTGGCAAGGATAATTGCACTAGTTTCTATAGCCCTCAGGCTGTATCAAGCCCCAGGAACTCATCTCATAATTCAAAATAATACGTGTCACAATTGCAATTTTGTTCACATTCAAGCTTGCCGACTGTCTTGTATTCTCATACAATTTCAGTGTTTCAAAGGACTAAGGGAGGTTAAAATGACCATCGTCATGTGAAAACTGGACACGTGGTGAGGTCATTAGATCGGAGTTGGTGCATCATAACATTGCTATACCACGTTTCACCAGCAAGCTGCTCTTGCGTTACTAGAAACAAGTCATTGCAAGTCCAGCAGCCTAGCAACACAGTTTATGAGTACCTCTGAGAACAGAACAGGATTGGCTCACAAACACTTTCGGTCGCATGATGAATAATCATGCTTGGACACACATCCAGTAGTAAGCCACAGCTCAAACTGTTTTGAGTTGTGACTTACTACTGGACGTGTGTCCAAGCATGGCTATACATCACGCAACCAAAAGTGTTTGTGCAAGTGCCAGAACTGTTATAGTTATGGCACTAGCACTAGTATGCCCCACGCAGACTGGCTACCCCACTGGCGTGCTCTCATAGCAGCTAGTACATTGTCACAACCCACCTCCTCCTAAATATTTCACATGGTCAGGCACTGACAGTGTAGACTGAGTTGTGGCTAGTCCTGAGAGCTATACAAACATAAACATGCTGCAGTCCAGTTGTCCAAACAGTTGCCGTCCCGTAACTACTCATCAACTCACTCAGTCTGATCACTGGAAGAACCTGACTCTGGTCCTTAGCTGGGCTGTATACTCTGTGCAGCTGGTGACTTGAGATCCCTGTTGAGGGTTGTGGGTGGAGTTTCATTGCCACTCCTAGCTCCTAGATCCTATAAGGTTCAGAGTACATGGGTCATGTTGACATCTTGTACTCTGTAACCTTACAATTACAACACACTACACCATCAGTGCCAGCACAATTAATAATTTGTGGCAAGCGTGATCTAGCCCCACATATGTAGATGACTTTGCTGCAAATTTTCCATATCTTTATTTCGTACATCGTTGGGTGGCCAGGAGAGCCGAATTTATGGCCGGGGGCTACCCTGACACCACGTGCAGTCATGCATGAGCCGTGAACAGTCACAACAAGGACAGAGGTCCGGGTACACGGACCTGTCTCTTCAATGCCTACAGCAACGCGGGCTACCACACAACACTGCATGCCCTGGGCAAGAGCAATTTCATCTGTCGATGCCATCTATGGACAACTGTGCAGCGTGCATGCGAAATACAGATAGGTCAAGTGTGACATGCCAGCTAGCCTGACTCACAGTTCCTGTGTATGTACATGTTCCGCCAGCTTTGTGTGACTCATAGTATTCTGTGGTCAGACGTTGAGCTATTCTCAGCCACATAGTCATGTGCATGCAAATGCTCACATTCTGCACACTTGCTCATATGCTCACCCCACAATGCAATGCATCCCCTTAGTAATAATTAATGTACCCAGAACCACTTGTGGCAACGAAAGTTTGAGCACATCAGGTTCTCCACCAGCTGTTGGCTACTAGCTATAGCGCAACCCTATTGTCAGTTACTCTCATGTACACAGTGAGACAAGTTCCCATGAATCCCACTGTTGACACTTGTTCCTCATGCAGCAGTGATCACAAAGCATGCAGTGACCGTTAGTGACTACTGCTTGTTGTGCTGAAACTAATTTCACCATGGTACATTCAGCTACAGATGTCCACTGTACTCCTAAAGTGAGCACTGCTATTCTACCCTCACTTTAGGTCTGCTACAGGAGTCTCATCTGGACGTTATAGTGAACGAGCTGAGTACCGCGAGTGCAAAATGGGAGAAGTTAGGGGAACAACTGGGAGTGACCCACTATCGCCTGGCTGCCATCCGCACTCAGTACTCTGAACCTGCTGACGGCATGAGGGAGTTGATCAAGCAGTGGCTGAAGCAAGACTATCGTTATGGCGCCAAAGGTCTCACCACCTGGAATCACATTGTTCTTGCTCTGAAGAGTCCTAATGTTGGGGAGTCACAGCTAGGAGACCATTTGAAACAAAAATATCTTCCAGGTGAATTACTTGACACATTCACTACTGCTGGGGTTCAGGTGACCTGAGTGATGGAATTGTGCTGTAGCTATACTGTGTGGTCTAATTTTGTTATTATGGTGACATAATATTACACAGTTAGTGAGACTGCTGAGAAGGCAAAAACGCAAAGCCTTTGAGAGGAAGAGCAGTGGTAATTTGGGGAACGTAGGGTAACTTGGAAGAAGCATGTGACTCCCATTGGCACCAACTGATGGCCTCTTGCGAGCTTCCAATTGCATGTAGCTAGTATACATGCCATTCCAAGATTGTACAACACAATGTATTACTTCAGAACGTGCTCAAATGGCAATCAGTTGCTTCTTACATAACAAACCCTAATTGATTACAAGCTGTCACAGACCAACTAGGAGTGTTGCCGAACTGTAAACACAATCACTAAGTCATCTTACGTACTGGCTGAAAGTGCAAATGCAAGTGGTCTAGTGTACTGTACTGAAGTTACCCAATGATATTCACTGTGCCTCATACAACTCATACAGAGCAGCTGTAGTAGTCTTACTGTCTAAACTATGAGCACGACATGAGTACCAAGTCATCTTACATGTACATACTGCTGAAAGTGCAAATGCAAGTGGTCTAGTTGTACTGAATGACCCAATGATATTCACAACATATCAAATATTCACAACGTCCTCTTGTGCCTATCATAGCTACAACTTATGCTGATCCTTTCCTGGCTCAGTGGAAGGGAAATTTGGTGTAGAGTATAGACAGTCCCAGCTCGAGACCTGCAGTGTTGTGTAACATGGCAGCATGTTCTGAATACTATAATAGCAGCTGCACACAGTTTGTAACTGTGGGCGTGGTTGTGTAGAAAGTATCAGTAGCCCGCTACTCCCTCCCCTTCAGTACTACCTCTACATGTTGACTACTTGCAATGTGTCCTGGTCTACACTACATGAAATGAGTTACTGATTTACCCGTACAGTTGCTGCTAGTGGTGCACGCAAGATACTGGAAGAAGCCCTCGAGAAAGGTTATGTTGACTGCCACATCTGGAAGGTGCTAGTCATGGGAGTAGCTGGTAGCGGAAAGACTTCCTTAAAGCATCGCCTTTTTGGAGAAGAGCCTCCTAGCATTCGCCGAAGTACTGCATTAGCAGAAGCTACAATCCGAGCCATTTCACGAGTGATCGTTGGCACGGATATCACTGGCTGGTTTCGAGTCCCATACGATAAGCTTATGGAAATGCTTGGCAGAGCTCTTAAGGCTGGCATCCCAATGGAGGAAACGATAGCTTCATCTTCTGACACACCTGAGGCTGTTGCTCACGATCTGTCTCCAAAGGCAGATGCCAGTAAGCCTCCCAAGCCCCCCAGAAGACACAATCATCCAGGTAATTCTTCAAGAGCTTCTCCTCATAACATCTCTGCTTCTGCACGTACACCAACAACACCTGCTGCCACACAAGTTAGTTCTGCAAAGATAGAGCTAGTTAGGCTTGTAGAGAAGTCTAAGGGCTCCAAACGGCTTCTTGAGCTTCAGTGGATCCACTTCATAGATAGTGGAGGACAGCCTCAATTCCACGAGGTCCTCCCAGCCTTCATTAGCAACACCACGGCCACCGTGTTTGTGATGAAGCTTTCTGAAAGGTTAGATGAGCATCCGACTATTGAATATTATGACGACAATGGCGAACTCTGCGGTAAGCCTAGTCGCTATGCACTTCGTAATGACCAGATGCTGCAACACTGCATTCGCACAGTGCTGTCGCGACCATCAACAAGGGAGGGGAAGTGCTCAAAAGTTGTCCTAGTTGGCACACACAGGGATCTTGAAGGCTCCAGTTCTGAATCCCGAGCAGAGAAGAACAGCAAATTAATTGACATGCTGGCATCATCATATCAAGAGCAGCTTGTTTATTACCGTCCTTTCTCAGAAGTCATCTTTCCAGTGAATGCAAAGAATCCAGCTGAACTCGATCACAAGGTTTTTACAATGATTCGTGAGCAAGTGGAGGATAAGACAGGTACACCTCCTCCCTACAGGGTTCCGATTGGATGGTTCCTGCTAGAGCAAGACATTACAAAGTCAGCAAAGGGAGGTGTAATCAGCAGGAAGGAATGTCTGGCCATTGCTGCCATCCTCAATATCAATGACAAAGCTCTTACAGCAGCACTAGAATACTTCCATGACCTAAACATCTTTCTGTACTATCCATCTGTCCTCCCAGAAGTTGTCTTTTCCAGCCCCCAAGTGCTACCAGATAAAGTCACAGAATTTGTTCACTTCAGCTTTAGTCTTCAAAGTGATAGTCCACCTCTAGCTGTAGAAGGCAAGTGGCTGCAGTTCCGAGACAAGGGCATAGTGACAGTTGACATGTTTCAGGATAAACGATTCTCAGCTCACTACATTCCAGACCTGTTCACTCCAGCAGATCTCATCAAACTATTCCAACAGCTACTGATTATATCTCCACTCTCTACCACCGAGTATTTCATGCCTTCCCTTCTCCAAATGAACACCCCAGAAGAAGTTAGAAAGCAGCTGCCTCCGCCATCGACCTGTGCTGCACCACTCCTCGTGCACTTCCCAGCTGGCTGTGCCCAGAATGGTGTGTTCTGTGCCCTAGTAGTATACGTGCTTTCCAAACGTCAATGGAAGGTGGCTTGTGGCCCTAAAGGTTCCCCACTTTGTGTCTCTCGCAGCTGTATTCGCTTTCAGCTTTCAGACACACCAGTTACTGTTGTTCTCGTTGACTCATTCAATTTTCTTGAAGTTCATGTGAAAGCTCCTGAAACCGAATACGACAGTGTTTGTCCTCGGATCCGTAAGGCCATATTCAGTGGACTGAAAGCAGCTGCTGACGTCCTGAGATACAACAACTCCACACCTGTAACTGCATTCCTCTGCAAGTGCTGCTCACCTCCACACACAGCCATCCCTGACGTCAAAGGTTGCTACCTGATGTGCACAAAGTGCACTGCGTATGCACCTCTCACCCAACAGCACAGAATCTGGCTGGATCAACTCGAACATCTTGTTGCCAAAGGTACATGGATTGTGCAGTAGCTAATAGCGCATACCACACTCATTTTTTGAGCTTGAACGTACCAGAAAACTAAGCACGCAAGTATTATATGCACAGTACATAGTTGATTATAGTTTTGACAGAACTTCACCCTCCGTTTTTGTGCACCAGATTGTGATGTAGCTCCACCTGCTAAGCGGCCAAAACAGGACGCTGGAAATGCCATGACAAGTGAGTTATCAGTGTTGTCATTCATGTTCAAGTCGTAGATGCAACCACTTTAGAACGGGAACAGGTGTGAGTGTGTGATGGACACCCCTTGTGGTGATAACCATGCAGGTGATACATGCTGTTAGGCTATAGCATGAGTCCTTGCCAATCAAGTACCGCTATGCAGTTTTGCTATCTGCATTAAAGGATTGGCGATAATTTGCTGCTTAACTGCCCAAGTGCGTTCAGGCCATTGCAACCCAATGCACCCTGTAGCAGCCAAATGAGCCCAGAAAATATCCATAAGCCCATGCATTAGAATTTATGCTGTTCTGCTTCTTAAGCTGTGTGCAGTATTAGGTAATGTGCTAATGCTCGACGTACTTTCACTAAGTCGTGCAACAGACTACTGCACTCACCTAAGAAATACAATCATTTACTCTGTATTAATTAATTAGCTACTTGTGATCTTCCTGTTCATGCAGCTACAAGTGAAAGGCCAACTTTGACAAAGCTTCTAAACTTTCCAGTCAAGAGTGGAAGTCACATCAACATTCCTCAGCAAATCGGAATTAAGTACTTTCAGTTTGGAGTTCAACTTCTGAATGATGAAACCGGAGAAGAGATCGAAGCGATTGCTTTAAAATATCGGGAAGAAGCAGAGGAGATTAACCTCAAAATTTTGAGGCTGTGGATCAGAGGCAAAGGGAAGCCTCTTCACTGGGACAGTTTGATCGAAGTCCTGAAAGCAATCGGACTAGGCACCCTTGCTAGTGACATCCAGGATGGGCTTCATCACTAGCTAACACCGATTCTCCCTATAGGCCAACTTTGACAAAGCTTCTCAACTTCCCAGTCAAGAGTGGAAGTCACATCAACATTCCTCAGCAAATCATACTTAAGTACTTTCCGTTTGGAGTTCAACAGTTCACACAAAAGTTATTATTTTACTATAGAAACCCTTACTTCACATACATTTTGTATGGCAATGTTGACTCTCATTGTCTCCACAAGCTTAAGTTTAGTCATTACTTCCATGATTCCGTCTGTAAAACTACATGTATTTTGTGATTGCTTCTTCACCATTGTGAACTCGTATTTTTATGGCAACACTCCAAAAAATTTCTGACTGTTATTCACTGCTACAGTGGCACCGGTTTCCATGGTAGCATTGGTACTAAACCATGGTTTCCACATCAGAAGGAAGAAATTGATTTTCACTATGGCAATTTGCTGAACACACCTTATTGTGGATCTCCACTGAATCCCTGGTTTTACATCAAAGTTACCATGGAAACCACTAAACACCCAGGGTGCTATTCTGGGACATGGGAAGGAGCACCCCAATTTTAACAGTGTACATAAAAATCTCATGCTATAGAGGTACATGTACTAGGGGTACATGCTACTATGATGCTAGGGTGTCCTCATGCTATAGAGGTACATGTACTAGGGGTACATGCTACTATGATGCTAGGGTGTCTTCCCATGTGGTCAATTCCCACTTAGCTTTAATTGTCAATACCCACTTTGTCAACTTCTCACTTTGTCAATTCCTACTTCGTCAACATTGGGAATTGACATTGTTGTCCATGTCCAATGTCTTCTAAAAACTAGACCTACAAAAACAGTCAAGCTGTTGATGAAGACGAACAGTTGAAAGAGAATGTGTGTGGAAGCAACCAATATCTGTGGTGAATAGCAATAAGCGTGCATGAGGACATCACGATGATGTCATCATGCACTCAATAACGATTGTATAAAGACATAAAGAAAAGTGTCAGGTTTGCACGATGAAACAAACTCGGTGACTAATCATTTGCAGATGTTGCCCAAGTATTCAGAACCACCAGAATACCTTAAAACTTGGTCTGGCTTGTGGAAAAATACGTTGTACGTGTGCAGGTAAATGTCAGCAGATCACAGATGATCGTATTATATCAGTATGTGGTAGCCACATATATAATTAGCTGGCAGGCACTGGGATCACAAAGTATGAAGGTTGTGCGAGTCACTGGTCCACGAAATACCCACTTGTTATACTCAAACACAGTGTCCACTCCAACCCCAGAACATCCAATCATCTGACTGACACACACACACACACACACCGTTTAAAATCTAACGATAGATTGCACACCTTAAATTTGGTTCCATCATCCAGCAGTGAGTCAACAGCTGTGCTAAATACGTCTCACACGTCCCAGGAATCGGTGGGTGCTATAATAACAGAAAGAGTGCCAGAAAGTCAAGCTCATATTTATATCATCCATATTATTATATACACCATGTGGGCCACAGTCGTGAAGGGTTGCTTTACAAGTCATATGATCTCTTCCTGGGCTAGGGTCAGATGTTATGTGCTTTACAAGTCATATGATCTCTTCCTGGGCCAGGGTCAGATATAGTGTGGTTTACAAGTCATATGGTCTCTTCCTGGGCCAAGGCCCGCTGTACTGTGCTTTAGAAGTCATCATCTATTCCACTCTCATACAAAAAAATGTGGTCTGGATTTGAGCATCAATAACATTGTGCACAGTGAGTCTTGCTAAGTCTACACTGTTCCAATGAATCCACACACAGTGACACTGCAGTACACTTGTTGGTAGTTTTTCGGTGGAAGTCAGCATTCCTCAACCACGTTTTTACTATCCGTGGTTATGAGTGCCTTTGTCATGTAATGTATGCTTTCATTACGATGAGCCAATAGGTAGTTGCCCATACGAGCAGTCAGGGAACGGGGCTGCAGGGCTATAAGTATGAGGTGGCGTATGAGTCCAGTCAAGCATGAGAATTACATCTGAAATGTATGTTTGCCCAATCAGTGAGTTACACTATCAGGAGTGTGGTTGCCGCTTGTCAACACAGAAATTTAGGCTTGAAGGAAAACGTCACTTACGTACCTCTCCTGCCACAACTTTATTCATCACCATGAATGGCGGGAAAACATCAGAAAATGGCTGTTGGTGTGTCAGAAGCTCCCAGAGAAATATTCCGTAAGAATATACATAGAGAGTGGATCTCTCAGCATCATCTGAAAACGACGAGATAAACAGATTGTAACTACGTAATCAATTTCAATACAGGGCATCCCAGTACAACAGGTTTTGACAATGAAATTTAATTGTGGGTCATTGTCAAGACTTGCACACAATGTGTGTGAGTGTACTGGTTCAGGATATTTGTACAGTGTGCTTTGTTGGAGTGTGGCTACTCGGTATTGTGTTTGCGAATAAGGTCTAGCACAACACACAAACCTTGATTTCTTCCCTTAGATACACTAATCACATCCTGCTGCCCTTTCATGATTGTGATAGCCTTGTTTCCAGGCGGTAGGGGAAACGGCCTGGAACTTACACGAATTCAAACTGTTACTTCTGCTGCCAGAGAATAGGCAGTACCAATCACATTTTAACATGACAACAGTAAATCGCATTGCATCATGTGTTGAAATGCCACAGTCACGCCCATTCATCGCCATAGTTGATCGATCGCTCAATCGCACTACTAACTCTCACCTCTGGAGCCATCCATGCATATGTCCCAATGGCCGTTGTTTGCTTGACAGTTTGGTCCAGTCTCCGAGCTGAGCCAAGGTCGCAGATCTGAAGCAGAAGAAATAGTGTAAGATCAGCCAGGGCTTTATACACATGGATACGGGACTGGGCACGCACGGTCATAGTCAAAGGTGTTCTGTGATTGCACCGTCCGGTCAACCATTTGAGTCCCTGGGGAGAACATTTGAATACTACATTATTTCCTGCATAGACCACACCTACGGGTACTCCTCTAAGACAAAAAAAGTGAACAACAAAACTTCAAGTGTTCCCACCATGGACTCGAATGGGCGAGCGCACGGTGTTGACACGGAGCAGGTCTGACGGTTACTGTGCCCTCCCAGTCCCATACAATTATCTACAGGTAGTTTTTCCTGTGTACATTCACAGGGCATGTTGGTGCATGTTGACCCACAAAAGGTGAGAGGGATAATTACTACGTAATAAGAGCACTGGCAAAGTATCAAATGTGATTGTTTCAAGCAGTACAGGTAAAGGTCATGCTCCCTGTACACTCGCTCAATCGCACTACTAACTCTCACCTCTGGAGCCACCATGCATATGTCCCAATGGCCGTTGTTTGCTTGACAGTTTGGTCCAGTCTCCGAGCTGAGCCAAGGTCGCAGATCTGAAGCAGAAGAAATAGTGTAAGATCAGCCAGGGCTTTATACACATGGATATGGGACTGGGCAGGCAAGGTCATCGTCAAAGGTGTTCTGTGATCGCACCGTCCGGTCAACCATTTGAGTCCCTGGTTATTTCCTGCATAGACCACACCTACGGGTACTCCTCTAAGACAACAACAAAACTCCCACCATGGACTCGCACGGGCGAGCGCACTGTGTTGACACGGAGCAGGTCTGACAGTTACGGTGCCCTCCCAGTCCCATACAATTACCTACAGGTAGTTATTCCTGTGTACATTCATGGTGCATGTTGGTGCATGTTGACCCATAAACGGTGAGAGGGATAATCACTGATAAGAGCACAGGCAAAGTGATTGTTTCAAGCAGTACAGGTAAAAGGTCATGCTCCCTTGCTCAGAAGTACTGTGTAAACATCCTGCAGGATGCAGCACAAGTGTCTACCACACTCACCCTAATCATGCTCTGACTATTTGAATGTCAATAGTAGTTTCATACCTTCACTTCAGCATGGATGTAAGGACGACTGCAAGGGAAAACAATGAGAAAGGCAGCTGCTATGTACATACATGAGACAAATATCCAGCACAGTTACGTACATGTATATTTTTGCTCTCGTCCTTGTCTTCACAATAGAACACAGACACAACTTTTGTACTTACCATTGCTTGACTTCAGATCTCTGTGAATGATATCTTGGTTGTGAAGATAGATCATGCCTGAGAATAAACAGAGTAGCTTTTTAAGTGCCACTGCAAATAAAGTAGATGGGTGTCTACGTATTTTCTCAAAGTTTGCCTCAACCCTGCTGTGTCCTCGCACTAGTGGGGTGCATAGAGACCACTCGAACACTAGACTACTACAGTACAAGATACTGTAATCAATAACATTACGTATGCAGCTTCCCAAGCATTTCCCATGTCCAGGGTTTGGTCACTTGCACGAAAGCTTGGACCACAGCAGCTAGTGATTCCCAACTTGCAGTATGTGGTCAAGCACAAGCAGTCCATTTAGAGCAATTAATGCCATCCCCACAGTTGGATGCTACTTGAGAATATTGCACAACGCTCCAGTCAATTCGTATCAGAAGCAAACGAAATACTGGCAAAACCTAATCATGCACCTCACACCACCATCTCATTCTTAACATTCATACTCTGTACTTTGAACCTTCTGCCACTTCCTTTGCCCATTGCAAACTCTGCGTCAGGGAGGGTTGCATGTGCTTCTTGTGAACGCAATCTAAGATGAAGCCATTCTCAGCAAATTCTGTGAAGAAATTCAAAATGCATGTCCATTAGTTATCGCTGCTAGTGAAAGATCAGTAGTACCATGACTGGTTCATATATTTATTGCCAACCATACTGTTCAGTAAAGCGTAAAGCAAGGTGGGTCATTTTCTGAAATTCCTGACGATAATACTGTGCAGAATTTATGCTCATAAGGCATTGGGTTTCAAAACGGATCACTTCAGTCTGTGTTTGTCTACGGCCTGGTGCGTTGGCAAACCTGTGACAATGTAGCGTGAGGGTTTCTTCATGACCACTCCGCAGAACTGGATGACGGAGGAATGATTCAGTCGGCTGAGGATGCTAACCTAAAGAACGATAAACCAGCAAACGTAACCATGGTGCAACTATGAAGGGCTGGAATGACATGGATGACATCATAAGTCGCAATGAAGCCAGATTCACACTGTTTGAATTATGGCCTTGCAATGTTATTTTCTACAATCAACTTTTCAGAGCATCAATAGCCACACACTTCTCAGAGACAGCATTATCATCGGTTGTTGTTTGCAGATTCTCTTTCTAATGTCTTAAAACACATTGCTTTCATCTGTGGCAGAGTGTGGTGCCATTATGCCCTTTAACTGTGAAGAGTGGCGGTTTAGGCTAGTGACAATCTACGATCCTGTAATCACAAATGCCATTAACTCTTTAGGGTCCATAGCGCATAAACGCACAGAATTAGCGTTCTTTCATACTATGGCTTCCCGCTTCGTGGTGACGGACAGTCTTCGACTAGCACTGCTCCTGGAGACTTGCCAGAAGTCCCCATCTGTATAACTAAGGGCACCAAGCGTCTGGGCTGGCAGCTGCTACGGGCAGAAACAAGTCTGCCATTGCAAGTGAATCGAACGGTAAAGCTAAAAAGCCTTATCTCGCCGTCAGTATACACGTACTTGCAACAACGCTCTTGCTTTGACTTGCTGTTGCTCTGCCCTCTCCAGCGACGGTCCTGCGCGTATGGCAAGACAGCAGTCGAGTTTTTAGCAGCTGGTCGAACAGTGCAATAACCAGACAACTAGCTCAGTTATCGGCTCCACCCAGTGCCTCCGCCCCTTCCTGCCTTGGTCAACGGTCAGCGTAATCATTACTGCTAACAGCCAGGGGCACTCTCCTGAGTTTTGTTGGACGCTGCAGGCCCTAGGCAACGCTAAAAGCTGTGTACAGATGCCAATTTATGCTGTGGGGGAAGATTTCAATAAACTTGGACCCTAAAGAGTTAATTAATTAATGTGCAAAGTCTACCAACGTACATTGGACATGTCTTTGATGATTTCCTACCAATACACTCCAATCACGGGAACAAGGCACTTGAAACATTTTCTTACAGCTTTGCACACCTGCAAGGGAGAACAATAAGAACACAGCATTTCTCTACCTTGTATATGAAACCCCTTTCTATCTGGGCCAGATAGCACTTCGTGCACAAGAGACTTGGCTGACATTTCAAATGACTGAGTGTAGTTAGAGTCACAACTACGCATCAACGGGCTGATTATGGGATCTGTGCTTATTTCACAAACTGCCAGTGGAGATCATCACATGGAGATCATCATATCCTTGTGCAAGGACTTCACAAGGAGGGATAACTGTTTCTGATATCTGTTTCATCATATCTGTAAGTTAGAATTCTGAAATTGAGGCTTGGAATGGCACTATAACTAATCTACCTCAATAATAACCTCAGGGGTCATTTGCAACTGGCTTACATGAGCTGAGAGAGACGTAAACCTGTTTAATGTGCAGCAGTGTTCTCACCAAGATTCTACAGGCAAAGCCACCTTCAGGGATATTTGCCAAAGTGCTGTTGTGTGCACAAGGACTTACAAACATGTACATGTACACAGTTGAACAGTCTGGCTTCTAAAGGGGTGGGTGTCACATAATCTACTCGCCAGTCAAAGCCCTTGTTATGATACACACTACTCAGTGGGCAGGTGCATGAAATTTGCCAAAGGGAATAGGTACAGGAAGTCCAAAGGGCAGATTAGGAACCCCAAAGGTCACAGAGCCTTCTCTAGTGAGAACACAAAGCCTGCATGGTTGTCAGTGACAATGTTAGCCAAGCTGACCATGCATTATATGCAACTTAGTGGAATGGTCAATCGTGGTGTAGTGTCTTCAAAATCATGTGTTGTAAACATGCTATGCCAATACCGTACTCTCACAATAGAGCGCCCATGGGTGCTGCACCTTAAATGCTTGCCGAACAGGGGGCGGCCACTCTTTCAAATGCTTCCGCTTTCAACCTCTAAAGAGTGCCCACCTTTGTTTACGTACACCACCAAGCACAACTAGCAGCGAGCAGCAAGTGCATGTGCATCAGAGTCCTCCCAGCACATCTACAATGCTGGAGTCACTAGCATACCAATGCTCACCACGTCGTCTTCACTGCCATCAGGTGCTCGCTGAGGTCCAGCGTGGAGGTTCCGGGGCCTCGTCTGACTCTTCACAGGCAAGCCAACACACAGACACCATAGGTATGGACACACAGACTAATAGAGACTTTCTGCAAGCAAAGTTTCATACCTCAGATACGCCAGAACATCTGAAAACGAATGCACTCGATTGTCTGTCACATGAGGCACGAGGCTAGCACAAGGGTGGGCGCTCATTTGAGTAATCATTGCAACGAATGAAGGTCCGGTGTTAATGTAGTATGCTGAAATGTTAGGACCTAATCACCACATGAGAGTAGTCAGACCCTTCCATGCATAGTTGGGGGGGGGGGGGGGGGGGGGGGGGTTGCTAGTGGAGGGTCTGGTGAATAACCAGCACTAGTGCAGACCCTCGCTAGTGGAGGGGACTGGTGAATAACCAGCACTAGCACAGACCCTTGCTAGTGGAGGGGTCTGGTGAATAACCAGCACTAGCACAGACCCTTGCTAGTGGAGGGGTCTGGTGAATAACCAGCACTAGCACAGACCCTTGCTAGTGGAGGGATCTGGTGAATAACCAGCGCTAGCACAGACCCTTGCTAGTGGAGGGGTCTGGTGAATAACCAGCACTAGCACAGACCCTTGCTAGTGGAGGGGTCTGGTGAATAACCAGCACTAGCACAGACCCTTGCTAGTGGAGGGGTCTGGTGAATAACCAGCACTAGCACAGACCCTTGCTAGTGGAGGGGTCTGGTAAATAACCAGTGCTAGCACAGACCCTTGCTAGTGGAGGGATCTGGTGAACAACCAGCACTATAGCACAGACCCTTGCTAGTGGAGGGGTCTGGTGAATAACCAGCACTAGCACAGACCCTTGCTAGTGGAGGGGTCTGGTGAATAACCAGCACTAGCACAGACCCTTGCTAGTGGAGGGGTCTGGTGAATAACCAGCACTAGCACAGACCCTTGCTAGTGGAGAGGTCTGGTGAATAACCAGCACTAGCACAGACCCTTGCTAGTGGAGAGGTCTGGTGAATAACCAGCACTAGCACAGACCCTTGCTAGTGGAGGGATCTGGTGAATAACCAGCACTAGCACAGACCCTTGCTAGTGGAGGGGTCTGGTGAATAACCAGCACTAGCACAGACCCTTGCTAGTGGAGGGGTCTGGTGAATACCCAGCACTAGCACAGACCCTTGCTAGTGGAGGGATCTGGTGAATAACCAGCACTAGCACAGACCCTTGCTAGTGGAGGGGTCTGGTGAATAACCAGCACTAGCACAGACCCTTGCTAGTGGAGGGATCTGGTGAACAACCAGCACTATAGCACAGACCCTTGCTAGTGGAGGGGTCTGGTGAATAACCAGCACTAGCACAGACCCTTGCTAGTGGAGGGGTCTGGTGAATAACCAGCACTAGCACAGACCCTTGCTAGTGGAGGGGTCTGGTGAATAACCAGCACTAGCACAGAACCTCGCTAGTGGAGGGGTCGGGTGAATAACCAGCACTAGCACAGACCCTTGCTAGCGGAGGGGTCTGGTGAATAACCAGCACTAGCACAGACCCTTGCTAGTGGAGGGATCTGGTGAACAACCAGCACTATAGCACAGATCCACGGAATTTTGATCTAACAACAGTAATTTCAGGGCAACTATGAAAGCAGGAACGGAATGGAATGCGGAACGGAACGCGGAACGGAAGTAAGATGCGGGCCGCGCGCTAAACTGGACTGGACTCACCAAAAAATCTGTAAAATGCCTTTTTCAGTGTAGGACAGAAGCTAAGCATACTTATTTATTCACTAAGGTCGCTTGCATAGCCTGCTTTCGTGTCTTTCTCGAGTCGGTAGAGGTCAAAGGTCACGTGCATATTTAATGAGCTTCAGCAAAACGCGCTTCAGTCAGTCGCGGATGATAGAGGAATATTCTTTTGTTTTCTATGTTTCAGCTAAAGGCTGGAGTTCGATGTCTGCTGTAAATAAATGCTCTCCTAACCTTTTCATTGAACCTCATTAAATATGCACGTCACCTTTGACCTCTACCGACTCGAGGAAAGACACGAAAGCAGGCTATGCAAGCGACCTTAGTGAATAAATAAGTATGCTTAGCTTCTGTCCTGCACTGAAAAAGGCATTTTACAGATTTTTGGGTGAGTCTAGCGCGCGGCCCGCATCTTACTTCCGTTCCGCGTTCCGTTCCGCGTTCCATTCCGTTCCTGCTTTCATAGTTGCCCGTAATTTCATGCAATTGGTCAGTCACTGTTCAAAATTCAATCTTCTACTAAACCAATCACTTTTGAACTGATGGCATCATGCCGAAAGTATTTCCTTCTCGTCAGTAGAATTCAAAATCTGGCTGGCCATTCTTTCCCCAACAATGCTGACAACAGGAATGCAGCCGTGGGTCCATGCTAGGGTCGAGTTATAAAGAAAACAACAGCACAAAGGGTCTGGTGAATAATTATTCATCAGACCCTTCGTGCTGCTGTTCTCTTGCTTGCCCCATCCCCTCCGCCACTGGTCAGTGAAGTGTCTAGAAACCAAACTGGCTGTGATATGCTTGGAATGTACTAAACACTTCCCTGATAATAATAACAATCCTACCTTTTCATTTCTCAGGACATGAAAGACAAAGAAGAAGAATCCCTGCAGGGACGGTAGGGGGAGGGAAACATGAGCAACCTTCAACATCTTACAGTCTGCTTATAACTCATCTAAAGTTGCAACCTCAGAGCAAAAAGCGAAAAAGTTGAAATGGAGGAGGCCACTTACAACATTTTCACTCAGAGTATGCATGTCTTAGACTAGTACAATTAGCACCACCTGGTTTATAAGTGGTGTGGTTGCAGGCTTTTAGCTTCCAGGCGGCTAAGATACCAAGCGCAACAGAATACAGATAACTGGTGAGCATGAGCAATCTGCATGTATACATTTCAGACAGCAAGCAGAGATAGAGAAGACATTTAGTGTCAGTGAGGGTCGCAATAGCTAAAGGAGGTTTGTCATGGCTATTGGTTGCACCAGTCCAGCTGGGTTAGGCACAGAATGTCATGTCAGTACAACTATTCAGCCCTTCCTTCTTTCCTGGTGCTCTTTGCTTTTTTCTTCTGCACATTCATTTGATGCTTTCTCAGCCTCGTTCCCCACTAACGCATGCCTCCTTGCCATTCAGCACTACTAACACACAATGCACCATCGAATACAAGTCCAACTGTTTATCCTGGTATATGCTTGCACCAGATGAATGGTATCAATACGACATCCAGCTACAGAAGTGTAACATGTCTTAGGGGAAACTGCACTCCCGGTAGCCGCATTGCAACCGGTTGCAACTTGCTGGTCGCACAAGCTATAGGCATTGCAGCTCATTCCAATTAACACACATGTCACATGAGACCATGCTTGGTCGATCGAGTCAGCAATGGCACCCAAAGGGAAGACAAGAACATATTACAGTCCTCACAACTTCGCAAGCACGGTGAATTTCGGCATGTGAGCGTCAGTGAACGACAGTGATCTCAGCTGTGTGGTCAGAGTCTTTGTGGGGCCTTAATAAGAGCTGTACGGGCAACGAACTTCGAAGAGAGCGATCGAACAATGACGGCCGACAGTACTAGTGCTTGTATCTCCACCATCAAGGTGAGTTTCAGCACCAAAATTGTGTGGTGAGGACAGTGCATGACAGCGATCACGACAGTGTAGTCAGAATCTTTGCAGGACATTCCTAAGTAATTACTCACATGATTTATGCGGCACAATTTTCCCCCTACCAGGAGTGTATTAATTACTGCATGACTTGTGCCAGATTTAGGGTATGGGAGCGACAGATCGACATCGCTCGACTTCAACTTGACTAGTGTGGGGCTTCTTCACACCCACCCAATTACTTACTGGCACACTGCACAATGTACGTACCTGTAAGGAGTTGCACACAGTGGACAGCCATGCAAACACAGTTGCGTTTTCGTTCACAGCCAGCGAGCCAAACAGCCAGGTGATCCCGAGGAGTGGGAGTAGAATGATTGTGCTCTTGACTGCAGTTCTGGAGAAAAGAGTTCCACAATAAGAAGAGTGGCTGAACAGCCTATGGAATGCTGGGATATAATTATGGCAGCTGCGCTAAGTACAGCCCAACAAAAGGCTCCACCCTTCAACCTGGCGCCACACTACCAGCTTATAGCGTAACCTTCAATCTCGGGATGGAGGCAAAGTTTTGTTACTGGTACAGCCTTGCTTGTAATAAGGATAATGTGTTAGGGAAGTTGTATGCCTGGAGCATCTCCACAGTAATCAGAAAGGCAGTTGTGGTGTGAAGATGAGGCATCCTGCATCCCCGGGCCTGAGCCTGGGAACAAGGCTATACACTGGCGCCACCCCTTGGTGCCATAGTATTGTGAGCATATTCAAAATTATGTTTGATGACCTTCAACTATACCAGAAGGTGATATATACATGTTTGTCTATCAACACACTCAAAATATGTGGAAACTTAATTTGGCTGATTGCTCAACCAGGCTAGAAATTTCAAAAGGTGACAGATCTTGCTAATAACTGGGTTTTTTTCACACCCCAATAATTTACCCACCTATATAACACCTGTGAATGTATACCTCAGCTACATACGTATATTATACGTACATGTACGCCCATGCAATATGACAGTACATCACCTCAACCAACAGTTACTCTGGGGTATTAAGGCCAGGCAGAAATTATTTTGTGTACATTTTGTCTGAAACATATCGTACTACAACTCTGATATGAATGAATAAAACTGCACTTTTGTACAATTGTTCAATGTGTTGGACTTTTAGCTCACAATTGCTAATTGAATTAGTCACGTGCCAAAGCACGTGCTCTTAGACACGCCCACTGAAGATGGACTGTCCAGACAGCTGTTGAGAGAACTGGACAGTGCAGCAGGATAGCAGGCAGGACAGCTATAGCCTCAAAAGAATGCTTACTCAGGATACTCAAGTTCTACCGAGTAGGGTTTTTCAATTCCACGAGTAAACAGAGATACAGCGAAAAATTCGTTTTTGTGTGTATTCTGTGCCGATACAATGCCGTCCTTAACACAAACTACACGGATAATCGACATCCTACTCGGTGAAATACAATAAATCATCAAGACACTTCATTTCATACCGAAAGCAGTGCCCAAGCTAGCCGCTGCGCTCCTCCAGAATCGTCGCCACATAGGTCCTTAACCCGCGGCCATGATTGACTGATGTACTGCCGTTTGAACTCAACGCAGGAGCGACGGCACGGATTCACACAAGGAACTACCAAAGGTGATGACTACAACTAGCACAAAGCGAAGCTACAGCTATCGCTGAGAGAGACAAACTAGCAGACTTTACTTCGCTCAGTATTAAACACCGCCATTAGCTTTCTCCGTGCACTATTACGTAATTCCGTGTACTTTCCGTATAACGTTAATCGAATAATCCAGGCGCGCGCCTGGCCTTAGTGCCGCAGAGTACGTTATCAACTCTTGCACTTCTTCAGGTAGCGAATCTTTACTGAGAATGCTGCCATCGCTCACCTGTGGCCCATTGATGTCCACAAGGACGGCAAAGATGTGAGGTGTGTGTGGTACACACGATACTGTTCCTGCTGTCCACAGCTGTAGAAAGGAAGGAGGAGGACCAGTCTCTGTAGAGTACAATGCAGCAGTAAGTCCATTGTATTGCAAGGCTAACTGGTGCCACTACCTTTAATTTGTACTCTGTGCCTATGCACATCTGAAAGTGTAGGCCAGTTGGATGGTCTGATCAAGCAAACAAACATACAACAGACTTCTCAACCGGCATCTAGCCCTCGTCACTAGAGCTTTCTACTTGGAAACTTTCCCAGCATGGACAATGATTTGGTGTAGTAACGATAGGTAGCAGTACCACAGTTGAGTCACGCATTCTTACTTTCAGTGTGTTTGTATGTTGGGCCATTCACTATAGTTTTGTATACACACCAAGGTAACTCATACTCCAACCCATATTCCACCCACATGCAGCCCCACCCCAGCCCCACCACCATGCTCCCACCCCCCATGCTTCCACCTGCCCATGCTCCCACCCACCCATGCTCCCACCCACCAATGCTCCCACCCCCCATGCTCCCACGCTCCCATGCTCCCACCCACCAATGCTCCCACCCTCCCACGCTCCCACCCTCCCATGCTCCCACCCTCCCACCCCCCCACTACCTATACCGGAACAGGGTTCTACCACTGGTCCTTGCAGAGCCATATACCATCAAAGCAGTTCCAGCAGTGATTGAAAGCTATGATTATATCAGAATAACAGACACGCACTAAGTCTACTAATGTACTGCCCAACTGGAGTGCACTCATTCCAGTAAACTTGACAACGTACCCGCTCAGCATGAGCTCTCCTCCTTCCACTCCCCTCCCCTCATCACCCCTCCACTCCACTCACCTCATCTCCCATCTACCCCCTTCCCATATCCCCATCCACTCCTCTCCCCTCATCACACCTTCCACTCCATCCCTTCATCCCCTTTCTGCTCACCTCCTCTCATCCCCCTTCGACTCCCTTCCCCCCATCACCCCTTCCACTCCCCTCTCCTCATCACCATTCTCCCCTCCCTTCATCACCCTTCCACTCCCCACCCCTCATCCCTCCTTCCCCTTCCTTCATCCCTCCTTCCTCTCCCCTCACCTCATCCACCTTCTATTCCGGGGGAAGGGGGAAGTGGAAGGGAGAGTAAGGGAAGTGGATGAGAGGACGGTACTACTGGCAAGCAAACCTTCATGATGCTGGCTGGATGCATTATTAAAGCTACATGATTGTTCTGCATGATGCTGTTGAAGTGCAACGACAGTGCTTCCTGACTACTTTGCCATGCCTGCCAATGACCCCTCTCTCTCCCCACAATAAATTGTGTTTCGACACATAATATACGTATATGGCTTGACTTGGCTTCCTTCTCCCGTAGCTACTAGACCATGGAGCGCTTGCCTCTTGTAGTAGCATCCACTCATGCTGCTTTTCATCAGCAAGAACTTCATCGAGCATACCAACCAGACGCTGCAGTAACAACATGGGACAAAGAAAGACACAGCAAGATAAAGATTCAGTCAGGACTGAAGATTGCTGGTTGACAAGCTGACACTGCATACTGTGGTATGAACTATTATTAGTAGTATGCATTACGTATTTGTGGTTACTATATTTAGTCATTGTGCTGTATAACTGTAGTGTATGGCAAGCTAGTGATGTACCAGTTGAGTTCTTGCTGTCATACGTATTGTTCAAGTGATAAGACAATACCACAGTATACCAACAAAGAAAACACAGTCATACAGATTTTTACCACCCAGTGAATCGTAACACTTTCCAACATGAATTTGCAGCGTTGGTTTTGTACGTACTTACATTTCTGAAAAACAGTGCAGCTTCACCAAGGGCGCATCGAGCCGCCGAAGGCGGCGAGAGGGCATGCAACTTCCTATAGCGCACGTATAGGCGGCATAGTGCTGAGTGTTACTAAAAATAACGTTTCCGGTTAAGCACATGAAATTGCGTGCACGGTTCGGTTACGGACGTTCAACGGAATTTATTCCTTGGGCAAGGAAGATGAGTGCTACCTATGTCGGTACAGCAACGCCATCCAAGCGATCTCTAGCCCAAGTACTTCTTCTAGTCCAGGTAGCTCTCCTACCAGTGTAGAAGGCCAAGATTCGGAGATAGTATCGCCGGATGCAAACAACATTTGCCGCTCTCGACAACAGCACAACGGCTGTTGCATGTTGGAGGGAGGGAATGATAGCATCGAAAGGAGCTCACGCTATATAGGTAGCTAGGTCCTCGTCAAAGACGCTACAGACGGAATATCAGCCATCTCGATCGTAAGTACAAAAAGTGACCGCATAAGGGATGCGCGTCTACGGTTCACGTGCTTATACGGTCCAAATTTGAATTCTATATTTAGTAACACTCAGCATTTTGCCGTCTACGTACGTTGCATGCCCTCTCGTTGCCTTCGGCGGCTCGATGCGCCCTTGGCTTCACTTACTGATCTTTGTTTAGGCTTTCCACAGCCGCATTTATAGGTCTTCCTGAGCTGTGTCCATCACGTAAATCTGGCATCATGGCAGAAGCAATTCCACAAACATACCGTGACATGTACCGTAGGCATCAGGTTCTAGGATGGCTTCCATGTCTGTTCGCTTGCTTGTTGTACAGTCATCTGAAACTATCACAAGCACAGAATGACATCGCTTCGGTTGCCATGATGTCATCCGCAAGCAGGAGTCAGACTTCAGGGTTTGCAAAGGCCATAGCAAAGGCACTGCAGACATAGTCTGACCGAGAACAGAAATCCAGCAACATTGACACCTGCAGAGCAGCTACGGATGGCATCAAGAGAGTGAGACATCTACCCAAATATGGCAAGCAGACTTGACATTGAGTCCAGCTCTGAGATGAATGACCACTGCCGAAGGGAAGCTGATAAGTACAGCGCAGCTGAAAGGCGAGTAAATGAGCCCCTCCAGGAGACAGCTACAAGAAGGCAATTGAACATCAGGGCAATTATTGGGAGTAATTACTCCAAAACAGTTATACCGTGGTCGCGCGTTATTAGCTCACTTATCGGCGCATATTCACTGTTAGGTGCAGGTTCAACTCTCGTCCCAGGTACTCACTCTTAAGCGCTGCAGTCTTCTTCCAGAAACTCTGCCATTTTCGATCATACGGTACGAAAACAGCTATAATTCGAATTGAAGCACACTTCCTATTCGAGGAATGTCATTACAATTATATTCGTTATTAGGGCTTATAGGCGCATATTTCCTTCCTGTGGAGTTATAGGCGCATGCGCCTAATAATGCGTGACTACGGTACTGCATCTGCAGCTGTTGGACCAAACACTCACAACACACTGAGAGACTTGTTAATTTATTACAGGTCTTCATACCACGATACTACGTAGAGTTCTGAAAACCTACCCATACCAGTACACAAATTCCAGAGAACAATAATTATACTCTTAATGTGCCTAATCAGTAGACAATCAGTGGTAATTGACATAATGGATAGTATGTAAACATCTGTACCACTAGGAGTTCAAAGTTCAAAACCAACTTGAACCTTCCACTTGCAAGCTACATGCAGTACCCGTTTTTAAAATGATGCATGTTTGCGGATCCATTTATACTACAATTGAAGCTCCGGAAGTCTTAAACGGAGCTCCAGAAGACTTAAACAAAGCTAAAAAGCATTGCTGGATACCTAGCCTTCAGTATCTGGAATAGTAGGTCACATCTGCCCATCATATATTGCATCACAATTGGCAGAGTGGGATTGAAAACGTGTGTAGAATGCTGGATCACCGAAACTGTGAGTTAAAAGAATGTTCATCCTCTTTTTTGCTTGCACTATTGTGGTCGTCTGGTAATCCAGCTTTTACACACACCCGGATATTACACAGTACAGCAGCAGACACTAAGCTGACCCGTTAGCACTCCTTACCCGGCTAGATGTATCGGTGATGACATGGAGGTTGTCTTGAAGGGCATCTACGAGGTAAGGGATGATTTCCAATGAGGTTTCAAGATAGTCCACCCCAGGAGTCACGACGAGGGCACCCAGGATGTCCAGCAGTCTGCTAAATTCATCGCCAGTCAGACCATCGTCATTCAAAATGCTCTCTACCACCTTATCCTACAGGGAAACAAAACAGAATGTCTGGTGGTCAGTATTCATACTCCATGGCACATGGAGTATGAATACTGCTTTCTAGTTTCCGTGCAATCAGTGATCGTCTCACTTTCGACGTGGAAAGGAAACGTAAGCTGGTGGCCCATGCACACTAGTATCAACAGTGCCTCCTATACTGTAACAGGCTGGCCCGAATCAAACCTGCCAATGCCACAGACTCATTCCCTTCACTGCCTTCTTCAGTCTACTCGGAGCACTCCAGTAGACTCCGTTGCCTTTCAGGTTTCATAGTGTACTTGTGACAATAATTTTTATATGATATTAACCCATTTCTGAATGTAATATTGCTTGATCATACTGATGCCTGGGCCTAGGCCCGGGTGGACCCGGGTTTGGCTACGCCACTGCCTAGGTGATAGGAAAGTTGTTCCATATGTAGCCAGAATTCTCCAGACTCAAACCTAGAGCTCATAAACTAATTCAAAGGTTACAATCACGTACATGCACCCTTTAAGCAGCAGAGTTGCTGACAAAGCCAAATATAAAACTTCAACTGCTCCCACAACAGACTGAAACAGGCAAGTGAACAGATGTTACATGGAGAAGCACTGATGCCTGTCCAGTAGTATTTTCAGGGACATAGTTTTTCCATATCATTTGCTTATGAGCTGTCCATAACTGTGTTAGCAACAATTCCAGGCTTCAGAACCGAAACATTGTCATCCCTGCAGGGATACCAGGTTAAATATCAAAAGAAGCACTTACTCATGTCTCAATGACGTCAGAGCTGGAATTCACACATACTGCAATGATCCAAGTTCCCAGTGTCAACCTCCTCATAGCCGTTGCCAGGCGACTGCGGGCTAAGATTTGCAGAATCTAGAAGCAGAAATAACAGAGCAAAGCAACACTGTCATTATTGTTAGGCCCACATGACGAAATGTCAACTCAGTGGTAAACACTTACTTTGAAAATTGAACCAAATTTTGCAGGATACAAAATCCACACTCCCCAATCTGATGACTAAACGCTGCTGTTAGACACAACATGCACAGCTCTTATTAACACCATAAGTGGAACTCAGGAATCCAACCAAGCATTCCACATGTACACCATTCACCTGGATACCTCCAGGGGCCAGTACTTAGTGCAGCTGATTAGGAAAGCGCCCAAATGTTGCATGAACTAAACTGGTTTGAATCAGTTAGCCAGAATTAGCAACACAACAGATTAAAAGGGGTTCACATACAAGAGCCAAATAAGATTAACTTCAACTTCATACACTCATGTCCAAGATTGGAAAATACGACAAGCTTGATCCCATGGAAACTGCATTAATTTGGGCAACTGCTAGGGAACGAGAAAGGGGACCAGTGGGAACACGAAACTGTTGCTGTACGTTGCTATCGTGTTACGACTACTGTACAGCATTAGCTAGCTAGCTAACAACCCACCTGTCAACGTCCTACAAACAGTACATGTTGGAGCTTCTGCTAAGATATCGGTTGCTGCCATATCAATTGCAAGTACAGCTCGACCGGTGGGGAGAATCTTGTCCTCATCAATACACTCAACAATGACGCTGTTCCTCGTGCAGTTATTGGAGTTCTGTGAAGGCGATAAGTCACAAGTTTACCGACACGAATGCTGTAGCTGCTTCATTGGCGAACCTCTGTAGCTAACATGAAGAAAACAACGCAACCATCTGTGGCTCACTAGGTTCCAGGTAGGGGAGCTCAAGGCAGAGTGCCCAATTCAGGCCAGGATGTAGCGCAGGGACAAATTACGGAGCAAGTGAGCATCTCCTGTCGGGGCAGACAGATTGACCGCCCGGAGCCAATCCAATGCCGAGGACTGACAGAACAGCGAGTAGAAATTTCTCGTGTACCCTCATGTCGCCAGACAAGTGGCGCTGGGAGAATTTGGCCTCCTCGACAACGGACTAGACTAAGGGCACTTTAGCTCCGCCTACTATTATTGCCGCAGTGCTAACGTAATTATGGCCGACTTAACGAGTGGCTATGAAGCCTGGAACGTGCCGCAGAATTTGCAAAGTAGCTGGCAGGCTGAATCTGAACTGAACAGTAAGCCTCTATATAGCCCTGCACTGACTCCAATAGTGGCCAAGGCCCTTATGAATATCATTAGATGAGTCATGAATATCATTAGCTGCCTATTTACTATTATTCTGTATGTTGTAGGCAGACTACATGCTGTTGGCACATGTGAAGCCAAATGTACTTAACTTTCCTTCTCAGCTTATAGTCGACACCAGCAGACGGCCACAGCCTCGTGAATATCATTAAATAGCTCTGTTTTGCATGTAAGTCCATTAACACTTTAACCGATAAAGCCGTCTACAGACGGCATGAGACTTTCATCAGTGATGTCAGACTTCCGGCAATGTCCTTGGGACTTAGGCTTTTCACCAGCATGCGCAGAGAGGGCGGGACAGGGGGAGGTGGGTGAGTTTCAGCACTGAGCCTAGGTAGCATGGCCACTTTTGTAGATGTAAATAACACAACGTTTCAACCTGAGTGGGTCTTCCTCAACTGATTTGAAACACAATTGTCATATTTGCATGGGTGCATAGAAGAATAGACAACGAGTGGAAGCTATCCTTTCTGATATAGCTACTGCTTATGCATATAATAGCCATTGACCTCATCCACAACAGCATGTCTTGCCTCTTTTTTTTTCTGCCTGGACATTGCATGTCTATTGCATTACCCAGTACGGTTAGTTGCTGCTTTGTGCACGAATAACATCATAATAAATAAAAACTTAGCTTGCTTATTTCACTAGCCACATTCCCAGGCCTCCATGCCCAGCGTTTGTCACTTTTCGTGCTGCAAGCGACAAAAGCTGGCCATGGGCGTGGAGGCCTGGGAATGAGTCCACATTTCAGTGATTTCGCTACATTTACAAAATACATAGCTATCGTCAGATACAAGAATAGCTACTTGGACGAAGCTAATATTGCACAAACTGCTCCAATGTGCGACATGTTGTGCAGAAACTGACCACCTACCAAATTTACTGCTGTGTAGGTGGTAATAACTATAAACTTATAGTATAGCTTATCTGCACTTCATTTGCTGAAATTACAAGTGAATATGCATAATCGTTACAGTACGTTGTTATTATTAGCACAACAATATTAATTTACTACTTTTCTGTAAGCGAATGAACAAAGACTACTAACTGGTGTAATAATTTTCTTGATCGTTATGGAGCTAGGAGTTAGCCCCTTCACAATAATTAGTAGATGAAAGCATAGACATGGCAACGTGGGTGCCATGTGTATGCAGATGTTTGGCAGGTTACACGGTTTACAGACTATAAACTTCATGCATTCTATGGTTGGAACATGACTACTAGGGATGAGGCTATTGTGCTTTTTTTTACCAGTTATGCTATTCCCCGATGCTCCAGATTATGTCCGATTATGCTCTTGCTATATCCCGATTATTCTCTGATTATGCTCTTGATACAGCTCACTTGAGAACCAAAGCATTGCTTCTGTATGCCAGCGGGAGGCGCAAAAATCTTTAGTATGAAGGCTGTGGAGACTTCATTTGGTCTATATTGAAAGTACAGACCGTGCAGAGCTAGAACCAGATCTACAACTAGCTAGACCACTATAATCTAAACTATTCGAACCCCAATTAAATGCCTGTATTTCCCAAATAGCCTCATCTCTAATGACAACTCACCCCTTAATTTGTATGCAATATGGAGTAATCACACCAAACACGATAACAATAATTAACCCTGCGAGATTAGCTATAGGCGGAAAATACAAACGTATCATGAATAAGCAACCTATAGGCAACATGGATACAGACCATACACAATGGGCCACTCATCACTTGTATTCCCCCCGTTCCTTTGCTAGAGGTATTAGTAGCATGGAGACAAACTGATAGAACAGATTTTAGGGGTATGGTAATAATTAGTGGATCCGGAACCCCTGCCTGGCATGGTATGGGAGCTAAATTTTATGTTGCCACCTGGGAAATTCACTCCACTAGAGTATAGCTACCTGTATCACATAGCTGTATGTATCAATGCAGAGTTTTGCAGCATGTATTCACTGCATGCTTTTCAGTGGGATTTCTTTCAGAACGCATTTATGCAGTCCTAAACCCGCACAATGGAGAAGAATGTTGTCATTAAGCTGTCGGTCCCATGCAGGGGACCTGGTTTAAACAAGCCTTCTCCAGGCCAATTTAGCCACCACTGTGGCAATCCCCTCATAGGTACAGTAGCTAACAAAAATCACAACCTGTTGCCTAGGATCTCTGGTGCACAGTCCCAAACATTAAGCAGGGCTGTGCTACCACACAACTACACAGAGGCTCTGGCCATGAGAAATGTATACGTCTGCACAACTCACCATTTTGATCTCAGAAAATTAAACCTGCAGGATTGTTGCTGGTACTTTCTTTATCTCCCTCTTCATCCTTGGGAATTGGTAGTTGCAGGCGGAGGGAGAGGTTGACAGATGCATTATCTGGTACTACATAGGAGCTCCCCTCTGTCTTGGCAACGTGCGGTACATTAGTGAGGCAATTATGAGACAGGGTAGCTATGTACTATGAGACACCTCGGGTTTGGCTAGGTAGCTAGCTACACACCACCAGCATAGAAGATTCTGCTAGAACTGCTTAATGCAAACACGCTTGTTGGCATTCCGGTAGTGGACATTACAAATCAATCAGAATTACCCTCACAATTTGATATACTTGTAGCTACTTGCCAAATGAATGTTTTGCACCATTCAGTAGATAGAGGATACAATAATGTTCAGGCAAAGCAACAATCAATGTCTAAAAGTTCATGAAACCCATAATTATATTATTGCTAGTGGGAACAACATGCGGCCCCGCCCACCACAATTTCACTAATAGCAACTGGGCAGGGCTGCATGTTGTGCTGTGGGAACAACATGCAGCCCCGCCCACCACAATTTCACTAATAGCAACTGGGCAGGGCTGCATGTTGTGCTGTGGGAACAACATGCAGCCCCGCCCACCACAATTTCACTAATAGCAGCTGGGCAGGGCTGCATTGTTAGTGCACGGTACAGAATAATAAGTGAAAGAGTTTTGAATCTGCAAAACAAACACTTAGTATGATGGAGAAACTATACACTCAAACATAATGAACAAGGTATCCCTGGGCCTGGTTGGTTGCCATATCTGGAGGAGCATAAACTGTTGTGGTGCAGGTTTTCAAAGCCTTTCCAAACTGCTTCAGAAATTCACACGAAGTATGCAAAGTCAGAGTAAATATTATCATCATTGCATTCTGTTTTCTGCTCCTGTATATATGCATGGCAGGGTAAGAACTCACTGTACATTACTACATCCTGCGGCAACTTGTTGCTTATTGGCCAAGTGGCTACAGTGTTGGACTGCAGAACTAGACGTCCCAGGTTCTAGCCCATAGCAGCCATATATGGAGAACCCCATGCAAAGGCTTTGGAAGCGTGCAATCACAAATTTCTCCAGATAAGGCAACCAACCTGAGAATACTCCAATTATTGCTTCAGTACAAAATAATTGCACATGGATGGAATCGACTTGCAATAGCCAATTAGTACTATTGCTGGTATTGAGCTTCAGAGTTATATACCCAATATCACATGACTCCACCAATGAAGATGCCACGTATTTGGGAGGCAGCCTCAACCTAGCTCATGCATTTCCCAGTGCAATAATGGTTCCAAATATACTTATATGGGTGAGTTACGTAAGTGGACTCTTGGTCACACCCCTGGTGTGTCAGTAATATTACCCCATGCTAGTGCCCTTGTTGTCTCTGTGCAGCACCCCCAGTATACACAGAGAGTTCACCCTGACTGTACACAGCCATCTGTTGCACGTTTGACATGTTTGGTCCTCCATTATACAATTTTTAGCCAATCGTTGTCTCCCCTGCACATTGCTCGTAATCAAGGTGGTATTCTGCTGTCTCCTGCAGTCTGACTGGGTGGATATTCGTTACTTTGTACATGTGCTCTTTAGCTGCATGCTGCAGATGTCAGGAGTGTGTGCATGGGATTACTAGACCATGCAGCATCTCATCTCCAAGATGTGAAGAGTCTGGGAATCCTGGAGGAGGTGTGTCCAACCACCGCTATGATATATATCAAGGAGTACTATATAGGCATGGCACTGATATGGCACTCAATGTATTATAAGACATGTTGCCCTGCTATTTTTCCTGCATTACAGTCTTGGTATTAACATTGAAACTACTCATCAACAGCAAGATGATCGTTACAACAGCCAAACAATGAACTGTCTCTTCTCTGACAATCTACTCGATCTCAAAAGTCAGGGAGGGAGGGAGAGAGGAGAGAGGGGGGGAGTTAGAGGAGGAACTAGCCTTGAATGGTGTCAAAGACACACAGGTCAAACACCATACTCCAGAGCGACGATGTGGTATCCACGGTAACATGAACACTCTCTCCTGGTCTGAGTAGTCCGAGCACTGAGACAAGAGACACAACAGAAAGATAATCCTCACACGCGCTGAGGTGTGCTCAACGCCTTTAGCATCAGCACATCACCACAATGCTGTCTACAGAGAAGTAATAATGCCAGCATATCCTGGTCTGTTAGAGGGTAGGCATCTGCACACACACACTTACCTCGTAACAGTTGTCAGATTTCTGACTATAATTCAGGGGGGGAAACGACATCTGATTATGAAGGAGAAGTAAGCCTCCGTTAAAAGGGACGGCGCTGGTTCGATCAGAAGGGAGGGAGGGAGGGAGGGAGGGAGGGAGGGACAGATAAGATACATACATTAAGACAAGGGGAGGGAGGGAAGAGGGAAGGATGGAGGAAGGGAGGCAGGGGAGGAGGAGGGAGGGAGGGAGGGGAGGAAGAGGGAGGAGGGAGGGAGGGAGGGGAGGAGAATAGGAGAAAGGAGGGAGGAGGGAGGGGAGGAGGGAGGAGGGTGAAGAGAGGGAGGGAGGGAGGGAGGCAGGGAGGGGAGGAGGGAGGAGAGAAGGAGGGTGGGAGGAGGGAGTGAGAGAGGAGAGGGAGGAACTCACCATTCATTGCCTACATGAATCCACATCTGTGGTTGCGTGTGAGAGCACTCGTCATAGAAGAGTACTGTGTTCATTGCATTGTTGGGAGCAGAGACATTCAACAACCAATCAAGTGAGAAATACAGACTGGGTATCGTGTAGATTCCATGCACGCACGCACACACACACACACACACACACACACACACACACACACACACACACACACACACACACACACACACACACACACATATACACACACATGCACGCACACACACTCGCATGCACACACACAGACACACACACACACACACAGTTTAAAAACTGAGCAAAAATGCATTGCAGTATACGTCAGCTTTCAGAGTGGCACAAAAAGGGGACACTGTCAGCATGTACGTAGTTCATTCATGACATAGTATAGTCACCTATCACACACACACACACAGAGGCACACACACACAACACGCACACATCAGTGTATGCATGTATGAACATACACACACGTCATGGCAATGATGTCATCATGGAAAACAATGAGGCTTGCACTTTCACCTTCCATAGCAAGTCCATGGTGTGACCAGGCACGTGATTGAAACAGACCAGTAACTCTCTGCAGGGGAAGGAACACAGCAAACAAAAAGGTTGTATGGCAAAACTAAACGAATTCGTTGATGTACAGGCCTCTATGTAGTTGGTTGGTATAGTTACACCACTGGTATGACATCATGTATATTTCATATAAAAGGAACCTGGTCCATTTGCACCTGGAACAGAGATACTGAAGGTGTCGGGGGTTTGCTTGGTACCTCAGCACGAGAAGTTGTGATACTGTGTCTCATTGATGGTGATCTGTAGTAGGCCGTTGGCACTAGAAGACGGTGCAATGTAGTTGGACATGCTCACTCTAGCAACTTTTGCTTGTGGAGGCACAAGCTGCATGGAGAAAGGAGGAGGGAGGGAAGGAGGGAGGGAGGGAGGGAGGGAGGGAGGGAGGGAGGGAGGGAGGGAGGGAGGGAGGGAGGGAGGGAGGGAGGGAGGGAGGGAGAGGGAAGGCACTGCAGCTGGCGTGGATCCTTCTAAATTTCAAAACAGAACCAATCACTTTACAGTGGGGAGTACAAATGTATTTCCTCCCAACTCTAAATCTGGTTCACCAATGTGGCGAACACCAACAGCAGGAATGCAGCTGTGGACCCATGCTAGGGTCGAGTCATTCATCACACCCTCTCCGACAAATCTAAACAATTATTTACAAGGGGTGGTCACGCCAATAAGCACAGTACTCAGAGCTGCGACCGGGATTGTGACCCCGTACATGGCGGATGTAGGTGTGGCTTACCGTATTACTCCGTATACTACCAAAAAGTCACGCAGTCACGGTGGATTTTTGCGACGGTCACAGGGTCACCGGCAGTTTAGCAGTGCAGTCACGCGGTCACAGGCAGTTTTTGGACGGTCACAAATTGTGACCCCGGTCGCAGCTCTAAGTACGGCGCATATTGGAGTGACCACCCCTTGATTTAGGTTCTGCTGACAGATCGAGCAATCCCAGGTGTAAACATTGTGCAACTCATGCTGCTGCACGAGTTCACAAATCTCCAGAGGTATCCATTCTTAGTCATCTCTAGGAAGCAACAGGCCCACAAGCAAAGCCGCTTGTCATTGATCCACTCAGTGTATCAATACCCATTAGGTATAACAATTCTCTAGGTACTGTTGACTAGATTAGGTCCCAGGCCACCAACAGTGACCAGCTTTTGACACTTGTGAGAGAGGCTATAGTATAGTAGTGCGGTAGCTTAGCATCAGTCTTGGGCTAACAATTAACATACTACATGATTGGGGCGAGCGTGAGCGAGCCCCACATAGACGAGTTTGCTGCAAATTTTCCATATATATATATATATATATTTATATCGTACGTCGTGCCGTAAATCACTTCCTGCTCGTATTTTGCGTGTTCTTGCGTCATGCGTTATTTCCAAACTGAGTTCACTTCCTGCTCGTGCGTTGATATCGTCCAACTGAGACGCGAACTATGGACAGTCTACCTCAACAAGGCCTTGCAAGGATGGAGACTATAGTGGGGCGGTGAGTGGCTAAAGCATTTCATGAAGACGGGGAGAGCGCTTCAGTGAGACCAAGGGAGGTGATCCTCCTTGAACTCACAATCCCCTATAACTCGCCGGAGTCCCTTTCAAATGCTAAGCCATGCAACTGCTCAGAGAATGGGAAGTTGACTACCCTGCACACGGTAACACTAAACTCACTGTGACCAGTCATGACAGATCTGGCATCAGCAGAGAACGAGGAAGTCATCCTCGGTGGCAACAACAGAGACAGAGACCGCTCCTGGACCTACCTGCCAGACTGCTTCAACGCTGTGAAGTGCATGCACGAGTGTCATAACTTCTGGTGTGATCTGTGTCGTTAAGTTGTGTTATGCTCCCCGTCAGACTCACATTCTGATGACATGCACATGCAACTGCTCCATGCACATTCAGCACAATGTCATGCAACTGTTCCATGCAAATTCAGCACCTGCATGTACTCGCTCACGCTCGCCCCACAATGTCCTGCATTCCCCTAGTAATTTTGTGGAGTTAGTTGAAGGGTAGTTTATCCATGCCATAAGTGAAGGGCTACTACAGATTGTTCAGCAAACCTCATGGCACAGGACCAGTGTAGTCTCGTCTCGCATGTCTCGAATCCACTGCAGACCCTTCGACCAGCTGGGCCAGACTTTACATATTCACTTTCAGGATGAGTTCATGACGCTAGAGGCATGTGCACGTGCACAATAGAAAGGGGTGGGGCTGGACCGGAAATCAGAATTTAGCTACACGCTGTGCCAGACGAAATTACCTAGTCGGGCCAGCCTCTCGCTACACCCACTACTAGCCCCTCCCCGTCGAGAGGGGTGACTACTATCTACCTCCCGCATCAAGCACATCACTAGCAACTGAATGACTCTGAAGCTTCTGCGCCAAAACTGTAAGTTCCAACTTCATGAAGAATCAAACAAACCACAAATATTGAGCACTTCGAAAGGAACCTGTCACTCTACTATAGTTATGTGTAGTATAATCAGTACAATAATTTTTGAGTGGGGAGAGAAGACTGAAAGTTACAAATTACGATGTGGATATTGGTCCGGCAGGAAGTACATACTTTAGGTATAGGTACCAGAAACGCGTGCGTATCTAGAACCGGCCCTGGCCCTAATACATACCCTAACCCAAGAGAAATTTGGTCAAGTCAAGTCAAGTCAAACCCATTGCCCTACTTCCTGCCGGACCAATATCCACTTCGTACAAATTAAGGATGAGACACTTTGCTAGCATTGTACAGGCACATCATGTCATGATACATGAATAGGAAAGAAAAGAACAAATGATACAGGGTAGCTAATCCTTGTGACTATTTGATGCAATACACTAATTGTGGTGTAATAATGCTTACTCCCTCATGTGTAATAAGAGTTGTATCAATCTGAGTCTCTTGCACGATCTGCGCTAATCCGTCCTATTAGTCCTAGTAATATCTTGGTTGTTCCACACAGTGATAGGATCCTGCATACTATATCTACAACCTAGATAGTTGCTGGTTGCGTGCTGCAGTTAGCTACGCCGTGTGATCATTGATCGTGATCATGCAGTCAATAGAGAGCAGTTGCAGTCCAGTAATATTATGGGGTCATCACCAATTCTGACCACTCTTACATAACCTATCGTCTAGAGGGGTCTTGGAAGATCTGTAGCAGTCCAGTTCACTTCAAGTGGGAGACAGCTAGTTCTGTTATAGTTGAGGAATTGTAATTCCTTTTCTCTCCAGCCTCAACATTCCAGCCAGAACCCCTCCACATGTGAGCTCTCTTTCACCCCCACCACCAATTCAAGGGCCACCACCAGTTGACAGTCCAAGTCAACAACACTGAGATTGCAACATTCCATGTCTTTGTTCACCACCCTCCCACTCAGCTGGGCACTGCAGTGAGGGTCACTGATGGAACAAAACTCCCGTTGTTGGACATTGCAGTCAGTGACATGACAAACTGTTTGTAACTGAACAGAGCGCTTCTCAATGCACAGTATACACAACATTCAGGGCCAGAATGTTCTGACCAGGGTTTCATCTAGAAAAAAATGTTTGGGGGGGAAGTAGTGGCAAGTGCCGTGCAAAATGTTTTGAGGTTAATTAATTCCCCGGAAGAGGTGTGGCCTACAGCAGTATCTGAGTCCTAATATGGTATTACCTATGATGTAATGATATTGTCAATCTCTTCTTTGGGGGGGAAGCTAGACTGTTTGGGGGGGAAGCTTCCCCCCTGCCCCCCCCCCCCCCCCCCCCCCCCCCCCCCCAGTAGATGAAACCCTGCTGACCATATAGGGTTTAAGAGTACACCGCCATTTGGGGATGGAAATCCCACTGGCATTGCCACAGATGGTGATGGTAGTACGTGTACACACAGCAACCAGTGACGACAAACTGCACATAATGTCAAGGTATGCATATGCACTTTTTTGAGGTTTGAATTACACAATTGTCATGAAACTTGCACAGGTATAAAAATGTTTTGATGACATTATCAACCTTTCCGTTCTGGATGTAAGGTGAGGTTCCAAACCCCAAGACCAAACTCTCGCATCAGAATCAGAGACAAAGCAGACTAGCTATATAATATGGAAACTTCAAGTAGTGAATCGTTTCATCCTTAGTCATGGGAATGATGGGAAGGATGTCATAGGCTGATCCAGCCATGAAGGGAAACTCGAGAAGATCTACTAAATCCAGTGGAAGCCTGCCAGGATCAAAACTTTCACCTCATTAATTAAGCATGTAGCTTACAGTCTAAACTGTCTGAAGCATGTGACTTAGCTACAGTCTGAGACTCATACAATACTATAATACCGACCTTGTTGGAGATGGAAATAGTGATAGCAGAACAGTAAAACATTAGGAAGTAGGGTAGCTATACGGATGATAGCAGTTCAGCATACAATCCCATCTCTCCATAATTATGGCAAAGGTATACCAATAAGTGTCATGCGATATTGAATCAGCCCGTATGAAGAGAGAATGCAAACAATTGAGCCCTAAGACATAAGGGTCTTGCATGTGATACCTCTCATGCCAAATTGATTCAAAACAGTTGCTTTAATTTCACCCGGCATTTACTATGATGAGAAAGAAGTGAATGAACATTGGCTTGTGGTGAAGTTCATTTCTTTACTGCTTGAGCCTCAAGACCTATATAGTAACAATCTTGTGCTATTTCACCAAGTTGATTCATTGATCAGGATGTATGCTACGTTTGAGTGAACGAATGTGTCAACAAAGGGACTGCTTAGTTGGTACCTAGCGAAAGTTCCTAATCACATTTAGCAGCTTGGCAATGAACTGTATTCATGTCCACTCACACTTGCAACACACGTAACAAACCTACAGCTAAAACAGCAGCTTTTAAAGGACTTTGTAACTGTAATTGTGTCATTGATAAAGAAGTGAACGAACACTTTCTTGCAGTGAACTTCCCTTGTTAGCACATGCATGATTTTTCCTGTCAAGTTTGCCTTCCTGTATGCATGACCTTCAAGACATCACATCATGAATTCTTGTCCCTCAGTATCATTGTCAGGAAATGGTTGTTTTGGCAGTATATTTCACTAGGCAGTAATGTTCAAAACCAAGCTGCTGAATGTGATTAGGAATTTAACTCACTAGGCAAATATAGTCACATTTAGCAGCTTGGTAATGAACATTACTGCCTACTGAATTAGCGTTCCTAATCACATATTCAGCAGCTTGGTAATAAACAGTATGTTTGCCTAGTGAACTAAAGTTCCTAATCCTAACCACATTATAGCAGCTTGGTAATCAACTGAATCCATGTCCACTGACACATGCAATGAGTAGCCGAAACTCTCTGTCAAAGAGCAACTTGTACTATAAAGCACTTTTGTACACACCATTACTGCAAACACAGCACCTCCTGGGATGCTAGGAAAGTGCCAATCATAATTTCCATGTGAAGTGTCACGTTCTTAGTTGCACTCCTCATAGCCAGGAAAATAATTCTTTCATTGTAGCTGCTGTACTGCTTGAAACTTAATTAGCTACTTCCAGGAGTAATGATTTCAATGCACACTTGCATTGAATTTCCTTGCTAGCATAATAGTAGCTATGTGTGTTTGGCTGTCAAGTTTGCTTTCTGCATGAATTTTGTGGTACCTTATCAACTGACAGCAAACTGTTATGACAGAATGGGATACATTGTGAGACTTCCTAATCACATTAGTATCTAGGGTAATGAACTGTAGCCTGTCCACTCACATGACAACAAACTGTCACTTCACTATATTATAGCATAATTACTCCACCACCAAAAGCTGAGTAATTATACTTACGTGTGCATGCATGAGCTGCATGATGGATACATGTATGATGGATCAGCTGACCGATTGTAGGAAGCTATGACCACAAGGGTTGCATGGTTGAACATGACAGGGACTGTAGGAAGCTATGACCACAAGGGTTGCATGGTTGAACATGACAGGGACTGTAGGAAGCTATGACCACAAGGGTTGCATGGTTGAACATGACAGGGACTGTAGGAAGCTATGACCACAAGGGTTGCATGGTTGAACATGTCAGGGACTGTAGGAAGCTATGACCACAAGGGTTGCATGGTTGAACATGACAGGGACTGGTGTGCGACTACATAAGGTGCAGTAAGACCCGAGACTTGCATGTGCTCAGCTCTTGTCTCCATTGCACGTATCAGCCAGAAGCCACCATCAAAGTTCACTTTCACGTTCACTTTCAATATTTGTGCAACTTCCACAGGTGTTTGCTTCCGTGTGGATAACTGCATTGTACAACTCGGTACACCATTCCTCCTGTTCTACTCAGAAGCGGATTGCTGTCTTCATCAAGTAGGAAAGTCCTGGTCATCAGTGTCCTTTGTCACGCCATGCAAACCATGGTATGTCACTTCATGTTTATGCCAGTATAGTAAGGCCATACAGGCAGACTGGAATCACAGGTATTCCGCCCCCACTATCTGTGGGAATTCTTAATAAAGAGCCCTAGCAAGACCGTTGCTCAGCTTGGCACGTTGGCCGGTGTCACAGGAATTTGATCCAGGCATATATAAATTATACCGTATTATAGTGTAATTAATGTGTCGGATAGAATCTACCAATTTACCAGTGGATTCGAAAGTAAAATTGGGAGATGCAAACCACAGCTTCTAGCCTGCAGTTAAGATAGGATTGGAGTCGCTAGCAGATCGGATCCGCTCTGGATTGGATTTTCGGGAGATCAGATCCTCTGCGATACTGGCTTTGGTGTGAGTGTACTGTTACTACTGTACGGTGATTCACTGGCAATCAATAATGGAGGCTTCTCAGTCACAGCTTATACCAGTTCAGCAGCAGGAAGGAGGCACAGACTGTGGCCTCTTTAGCATAGCATTAGTGTTATGACTATCTCGATGAGATGGTGTTCGGCCAAGGAAAGATGGGTAGCCACCTCCTAACGGCCACCAGCTATCTACTCCCACAAGACATAAGCCTAACCACGTGATCACGCTATTGACCATGTTACGTGTGGGATGCCTGATATTTTCACACAGGGTGCAGTGTGAGTTTTGCTCATCTTGGTTTCTCTTTAGGACCTATGTCACCAGAGTTGGACAATTAGGCTTATGTCCAGTGTGAAATGAATAATGTGCATTGACAACTGCTTGTTTTACCTTTTAGCTAACACCTGTTAATTATACTGCCCAGATCGAAACTGTTAAAGGTAAGATCACAGATAGGATTTTCGATCCACTGCATGTGACTCCGGATCTGTCAAAGCTTCAGAGTTCCATTTGAGAGGCAAAGTTCTTGATCGCATTGCATTGATTTCATTAATGGACTGCAACCTGCATGCTATTAATTGAGGAACTCCTGGGCAATAAAGTGTGGATCAAATTCATGATGTAATGTAATCACCAAGCAATGAGTATCAGAGGAAGAAGTGAGTGGTAGTGCACTGTATCACATGACGATGCTGTGTGCTACGGTGTACTGCAGAAGTGAGCAGTAGTACACTGTATCACATGACGATGCTGTGTGCTACGGTGTACTGCAGGAGTGGTAGTACACTGTATCACATGACGATGCTGTGTGCTACGGTGTACTGCAGAAGTGAGCAGTAGTACATGTATCACATGATTTTATATGAGCATGACTCACTCTCAAGGACATGTGCTCATATTTATAGAGCCAGCGATTGTTTGAACCCAGCCATAGCATATAGTATGTATACTAGTCAATAGTATACACAGGCTGGTGCTATATATAGGTGTAGAATTCAGTTTGGTGATGTTTGTGTAGCTACAATCTCTCCAAACTTTACATGGTCCTGTGTTGTTTAGGCCACTTCGTGCTACTGGTTTCTGCAAACGTGAAAATCCCCCCAAACAGAAAAGAAACACAAGCATTTTTCTCACTCAAGCAAAAACACTATACTCTATAGTCTAACCATTTTCTCTCCTCCCACCTTGCTTTCGTTATACAGCTGACCAAGGCAATCATGAAACCTTCATTGGACTGTGAATTGCAATGACTCTATACAATAATTAGCTGTGATAGCCAAGCAGTGACAATGATTAGGCCGACATGCAATATTTTACAAATTAATGTATGCTGTATATGACAGTACAGAGTAACAGTTTCATGCATCCTCACCAAGGCAATCATGAAAATTTAATCGTCATTGGACTGCGAACTAATCAATGAATGACTCTACAATAATTAGCTGAGATAGCCATGCAGCACGTTACCTAGATGCACTAATGTGGTCAACCTCTTATTGTATTCACTGCTCATGCCAATGTTATCTACTAGCCACTGCTAATGCTAATGCGGTCAACCCAAGAGCTCATAACAATATGGGTTCCACTACTGCCATCTCGGCAGTATGACGTAGGCAATCAGTGTGGTCTACACACTTGTTCAGAGGGGGGGGGGGGGGGGGGGGGGGGGGGAGGGGGGGGGGGGGGGGGGGAGGGATGCATACATATATATGCTGATGCACTGTAGGAGGAAATTACCACTGGTAGTATATTATAAGCGTAAATGTGTCTGTCACACATGCAGATATAATTATGCTGATGCACTGTAGGGGGAATTTACCACTGTCTACATGACGTCATCATTCATAAGCCGTACGTACATGCACTATGACATTGAATGTCACTACACAGAGTAAGAATATGAACTGGTGGCAAGAGCATATCACAGGTGGTGTAATCCACAGTTCAAGTGAGTTGATTCAGCCGCCCTCCACTTCTGGCGATCAACGTCTCTGGAGAGGCTGGTCAGGAGAGGACAGCCGTGGGAGACTAGGAGAGCTGCATGGGGGCACCGGGTCACAACCAGCTGGATCCCCTCGTCCATCATGTTCAGGCAATGACTGATGTTCAACTCCGGCAGTGAAATCACAATCATTGTTACTTGTACAGCGAACTCCTTTAAGGGGGACATAGGCTTCTCAGACTGGTGTATTCAAGTCATGGTACTTCAGAGTGATTATCCAGTGGAAACGATAATACAGTGAAAATTCTGATAGTGGAGTCTCCATAATGGGAGACACAATATAATAGACCTCTCTATAAAGGATGGTTTTCAAGGCCCTGAATGATTGCTTTCCTATAGTCCTAGAACTTTCGATAAGAGGGCAACCTCTATTCAAGGGACAACAACTCCTGAATCTATACTGTCCCCCAATGTTGTCTTAGAGATCCACTGTATAACTTTACACCAAATAAGAAATGGAGTCTGAGTTACAATGAAGTTGCCAACAACCATGCATAGAAGTCTCACCACACCAACGTAGTCAAGGTAATTTTATAATGTTCACCATTTCCTTGCCATGTTTTTACACCTGCCATGCACCCTTTGAAAATACCCAACAACTGCATGTGAAGTAACTCATGCCTCAACACTTACACTGCCCCACAATACAATTTTGCCCTCCCTTGAACGATTCTAGTCTCCAGATGAGAAACCAGTCGTGAGATCGTATTCTTTCAGAAGATGAAATTACACATTCTATCAGAACATTCGTCATAACATGAAAATGTGACAAGAGTCACCCTGCAGACCCTCCTCCCTGTGTGTGATACTGGAAGCGACCTGCACTGGATCTGAGACTGTCACTACAGTTCACCATTGCTTCTTGACTGGTCCATTCCAGATGGCAGCAAAATTTACGGCAGAGTTGTGTCCTGACTGCTGCCGTAGCATCCTAGTGAGACCCAGTCAGTGGCTTCAAACACACTGGAAAATGTTTACGCTCTATTATGAATTTTTTGTTAGTTCCTTGGAGCATCCAGCTGTTGGCAACGTCTATTAGCTAACTACTCCAGTCAGGAGAAGACCTGACTCAACCGAAATAGTACGCATTTCCCTTACACTAACGAGACGCTAGCTACGGTAATGGGATGCGCTTTTTTCACAGCAGTTCATGTGGTCACGTGCGAACATTAACCCGTAAGTTCACGTGTATGGTACACGTACACGAAGGTACGCATGAACTGAAAAACAAACTGTGACGAAGACATTGAAAAGGACAGGACTGGTGGCAATGTCAATGGTAAGATGTAAGCTGAGTAACATAAAAAAGTGTACAAGATTATAAAACACTGTAATAATGAATTTCTTCGTTGAGGGGGGGCTCATCCAGTGGATAGTCTCCATCCTGGGACAGAATGCAGTCATAGTGGCATTGTCTGACATTGATAAGCTCAATGTGGTTCAGCCTGGACAGCTGTTTAGGTGGTGGATCTTGGGTTGGGAAGGCAAGCCTATCGACACAGAGAGGCTTATAACGGAACCATTTGTAGGTATTCACATGGGGAATGAGGGTGAACACCGGCCGGTATCTGAAGGAGTGATGCTACTGCTAGTAGCTCCACTGCTGTGCCCCACACTCTTGTATATTTCATCTTAGCCAAGTAAGTTTCAATGTCACCATCAATGTATGGTCGGAAGCTTCCTCGGTTCTCAGAGACAAACTGGACCAGCAGCTCACGTACTTTCTCATGAGCCATTTCGGTGCCGTACAGCACAAAACCGATGGCACGGAATAAACAGTTGCCATCTCCAATGATGGGCTTAACTTGGCGGTCCCTTGCAGTGAGAGAAGCCAATGCTTGCTGAAGGGGATCTTGCGCTTAGCGCAGCCCTGTTTCAGTTTGCCTTGTCCCCCGAACTTTGGCTTGTCAAGGCAGTACTTGCATTTGCCGCAGTCTGTACAAATGCATGCTTCACAGACCCCACATCGCTTCCTCTTCATCCCTATGTGATTACAATTGCAGAAGTGCAGTATGTGTCTATGTGCATGCTTGACAATGTATAAACTATACCTGTGTGTGGTTTACTGGGTTCACATTTTCCTTGTACATAGTCACAGCGGCTTGATTCCGGGGAACCAGAATCAGAAGTGGTTGGTTTGTTGGAGACTGCAAGAGACTACATAGAGGTATGAATAGATATTTTCAGTGACATAATGACCATTGTTTTGCTCTGTAGATGTGATTCTTCAAGTCATCCTGAGTAGGGAAGTATGCCCGATCATTTGGGTCTGGTGGGGAATCTTTGCAGAGGTAGTGGGTGATGCGATGTCGAAGTGCCTTTTTCACATCGTTAACTTCAGTAATACCATCTGCAACTAACTCACCAATCATATGAGCTACAGCTGGATTAACCTTCTGTGAAAATACTGCAGCCTGTTTCACTGGGTGTGTTTTCTCGTGTGCCTCCAGTGTTGGCAAAGATAACCAGTATCTTGTGGTCTGCTTGACACTTCCAGATTCCATTTCATTCTGCAATTTCAGTAGTGTTTGTTCCTTTTGGAGTCGTATTTGGTGTTTGCTCTTTCCATGGATCTCATCTGGGAGAGCATATTGTGGGAATAGAATGTACTGTTTGACAACAATGTGGGCAGGGCATCCAATTTTACGTGTGCTTTGCAAACGTAATTGCTTCCCTGTCTTCGGCTTGGATTTGTAGTATTGAGGGCCGTACTGGCATTGCAGGTGCTGGATGTGTCCTACAATGAAGGGTGTATTTCCAAACTCTACGGTGGTGTTACCTTGTTTGCAACTCCAATATACTCTGGGCTGAGGTTTCTGTAAAGTTAAGATTATGATGAATCTCAACACAGGGACTACGGGCCACTATTTCATCTATACATGTACAGCTGTACCTTTTTGCCATCTTGAGCTCTGGTTTCATCAGTGTTCTCCTTGCATTGCTCTAGGATTGAATGGGATCTTCTGCTGGAGTCGCGCACACCGAAAGATGTGACTGTCTCCTTGTAGTACTCCTCCAGCACAGCTGGTGCATTGTGGACGAATCCCTCGAAGTACAGTCCCACTCGATGCAGGCCTGTGGTCCATCCTGGCACTGCCTCTGCACTCATGGCACTGCATACCAACAATTGAATTTATGCTCAGATGGATGTATAGCTATATTAATTTTCTGCTGATTCAACACATGCAAGAGAGTGATCAGTGGTCTGTTGATCGATCCATCCATACCTTGTGGGTCAACTGCAACTGTCCCAGGGACAGGGAATCTTGGAGCTAGCTATTATAGCTGCTGGAGCCCGCTCTGATCTACGCACGATCAGCCCGGCCCGCGCGCGCGCAAAATTCAATGAATATAGCGGGTTAAATTAAGTTGGCATATGCGCACGTGACCACATGAACTGCTGTGAAAAAAGCGCATCCCCTACGGTAATGGTCACGTCGCCATAATTACAATTATCGGAAGTAGTTTGCGCTTAATTAATCGATCGCCAGAGATTGTGGGTGGGGCTGGTAACCTGATTTGGTCGTAGCATGTGGGCTGGCTAAGGCATGCAGAGAATGCATGCTACACCACAGTAGTTACTCCTACGTTTGTTAGTGAATAAAACCTGGAGAAGAAAAGAAAAGTCAAGCTGCCTGCTGAGTGTCCACCTTGACATCCGATTGAGCAAGATTCGTGCCGTGCCCCATCCCTTTTTCTGCAGCTACGAACCACATGTACCAAGAGACGACAGAAGTTGCAGTAAGTATTCGTTCCATCTTTCCCGACTTTCAAGCGAATGTGCACACCATTAATTTGGCGCCCAATCTATAGTCTGTCATGCTGAAACTCGAGAGACAACGTCAGTACGTAATTATAAGAAGTCACGCGCTGTTGTGATATATACTATGCCACGCTCAGTATCAAACTGCACGTTCACTGTCCATTTGCATATCATTCCAGAGTTACCTCTACTAGTTCTCTACAGCTATGATTATTATTAGCATTATAATTCTGATGATAACGGCCCATGTGAAGCAGGACCGGCGAAGAAAATTGGTTTTGGTAGGGCAAAATGGGATATGTCCACTGCCGAAGGCAGTGTGTAGAGGCGCGGAGCGGCGATCTGTATATCGCGCGAAGCGCGGAAAATTTTTTCACGGTCATTTTTCAGTTGCCTGGATGGGGTCTCGTAGCACCTTCGTGCTTTGCACTGCACTGCCACTGCTCTCTGGTTTCCGTGCAATCCGTGACCGTCTCACTCTCGACGTGGAAAGGAAATGTACGCTGCGCTGGTAGCCCACGCCTACTAGCAACGCACGTGGTAGTCAGCACGTAGCTAGTTGTACTTGTTCGCAAAGTTAACCATCGTACTCAACAAGCTCCCGGTATGTGTCCAGGCACTTCAAGTTTTGCTGCAATGCAACTGGACTCGTAAACTTGACCCTCGAGCCTGGTCCCCAGTATGTAGCTATGTATCCACGGAGGAGGACGCTCAGTGCCGCCTGATGTTTTGTATCAAGTATGTCAAAACATTGGTCCGGCAGTTGCCGGGTCTGCCGTACCTGTTCCGCCGTCCCTGTGAAGGGTTCCAGACAGCAAGGCAGGCTGACAGCGCATTCGCTACGTTGTGTTAGTCAGGCTCGCATGGAGGCACATTTTGTAATGTAGTTAAACTTCATAAAAACTTGGAACTGTTTATACTGTCAATGGACTGCCTACAATTTAAGTGTGTTGCAGAAAACACCTGCTGAACGGAACATCTGTGAGCCAGGACACCATTACTTTGTGTGCATGCGGTGCTGCATTCCCTCAATTGTGTTCTGGAAACAGGAGAGGTGCCACGTTATGTGACATCCAGTGTCACACACCTGACCCCTTCCATGTATTCTGCACTGGTACTAAGGGGACTCATACCACTGATCTAACCCACCAAATTTGGTATCAATTTCGGGTGTCTCACAGTCTGTAATACTCTGTATGCTCGGTTGTTGTCACTGTTATAGCTACTTGACATTTACATAATAGTTGTGCAGAGGGAACGAAACTAAACAATGGCTGGGCATATGTACATTGATAGGTAGAGCACTGTAGCAACATCTATACTAGAGTCAGATTTAATTAAGTGTATCCTTTGAGGTGTTTCTGAGTAGTGCATGTGTGCATGGTCACCACATGGTTTGCTGCTCCTTGCACATCTTCTGACTACAGCCACCAGCACTGCCTGCAACAGCTGCATGAGAGAGGTCACTAGTGTATAACTAACACATGGATCACTTACATGTACTATGAGAAGATATTAGTCCAGCAGGAAGTACAGCCATGCTATTAAGTATAATAGGTACTAATGGGCACACATACACATTTCAGCACTGACCCTGGCCCTAACCAATGCCCTACTTCCTGCTGGACCAATAACCATTTCGTTAAAGGATCCAAGTGGCTAGTGCAATTTCAGCACACTCTCACTGCAAAAATATTTAGCATTAGATCTATGTGTAGTAATTAAGGCCTCAAGTAAAATTTAATCCCTGCATCATTTCAGTTCAACCTTTATAGCTAGACACAAGCTAAATAAATGTTTGTGTCCTAGCAACAGTTGAATGCACAGAACCCACATTGCTGCATGCATGAAGCTTCAACCATAATCAACACTATAGCTATCAGTAAGATTGCATTACATTTACATTCCAGTGGAACGTTAACGTAACTGTTGGTGCACAACATGGTATGACTGGGTCCACTGTCTTGCAAAAGAAAAGGCAAGCTGCCTTTTGAGGGTCCACCTCGACATCCCGATATTGAGCTAGTTTCGCGTGGACCAGACCCTTCCTGCGACGATTAGTCGACCCCACTAATCGTCGCAGGAAGGGTCTGGGCCACACGAGACTAATATTGAGCAACATTAATGTGTGCTGTGCCCCACCCCTTTTCTGCTGCTGCGAAGAGACTACAGAAATTGCTGATTAACTCTTTTCCCAAGTTTACCATTTCTGCACAATCTATTGTCTAGCATGCTCAAACTGGGTGTATATACCTATCATGGACAACGTCAGTATGAATTGCTGTTGGACCATAGCAGGAGCTTATGAGCGCCGTGAAACGTCGGTTCACAGTTACATTTCAGAATTACATGGAGGCACATTTTGTAATCATCACAACTTGGAAAATCTAAGTGTGGTGCAGGAAACACCTGCTGAACTGAGCAGCTGTGAGCCAGGACACCATTACTTTGTATGCATGTGGTGCTGCATTCCCTCAATTGTGTTCTGGAAACAGGAGAGGAGCCACGTTATGTGACATCCGGAGTCACACACCTGACCCCTTCCATGTATTCTGCACTGGTACTAAGGGGACTCATACCACTGATCTAACCGACCAATTTTGGTATCAATTTCGGGTGTCTCACAGTCTGTATGCATGGTTGGTGTCACTGTGATAGCTACTTGGCATTAATTTTGTGCCGAGGAATTTAAGCAAAACAGCAGGGCACACTTACATTGCTAGGTAGACATGTCCAGTGGACACACGTGCTAGTGCTCCTAGACGATGCTATTAATGATGAATTATGATAACATTAAATCCTGCAGTGCATGTACACAATATTTCCTGCATGCATAATCATACATCTGTGTTATGTAATGGTTTGCGTCTTTAAGGTCCATGCATCCATGCATTCAAAGTGTGTCCTTCACTTCTTGAGGTGTTCTGAGATTAATGAGAAGTATTTTCATGGTCACCATAACCCCATACTAGAAGTCAGATGGGGCCTGGGAATGAGGTTAAGTACAGTCCTCCCTTAGCAGGTATGTGCTTGCACATATGATACACTTGTTAACTAAACGATACTCCACTCTGGCAAGGATTACATGTAGTGCTGTAGTTTCCCTTGCGCATCTTCTGAACAGCCCACACAGTGGCTGACCGCAGCCACTGCCTGCAACAGCTGCATGAGAGAGGCCACTAGTAAAGAACGTATAGCTAGCACAGTGTCATGAATCACTTCAAACTAAAACTAAAACAAAGAAGTGATGTTGGTCCAACAGGAAGTACATGCACTGTTAAAAGTGGGGTACTCATTGCATGTTCCAGAGTAGTACCCTGGGGTGCTACTAGTGGCTGCAATGGACATGGATCCACAATACTGTGCGTACAGCTCTAGCGGCATCAGTAATTTTAGCATCAATCGTTTAGTTACATCATCTACTTCTTCTCCACACTTTCTCACATGCATGACCTCAGGCTACACACTACACTAGAGCACAGCCGCTTTCTCTTTGTTACCCACAGAAATACACTGTCACAGAAATATATATTTTGCAGCAACAAACAGGGACCAGAATCAAACTCACTGAGTGGGGTCTCGTTCCTGCCCTCGGACCTCCCGATCTCCAGACTCCGAGATGCGGACATGCCATAGAGGGAATACAGAACACGACATCAATTAGACATACACTGTCACAGAAATATATATTATGCAGCAACAAACAGGCACCAGAATCAAACTCACTGAGTGGGGTCTCGTTCCTGCCCTCGGACCTCCCGATCTCCAGACTCCGAGATGCGGACATGCCATAGAGGGAATACAGAACACGACATCAATTAGACATACACTGTCACAGAAATATATATTATGCAGCAACAAACAGGGACCAGAATCAAACTCACTGAGTGGGGTCTCGTTCCTGCCCTCGGACCTCCCGATCTCCAGACTCCGAGATGCGGACATGCACATAGAGGGAATACAGAACACGACATCAATTAGACATACACTGTCACAGAAATATATATTATGCAGCAACAAACAGGCACCAGAATCAAACTCACTGAATGGGGTCTCGTTCCTGCCCTCGGACCTCCCGATCTCCAGACTCCGAGATGCGGACATGCCATAGAGGGAATACAGAACACGACATCAATTAGACATACACTGTCTCAGAAATATATATTATGCAGCAACAAACAGGGACCAGAATCAAACTCACTGAGTGGGGTCTCGTTCCTGCCCTCGGACCTCCCGATCTCCAGACTCCGAGATGCGGACATGCCATAGAGGGAATACAGAACACGACATCAATTAGACATACACTGTCACAGAAATATATATTATGCAGCAACAAACAGGGACCAGAATCAAACTCACTGAGTGGGGTCTCGTTCCTGCCCTCGGACCTCCCGATCTCCAGACTCCGAGATGCGGACATGCCATAGAGGGAATACAGAACACGACATCAATTAGACATACACTGTCACAGAAATATATATTATGCAGCAACAAACAGGCACCAGAATCAAACTCACTGAGTGGGGTCTCGTTCCTGCCCTCGGACCTCCCGATCTCCAGACTCCGAGATGCGGACATGCCATAGAGGGAATACAGAACACGACATCAATTAGACATACACTGTCACAGAAATATATATTATGCAGCAACAAACAGGCACCAGAATCAAACTCACTGAGTGGGGTCTCGTTCCTGCCCTCGGACCTCCCGACCTCCAGACTCCGAGATGCGGACATGCCATGGAGGGAATACAGAACACGACATCAATTAGACATACACTGTCACAGAAATATATATTATGCAGCAACAAACAGGCACCAGAATCAAACTCACTGAGTGGGGTCTCGTTCCTGCCCTCGGACCTCCCGATCTCCAGACTCCGAGATGCGGACATGCCATAGAGGGAATACAGAACACGACATCAATTAGACATACACTGTCACAGAAATATATATTATGCAGCAACAAACAGGCACCAGAATCAAACTCACTGAGTGGGGTCTCGTTCCAGCCCTCGGACCTCCCGATCTCCAGACTCCGAGATGCGGACATGCCATAGAGGGAATACAGAACACGACATCAATTAGACATACACTGTCACAGAAATATATATTATGCAGCAACAAACAGGCACCAGAATCAAACTCACTGAGTGGGGTCTCGTTCCTGCCCTCGGACCTCCCGATCTCCAGACTCCGAGATGCGGACATGCACATAGAGGGAATACAGAACACGACATCAAGTAGACATACACTGTCACAGAAATATATATATTATGCAGCAACAAACAGGCACCAGAATCAAACTCACTGAGTGGGGTCTCGTTCCTGCCCTGGGACCTCCCGATCTCCAGACTCCGAGATGCGGACATGCCATAGAGGGAATACAGAACACGACATCAATTAGACATACACTGTCACAGAAATATATATTATGCAGCAACAAACAGGCACCAGAATCAAACTCACTGAGTGGGGTCTCGTTCCTGCCCTCGGACCTCCAGATCTCCAGACTCCGAGATGCGGACATGCCATAGGGGGAATACAGAACACGACATCAATTAGACATACACTGTCACAGAAATATATATTATGCAGCAACAAACAGGCACCAGAATCAAACTCACTGAGTGGGGTCTCGTTCCTGCCCTCGGACCTCCCGATCTCCAGACTCCGAGATGCGGACATGCACATAGAGGGAATACAGAACACGACATCAATTAGACATACACTGTCACAGAAATATATATTATGCAGCAACAAACAGGCACCAGAATCAAACTCACTGAGTGGGGTCTCGTTCCTGCCCTCGGACCTCCCGATCTCCAGACTCCGAGATGCGGACATGCCATAGAGGGAATACAGAACATGACATCAATTAGACATACACTGTCACAGAAATATATATTATGCAGCAACAAACAGGCACCAGAATCAAACACACTGAGTGGGGTCTCGTTTCTGCCCTCGGACCTCCCGATCTCCAGACTCCGAGATGCGGACATGCACATAGAGGGAATACAGAACACGACATCAATTAGACATACACTGTCACAGAAATATATATTATGCAGCAACAAACAGTAACCAGAATCAAACTCACTGAGTGGGGTCTCGTTCCTGCCCTCGGACATCCCGATCTCCAGACTCCGAGATGCGGACATGCACATAGAGGGAATACAGAACACGACATCAATTAGACATACACTGTCACAGAAATATATATTATGCAGCAACAAACAGGCACTAGAATCAAACTCACTGAGTGGGGTCTCGTTCCTGCCCTCGGACATCCCGATCTCCAGACTCCGAGATGCGGACATGCCATAGAGGGAATACAGAACACGACATCAATTAGACATTCACTGTCACAGAAATATATATTATGCAGCAACAAACAGGCACCAGAATCAAACTCACTGAGTGGGGTCTCATTCCTGCCCTCGGACCTCCCGATCTCCAGACTCCGAGATGCGGACATGCCATAGAGGGAATACAGAACACGACATCAATTAGACATACACTGTCACAGAAATATATATTATGCAGCAACAAACAGGCACCAGAATCAAACTCACTGAGTGGGGTCTCGTTCCTGCCCTCGGACCTCCCGATCTCCAGACTCCGAGATGCGGACATGCCATAGGGGGAATACAGAACACGACATCAATTAGACATACACTGTCACAGAAATATATATTATGCAGCAACAAACAGGCACCAGAATCAAACTCACTGAGTGGGGTCTCGTTCCTGCCCTCGGACCTCCCGATCTCCAGACTCCGAGATGCGGACATGCCATAGAGGGAATACAGAACACGACATCAATTAGACATACACTGTCACAGAAATATATATTATGCAGCAACAAACAGGCACCAGAATCAAACTCACTGAGTGGGGTCTCGTTCCTGCCCTCGGACCTCCCGATCTCCAGACTCCGAGATGCGGGCATGCCATAGAGGGAATACAGAACACGACATCAATTAGACATACACTGTCACAGAAATATATATTATGCAGCAACAAACAGGCACCAGAATCAAACTCACTGAGTGGGGTCTCGTTCCTGCCCTCGGACCTCCCGATCTCCAGACTCCGAGATGCGGACATGCCATAGAGGGAATACAGAACACGACATTAATTAGACATACACTGTCACAGAAATATATATTATGCAACAACAAACAGGCACCAGAATCAAACTCACTGAGTGGGGTCTCGTTCCTGCCCTCGGACCTCCCGATCTCCAGACTCCGAGATGCGGACATGCCATAGGGGGAATACAGAACACGACATCAATTAGACATACACTGTCACAGAAATATATATTATGCAGCAACAAACAGGCACCAGAATCAAACTCACTGAGTGGGGTCTCGTTCCTGCCCTCGGACCTCCCGATCTCCAGACTCCGAGATGCGGACATGCCATAGGGGGAATACAGAACACGACATCAATTAGACATACACTGTCACAGAAATATATATTATGCAGCAACAAACAGGCACCAGAATCAAACTCACTGAGTGGGGTCTCGTTCCTGCCCTCGGATCTCCCGATCTCCAGACTCCGAGATGCGGACATGCCATAGAGGGAATACAGAACACGACATCAATTAGACATACACTGTCACAGAAATATATATTATGCAGCAACAAACAGGCACCAGAATCAAACTCACTGAGTGGGGTCTCGTTCCTGCCCTCGGACCTCCCGATCTCCAGACTCCGAGATGCGGACATGCCATAGAGGGAATACAGAACACGACATCAATTAGACATACACTGTCACAGAAATATATATTATGCAGCAACAAACAGGCACCAGAATCAAACTCACTGAGTGGGGTCTCGTTCCTGCCCTCGGACCTCCCGATCTCCAGACTCCGAGATGCGGACATGCCATAGAGGGAATACAGAACACGACATCAATTAGACATACACTGTCACAGAAATATATATTATGCAGCAACAAACAGGCACCAGAATCAAACTCACTGAGTGGGGTCTCGTTCCTGCCCTCGGACCTCCCGATCTCCAGACTCCGAGATGCGGACGTGCACATAGAGGGAATACAGAACACGACATCAATTAGACATACACTGTCACAGAAATATATATTATGCAGCAACAAACAGGCACCAGAATCAAACTCACTGAGTGGGGTCTCGTTCCTGCCCTCGGACATCCCGATCTCCAGACTCCGAGATGCGGACATGCACATAGAGGGAATACAGAACACGACATCAATTAGACATACACTGTCACAGAAATATATATTATGCAGCAACAAACAGGCACCAGAATCAAACTCACTGAGTGGGGTCTCGTTCCTGCCCTCGGACCTCCCGATCTCCAGACTCCGAGATGCGGACATGCACATAGAGGGAATACAGAACACGACATCAATTAGACATACACTGTCACAGAAATATGTATTATGCAGCAACAAACAGGCACCAGAATCAAACTCACTGAGTGGGGTCTCGTTCCTGCCCTCGGACCTCCCGATCTCCAGACTCCGAGATGCGGACATGCCATAGGGGGAATACAGAACACGACATCAATTAGACATACACTGTCACAGAAATATATATTATGCAGCAACAAACAGGCACCAGAATCAAACTCACTGAGTGGGGTCTCGTTCCTGCCCTCGGACCTCCCGATCTCCAGACTCCGAGATGCGGACATGCCATAGAGGGAATACAGAACACGACATCAATTAGACATACACTGTCACAGAAATATATATTATGCAGCAACAAACAGGCACCAGAATCAAACTCACTGAGTGGGGTCTCGTTCCTGCCCTCGGACCTCCCGATCTCCAGACTCCGAGATGCGGACATGCCATAGAGGGAATACAGAACACGACATCAATTAGACATACACTGTCACAGAAATATATATTATGCAGCAACAAACAGGCACCAGAATCAAACTCACTGAGTGGGGTCTCGTTCCTGCCCTCGGACCTCCCGATCTCCAGACTCCGAGATGCGGACATGCCATAGAGGGAATACAGAACACGACATCAATTAGACATACACTGTCAAAGAAATATATATTATGCAGCAACAAACAGGCACCAGAATCAAACTCACTGAGTGGGGTCTCGTTCCTGCCCTCGGACCTCCCGATCTCCAGACTCCGAGATGCGGACATGCACATAGAGGGAATACAGAACACGACATCAATTAGACATACACTGTCACAGAAATATATATTATGCAGCAACAAACAGGCACCAGAATCAAACTCACTGAGTGGGGTCTCGTTCCTGCCCTCGGACCTCCCGATCTCCAGACTCCGAGATGCGGACATGCCATAGGGGGAATACAGAACACGACATCAATTAGACATACACTGTCACAGAAATATATATTATGCAGCAACAAACAGGCACCAGAATCAAACTCACTGAGTGGGGTCTCGTTCCTGCCCTCGGACCTCCCGATCTCCAGACTCCGAGATGCGGACATGCCATAGAGGGAATACAGAACACGACATCAATTAGACATACACTGTCACAGAAATATATATTATGCAGCAACAAACAGGCACCAGAATCAAACTCACTGAGTGGGGTCTCGTTCCTGCCCTCGGACCTCCCGATCTCCAGACTCCGAGATGCGGACATGCCATAGAGGGAATACAGAACACGACATCAATTAGACATACACTGTCACAGAAATATATATTATGCAGCAACAAACAGGCACCAGAATCAAACTCACTGAGTGGGGTCTCGTTCCTGCCCTCGGACCTCCCGATCTCCAGACTCCGAGATGCGGACATGCCATAGAGGGAATACAGAACACGACATCAATTAGACATACACTGTCACAGAAATATATATTATGCAGCAACAAACAGGCACCAGAATCAAACTCACTGAGTGGGGTCTCGTTCCTGCCCTCGGACCTCCCGATCTCCAGACTCCGAGATGCGGACATGCCATAGAGGGAATACAGAACACGACATCAATTAGACATACACTGTCACAGAAATATATATTATGCAGCAACAAACAGGCACCAGAATCAAACTCACTGAGTGGGGTCTCGTTCCTGCCCTCGGACCTCCCGATCTCCAGACTCCGAGATGCGGACATGCACATAGAGGGAATACAGAACACGACATCAATTAGACATACACTGTCACAGAAATATATATTATGCAGCAACAAACAGGCACCAGAATCAAACTCACTGAGTGGGGTCTCGTTCCTGCCCTCGGACCTCCCGATCTCCAGACTCCGAGATGCGGACATGCCATAGATGGAATACAGAACACGACATCAATTAGACATACACTGTCACAGAAATATATATTATGCAGCAACAAACAGGAACCAGAATCAAACTCACTGAGTGGGGTCTCGTTCCTGCCCTCGGACCTCCCGATCTCCAGACTCCGAGATGCGGACATGCACATAGAGGGAATACAGAACACGACATCAATTAGACATACACTGTCACAGAAATATATATTATGCAGCAACAAACAGGCACCAGAATCAAACTCACTGAGTGGGGTCTCGTTCCTGCCCTCGGACCTCCCGATCTCCAGACTCCGAGATGCGGACATGCCATAGAGGGAATACAGAACACGACATCAATTAGACATACACTGTCACAGAAATATATATTATGCAGCAACAAACAGGCACCAGAATCAAACTCACTGAGTGGGGTCTCGTTCCTGCCCTCGGACCTCCCGATCTCCAGACTCCGAGATGCGGACATGCACATAGAGCAAATACAGAACACGACATCAATTAGACATACACTGTCACAGAAATATATATTATGCAGCAACAAACAGGCACCAGAATCAAACTCACTGAGTGGCGTCTCGTTCCTGCCCTCGGACCTCCCGATCTCCAGACTCCGAGATGCGGACATGCCATAGAGGGTATACAGAACACGACATCAATTAGACATACACTGTCACAGAAATATATATTATGCAGCAACAAACAGGCACCAGAATCAAACTCACTGAGTGGGGTCTCGTTCCTGCCCTCGGACCTCCCGATCTCCAGACTCCGAGATGCGGACATGCCATAGGGGGAATACAGAACACGACATCAATTAGACATACACTGTCACAGAAATATATATTATGCAGCAACAAACAGGCACCAGAATCAAACTCACTGAGTGGGGTCTCGTTCCTGCCCTCGGACCTCCCGATCTCCAGACTCCGAGATGCGGACATGCCATAGGGGGAATACAGAACACGACATCAATTAGACATACACTGTCACAGAAATATATATTATGCAGCAACAAACAGGCACCAGAATCAAACTCACTGAGTGGGGTCTCGTTCCTGCCCTCGGACCTCCCGATCTCCAGACTCCGAGATGCGGACATGCACATAGAGGGAATACAGAACACGACATCAATTAGACATACACTGTCACAGAAATATATATTATGCAGCAACAAACAGGCACCAGAATCAAACTCACTGAGTGGGGTCTCGTTCCTGCCCTCGGACCTCCCGATCTCCAGACTCCGAGATGCGGACATGCCATAGATGGAATACAGAACACGACATCAATTAGACATACACTGTCACAGAAATATATATTATGCAGCAACAAACAGGCACCAGAATCAAACTCACTGAGTGGGGTCTCGTTCCTGCCCTCGGACCTCCCGATCTCCAGACTCCGAGATGCGGACATGCACATAGAGGGAATACAGAACACGACATCAATTAGACATACACTGTCACAGAAATATATATTATGCAGCAACAAACAGGCACCAGAATCAAACTCACTGAGTGGGGTCTCGTTCCTGCACTCGGACCTCCCGATCTCCAGACTCCGAAATGCGGACATGCCATAGGGGGAATACAGAACACGACATCAATTAGACATACACTGTCACAGAAATATATATTATGTAGCAACAAACAGGCACCAGAATCAAACTCACTGAGTGGGGTCTCGTTCCTGCCCTCGGACCTCCCGATCTCCAGACTCCGAGATGCGGACATGCCATAGAGGGAATACAGAACACGACATCAATTAGACATACACTGTCACAGAAATATATATTATGCAGCAACAAACAGGCACCAGAATCAAACTCACTGAGTGGGGTCTCGTTCCTGCCCTCGGACCTCCCGATCTCCAGACTCCGAGATGCGACATGCCATAGAGGGAATACAGAACACGACATCAATTAGACATACACTGTCACAGAAATATATATTATGCAGCAACAAACAGGCACCAGAATCAAACTCACTGAGTGGGGTCTCGTTCCTGCCCTCGGACCTCCCGATCTCCAGACTCCGAGATGCGGACATGCCATAGGGGGAATACAGAACACGACATCAATTAGACATACACTGTCACAGAAATATATATTATGCAGCAACAAACAGGCACCAGAATCAAACTCACTGAGTGGGGTCTCGTTCCTGCCCTCGGACCTCCCGATCTCCAGACTCCGAGATGCGGACATGCCATAGGGGGAATACAGAACACGACATCAATTAGACATACACTGTCACAGAAATATATATTATGCAGCAACAAACAGGCACCAGAATCAAACTCACTGAGTGGGGTCTCGTTCCTGCCCTCGGACCTCCCGATCTCCAGACTCCGAGATGCGGACATGCCATAGAGGGAATACAGAACACGACATCAATTAGACATACACTGTCACAGAAATATATATTATGCAGCAACAAACAGGCACCAGAATCAAACTCACTGAGTGGGGTCTCGTTCCTGCCCTCGGACCTCCCGATCTCCAGACTCCGAGATGCGGACATGCCATAGAGGGAATACAGAACACGACATCAATTAGACATACACTGTCACAGAAATATATATTATGCAGCAACAAACAGGCACCAGAATCAAACTCACTGAGTGGGGTCTCGTTCCTGCCCTCGGACCTCCCGATCTCCAGACTCCGAGATGCGGACATGCACATAGAGGGAATACAGAACACGACATCAATTAGACAAACACTGTCACAGAAATATATATTATGCAGCAACAAACAGGCACCAGAATCAAACTCACTGAGTGGGGTCTCGTTCCTGCCCTCGGACCTCCCGATCTCCAGACTCTGAGATGCGGACATGCCATAGGGGGAATACAGAACACGGCATCAATTAGACATACACTGTCACAGAAAGATATATTATGCAGCAACAAACAGGCACCAGAATCAAACTCACTGAGTGGGGTCTCGTTCCTGCCCTCGGACCTCCCGATCTCCAGACTCCGAGATGCGGACATGCCATAGAGGGAATACAGAACACGACATCAATTAGACATACACTGTCACAGAAAGATATATTATGCAGCAACAAACAGGCACCAGAATCAAACTCACTGAGTGGGGTCTCGTTCCTGCCCTCGGACCTCCCGATCTCCAGACACCGAGATGCGGACATGCCATAGAGGGAATACAGAACACGACATCAATTAGACATACACTGTCACAGAAATATATATTATGCAGCAACAAACAGGCACCAGAATCAAACTCACTGAGTGGGGTCTCGTTCCTGCCCTCGGACCTCCCGATCTCCAGACTCCGAGATGCGGACATGCCATAGGGGGAATACAGAACACGACATCAATTAGACATACACTGTCACAGAAATATATATTATGCAGCAACAAACAGGCACCAGAATCAAACTCACTGAGTGGGGTCTCGTTCCTGCCCTCGGACCTCCCGATCTCCAGACTCCGAGATGCGGACATGCCATAGAGGGAATACAGAACACGACATCAATTAGACATACACTGTCACAGAAATATATATTATGCAGCAACAAACAGGCACCAGAATCAAACTCACTGAGTGGGGTCTCGTTCCTGCCCTCGGACCTCCCGATCTCCAGACTCCGAGATGCGGACATGCAATAGGGGGAATACAGAACACGACATCAATTAGACATACACTGTCACAGAAATATATATTATGCAGCAACAAACAGGCACCAGAATCAAACTCACTGAGTGGGGTCTCGTTCCTGCCCTCGGACCTCCCGATCTCCAGACTCCGAGATGCGGACATGCCATAGAGGGAATACAGAACACGACATCAATTAGACATACACTGTCACAGAAATATATATTATGCAGCAACAAACAGGCACCAGAATCAAACTCACTGAGTGGGGTCTCGTTCCTGCCCTCGGACCTCCCGATCTCCAGACTCCGAGATGCGGACATGCCATAGGGGGAATACAGAACACGACATCAATTAGACATACACTGTCACAGAAAGATATATTATGCAGCAACAAACAGGCACCAGAATCAAACTCACTGAGTGGGGTCTCGTTCCTGCCCTCGGACCTCCCGATCTCCAGACTCCGAGATGCGGACATGCCATAGAGGGAATACAGAACACGACATCAATTAGACATACACTGTCACAGAAATATATATTATGCAGCAACAAACAGGCACCAGAATCAAACTCACTGAGTGGGGTCTCGTTCCTGCCCTCGGACCTCCCGATCTCCAGACTCCGAGATGCGGACATGCCATAGAGGGAATACAGAACACGACATCAATTAGACATACACTGTCACAGAAATATATATTATGCAGCAACAAACAGGCACCAGAATCAAACTCACTGAGTGGGGTCTCGTTCCTGCCCTCGGACCTCCCGATCTCCAGACTCCGAGATGCGGACATGCCATAGGGGGAATACAGAACACGACATCAATTAGACATACACTGTCACAGAAAGATATATTATGCAGCAACAAACAGGCACCAGAATCAAACTCACTGAGTGGGGTCTCGTTCCTGCCCTCGGACCTCCCGATCTCCAGACTCCGAGATGCGGACATGCCATAGAGGGAATACAGAACACGACATCAATTAGACATACACTGTCACAGAAATATATATTATGCAGCAACAAACAGGCACCAGAATCAAACTCACTGAGTGGGGTCTCGTTCCTGCCCTCGGACCTCCCGATCTCCAGACTCCGAGATGCGGACATGCACATAGAGGGAATACAGAACACGACATCAATTAGACATACACTGTCAGAGAAATATATATTATGCAGCAACAAACAGGCACCAGAATCAAACTCACTGAGTGGGGTCTCGTTCCTGCCCTCGGACCTCCCGATCTCCAGACTCCGAGATGCGGACATGCCATAGGGGGAATACAGAACACGACATCAATTAGACATACACTGTCACAGAAAGATATATTATGCAGCAACAAACAGGCACCAGAATCAAACTCACTGAGTGGGGTCTCGTTCCTGCCCTCGGACCTCCCGATCTCCAGACTCCGAGATGCGGACATGCCATAGGGGGAATACAGAACACGACATCAATTAGACATACACTGTCACAGAAAGATATATTATGCAGCAACAAACAGGCACCAGAATCAAACTCACTGAGTGGGGTCTCGTTCCTGCCCTCGGACCTCCCGATCTCCAGACTCCGAGATGCGGACATGCCATAGAGGGAATACAGAACACGACATCAATTAGACATACACTGTCACAGAAATATATATTATGCAGCAACAAACAGGCACCAGAATCAAACTCACTGAGTGGGGTCTCGTTCCTGCCCTCGGACCTCCCGATCTCCAGACTCCGAGATGCGGACATGCCATAGGGGGAATACAGAACACGACATCAATTAGACATACACTGTCACAGAAATATATATTATGCAGCAACAAACAGGCACCAGAATCAAACTCACTGAGTGGGGTCTCGTTCCTGCCCTCGGACCTCCCGATCTCCAGACTCCGAGATGCGGACATGCCATAGAGGGAATACAGAACACGACATCAATTAGACATACACTGTCACAGAAATATATATTATGCAGCAACAAACAGGCACCAGAATCAAACTCACTGAGTGGGGTCTCGTTCCTGCCCTCGGACCTCCCGATCTCCAGACTCCGAGATGCGGACATGCAATAGGGGGAATACAGAACACGACATCAATTAGACATACACTGTCACAGAAATATATATTATGCAGCAACAAACAGGCACCAGAATCAAACTCACTGAGTGGGGTCTCGTTCCTGCCCTCGGACCTCCCGATCTCCAGACTCCGAGATGCGGACATGCAATAGGGGGAATACAGAACACGACATCAATTAGACATACACTGTCACAGAAATATATATTATGCAGCAACAAACAGGCACCAGAATCAAACTCACTGAGTGGGGTCTCGTTCCTGCCCTCGGACCTCCCGATCTCCAGACTCCGAGATGCGGACATGCCATAGAGGGAATACAGAACACGACATCAATTAGACATACACTGTCACAGAAATATATATTATGCAGCAACAAACAGGGACCAGAATCAAACTCACTGAGTGGGGTCTCGTTCCTGCCCTCGGACCTCCCGATCTCCAGACTCCGAGATGCGGACATGCCATAGAGGGAATACAGAACACGACATCAATTAGACATACACTGTCACAGAAATATATATTATGCAGCAACAAACAGGCACCAGAATCAAACTCACTGAGTGGGGTCTCGTTCCTGCCCTCGGACCTCCAGATCTCCAGACTCCGAGATGCGGACATGCCATAGAGGGAATACAGAACACGACATCAATTAGACATACACTGTCACAGAAATATATATTATGCAGCAACAAACAGGCACCAGAATCAAACTCACTGAGTGGGGTCTCGTTCCTGCCCTCGGACCTCCCGATCTCCAGACTCCGAGATGCGGACATGCCATAGGGGGAATACAGAACACGACATCAATTAGACATACACTGTCACAGAAAGATATATTATGCAGCAACAAACAGGCACCAGAATCAAACTCACTGAGTGGGGTCTCGTTCCTGCCCTCGGACCTCCCGATCTCCAGACTCCGAGATGCGGACATGCCATAGAGGGAATACAGAACACGACATCAATTAGACATACACTGTCACAGAAATATATATTATGCAGCAACAAACAGGCACCAGAATCAAACTCACTGAGTGGGGTCTCGTTCCTGCCCTCGGACCTCCCGATCTCCAGACTCCGAGATGCGGACATGCCATAGGGGGAATACAGAACACGACATCAATTAGACATACACTGTCACAGAAAGATATATTATGCAGCAACAAACAGGCACCAGAATCAAACTCACTGAGTGGGGTCTCGTTCCTGCCCTCGGACCTCCCGATCTCCAGACTCCGAGATGCGGACATGCCATAGAGGGAATACAGAACACGACATCAATTAGACATACACTGTCACAGAAATATATATTATGCAGCAACAAACAGGCACCAGAATCAAACTCACTGAGTGGGGTCTCGTTCCTGCCCTCGGACCTCCCGATCTCCAGACTCCGAGATGCGGACATGCCATAGAGGGAATACAGAACACGACATCAATTAGACATACACTGTCACAGAAATATATATTATGCAGCAACAAACAGGCACCAGAATCAAACTCACTGAGTGGGGTCTCGTTCCTGCCCTCGGACCTCCCGATCTCCAGACTCCGAGATGCGGACATGCCATAAGGGGAATACAGAACACGACATCAATTAGACATACACTGTCACAGAAAGATATATTATGCAGCAACAAACAGGCACCAGAATCAAACTCACTGAGTGGGGTCTCGTTCCTGCCCTCGGACCTCCCGATCTCCAGACTCCGAGATGCGGACATGCCATAGAGGGAATACAGAACACGACATCAATTAGACATACACTGTCACAGAAATATATATTATGCAGCAACAAACAGGCACCAGAATCAAACTCACTGAGTGGGGTCTCGTTCCTGCCCTCGGACCTCCCGATCTCCAGACTCCGAGATGCGGACATGCACATAGAGGGAATACAGAACACGACATCAATTAGACATACACTGTCACAGAAATATATATTATGCAGCAACAAACAGGCACCAGAATCAAACTCACTGAGTGGGGTCTCGTTCCTGCCCTCGGACCTCCCGATCTCCAGACTCCGAGATGCGGACATGCCATAGGGGGAAGACAGAACACGACATCAATTAGACATACACTGTCACAGAAAGATATATTATGCAGCAACAAACAGGCACCAGAATCAAACTCACTGAGTGGGGTCTCGTTCCTGCCCTCGGACCTCCCGATCTCCAGACTCCGAGATGCGGACATGCCATAGGGGGAATACAGAACACGACATCAATTAGACATACACTGTCACAGAAAGATATATTATGCAGCAACAAACAGGCACCAGAATCAAACTCACTGAGTGGGGTCTCGTTCCTGCCCTCGGACCTCCCGATCTCCAGACTCCGAGATGCGGACATGCCATAGAGGGAATACAGAACACGACATCAATTAGACATACACTGTCACAGAAAGATATATTATGCAGCAACAAACAGGCACCAGAATCAAACTCACTGAGTGGGGTCTCGTTCCTGCCCTCGGACCTCCCGATCTCCAGACTCCGAGATGCGGACATGCCATAGAGGGAATACAGAACACGACATCAATTAGACATACACTGTCACAGAAATATATATTATGCAGCAACAAACAGGCACCAGAATCAAACTCACTGAGTGGGGTCTCGTTCCTGCCCTCGGACCTCCCGATCTCCAGACTCCGAGATGCGGACATGCCATAGGGGGAATACAGAACACGACATCAATTAGACATACACTGTCACAGAAATATATATTATGCAGCAACAAACAGGCACCAGAATCAAACTCACTGAGTGGGGTCTCGTTCCTGCCCTCGGACCTCCCGATCTCCAGACTCCGAGATGCGGACATGCCATAGAGGGAATACAGAACACGACATCAATTAGACATACACTGTCACAGAAATATATATTATGCAGCAACAAACAGGCACCAGAATCAAACTCACTGAGTGGGGTCTCGTTCCTGCCCTCGGACCTCCCGATCTCCAGACTCCGAGATGCGGACATGCAATAGGGGGAATACAGAACACGACATCAATTAGACATACACTGTCACAGAAATATATATTATGCAGCAACAAACAGGCACCAGAATCAAACTCACTGAGTGGGGTCTCGTTCCTGCCCTCGGACCTCCCGATCTCCAGACTCCGAGATGCGGACATGCAATAGGGGGAATACAGAACACGACATCAATTAGACATACACTGTCACAGAAATATATATTATGCAGCAACAAACAGGCACCAGAATCAAACTCACTGAGTGGGGTCTCGTTCCTGCCCTCGGACCTCCCGATCTCCAGACTCCGAGATGCGGACATGCCATAGAGGGAATACAGAACACGACATCAATTAGACATACACTGTCACAGAAATATATATTATGCAGCAACAAACAGGGACCAGAATCAAACTCACTGAGTGGGGTCTCGTTCCTGCCCTCGGACCTCCCGATCTCCAGACTCCGAGATGCGGACATGCCATAGAGGGAATACAGAACACGACATCAATTAGACATACACTGTCACAGAAATATATATTATGCAGCAACAAACAGGCACCAGAATCAAACTCACTGAGTGGGGTCTCGTTCCTGCCCTCGGACCTCCCGATCTCCAGACTCCGAAATGCGGACATGCCATAGGGGGAATACAGAACACGACATCAATTAGACATACACTGTCACAGAAATATATATTATGCAGCAACAAACAGGCACCAGAATCAAACTCACTGAGTGGGGTCTCGTTCCTGCCCTCGGACCTCCCGATCTCCAGACTCCGAGATGCGGACATGCCATAGAGGGAATACAGAACACGACATCAATTAGACATACACTGTCACAGAAATATATATCATGCAGCAACAAACAGGCACCAGAATCAAACTCACTGAGTGGGGTCTCGTTCCTGCCCTCGGACCTCCCGATCTCCAGACTCCGAGATGCGGACATGCAATAGGGGGAATACAGAACACGACATCAATTAGACATACACTGTCACAGAAATATATATTATGCAGCAACAAACAGGCACCAGAATCAAACTCACTGAGTGGGGTCTCGTTCCTGCCCTCGGACCTCCCGATCTCCAGACTCCGAGATGCGGACATGCAATAGGGGGAATACAGAACACGACATCAATTAGACATACACTGTCACAGAAATATATATTATGCAGCAACAAACAGGCACCAGAATCAAACTCACTGAGTGGGGTCTCGTTCCTGCCCTCGGACCTCCCGATCTCCAGACTCCGAGATGCGGACATGCCATAGAGGGAATACAGAACACGACATCAATTAGACATACACTGTCACAGAAATATATATTATGCAGCAACAAACAGGGACCAGAATCAAACTCACTGAGTGGGGTCTCGTTCCTGCCCTCGGACCTCCCGATCTCCAGACTCCGAGATGCGGACATGCCATAGAGGGAATACAGAACACGACATCAATTAGACATACACTGTCACAGAAATATATATTATGCAGCAACAAACAGGCACCAGAATCAAACTCACTGAGTGGGGTCTCGTTCCTGCCCTCGGACCTCCCGATCTCCAGACTCCGAAATGCGGACATGCCATAGGGGGAATACAGAACACGACATCAATTAGACATACACTGTCACAGAAATATATATTATGCAGCAACAAACAGGCACCAGAATCAAACTCACTGAGTGGGGTCTCGTTCCTGCCCTCGGACCTCCCGATCTCCAGACTCCGAGATGCGGACATGCCATAGAGGGAATACAGAACACGACATCAATTAGACATACACTGTCACAGAAATATATATTATGCAGCAACAAACAGGCACCAGAATCAAACTCACTGAGTGGGGTCTCGTTCCTGCCCTCGGACCTCCCGATCTCCAGACTCCGAAATGCGGACATGCCATAGGGGGAATACAGAACACGACATCAATTAGACATACACTGTCACAGAAATATATATTATGCAGCAACAAACAGGCACCAGAATCAAACTCACTGAGTGGGGTCTCGTTCCTGCCCTCGGACCTCCCGATCTCCAGACTCCGAGATGCGGACATGCAATAGGGGGAATACAGAACACGACATCAATTAGACATACACTGTCACAGAAATATATATTATGCAGCAACAAACAGGCACCAGAATCAAACTCACTGAGTGGGGTCTCGTTCCTGCCCTCGGACCTCCCGATCTCCAGACTCCGAGATGCGGACATGCAATAGGGGGAATACAGAACACGACATCAATTAGACATACACTGTCACAGAAATATATATTATGCAGCAACAAACAGGCACCAGAATCAAACTCACTGAGTGGGGTCTCGTTCCTGCCCTCGGACCTCCCGATCTCCAGACTCCGAGATGCGGACATGCCATAGAGGGAATACAGAACACGACATCAATTAGACATACACTGTCACAGAAATATATATTATGCAGCAACAAACAGGGACCAGAATCAAACTCACTGAGTGGGGTCTCGTTCCTGCCCTCGGACCTCCCGATCTCCAGACTCCGAGATGCGGACATGCCATAGAGGGAATACAGAACACGACATCAATTAGACATACACTGTCACAGAAATATATATTATGCAGCAACAAACAGGCACCAGAATCAAACTCACTGAGTGGGGTCTCGTTCCTGCCCTCGGACCTCCCGATCTCCAGACTCCGAAATGCGGACATGCCATAGGGGGAATACAGAACACGACATCAATTAGACATACACTGTCACAGAAATATATATTATGCAGCAACAAACAGGCACCAGAATCAAACTCACTGAGTGGGGTCTCGTTCCTGCCCTCGGACCTCCCGATCTCCAGACTCCGAGATGCGGACATGCAATAGGGGGAATACAGAACACGACATCAATTAGACATACACTGTCACAGAAATATATATTATGCAGCAACAAACAGGCACCAGAATCAAACTCACTGAGTGGGGTCTCGTTCCTGCCCTCGGACCTCCCGATCTCCAGACTCCGAGATGCGGACATGCCATAGAGGGAATACAGAACACGACATCAATTAGACATACACTGTCACAGAAATATATATTATGCAGCAACAAACAGGGACCAGAATCAAACTCACTGAGTGGGGTCTCGTTCCTGCCCTCGGACCTCCCGATCTCCAGACTCCGAGATGCGGACATGCCATAGAGGGAATACAGAACACGACATCAATTAGACATACACTGTCACAGAAATATATATTATGCAGCAACAAACAGGCACCAGAATCAAACTCACTGAGTGGGGTCTCGTTCCTGCCCTCGGACCTCCCGATCTCCAGACTCCGAAATGCGGACATGCCATAGGGGGAATACAGAACACGACATCAATTAGACATACACTGTCACAGAAATATATATTATGCAGCAACAAACAGGCACCAGAATCAAACTCACTGAGTGGGGTCTCGTTCCTGCCCTCGGACCTCCCGATCTCCAGACTCCGAGATGCGGACATGCCATAGAGGGAATACAGAACACGACAT
>OZ007512.1:6863113-6924566 GCA_963931865.1 Axinella damicornis
CTATTTTCATTCCATGTGATTGAACCAAATCAACATTCCCGTCCTCATGCAAGGTATATGATTGCTGAGCAAGCCCCACACGAGCTGTGCACTTATCAGTGTTAGTCCCCACCTCCCCCTGCCCCGTACGTGATTCAGCAGTCCGGCTTTTACACAAGCCCCCGTGGTGGCCCATGGTGTGTATAGTGTTGTGAGGACTCAACTGCAGGTCAAACTATATTCACACCATGTCAGTGAGCATAATTGAATGAAAAAGTGCTTCAGTGTTCAAATCAACTGATGGGTAAGGTATAAAGTCAACTTGTGTGTATTGCTTCCTCCAGATCACGTCAAAGTTGCACCGAGTCCGTCTCTTGAAGCTAATCTCGGGCCAGCACTCGGCAGAGAGCATCCTCAAGGGAGATGACCCATATGTCTACGCATCCAAAGCCGCATACTGACGATCATTCATTTGTCGCAATTATTAGAACTATTCACAACATTACTGAAAACTGTATTTGTATTTTTGATCATTCCAGTTCTATTACCATAATTTTATTGCATAAACAAGTTTTTGAATCATTAGTCATCACATACAAGTGCTGCATACACCACTGACATTGAGTACTGACTGTCCTCCTTGCCACACCTCGATGCTTGGTCATACCACCCATCCATAATGTCCTCCTTGCCACGCCTCCATGCTCGGCCTTACCACCCATCCATAATGTCCTCCTGCCACACCTCCATGCTTGGCCATACCACCCATCCATTGGGTGCTGAATGTCCTCCTTGCCACGCCTCCATGCTTGGCCATACCACCAATCCATTGGGAGCTGAATGCCCTCCTTGCCACGCCTCCATGGCCATACACCATGCAATAATAAACTCACTGAAGGTATGTGGAGAGTAATTAAGGGGTTCACAGTAATACATCTCTGAGCGTCCCTACATGCAAGGATACATCATATTGGTCGCATGCATGAGCTGTACTGATTCAAAACCAGATTTGTGAGGTAGATGACATTGTCCTTTACAATGTTTACATGCAGTCACACGACAGACAACACATAGCCACTTCTTGCAACAACGTCCACGTAAACTTGTCAACAGTGACTGGACGTTCTACTCCTGCACCACTATAATATTATATCAGATCTGGCCTGCAGGCTACTAACACCACCAGTTCTCCCCTCTCACTACCCACTTGCTCTCTCTTCAGGATCTCCTTGTCCAACTGGCAAGGGAGGTACATGTACGTAATCACCTGCACTGTACTGTGTTTCTTGGGTCATTAGAGACTTAGCAACATCCAACAGATATAGTTTAGCTCACAAGACATTCATTCCTGCGGGTCCTATTTTTATTTGAGGTCTGACAGAGGTCTGGGCCATCGATCTATACTATTCTGTATCCTAGGTGACCTATTTCCACTCATTTCCACTGTAGACAGGTCACCTGCACGCAAAATGCTGTCTACACTCATAACTGTAGCCAGCATGTTCATCTCTGATTAATTAATCCCCATAGCTAACACGTATATAGAGAGATGACGACCTCGCTCCTATATACCAGCGTTGCTTGTCTTCTTCTCCACCCGCCATTCTCCCCTCCTACTCACCTTCAACGAGATGGAGAAATGGAGCTCAAGTCCAGAACAAAACCTCGTTCACCTTCCCAGACGCCCATGCAGCCTTCAAACTTGTTCCCAAGCGGCGTGGGACCCAACTTGCCTACACAAACGCAACGATAACCACAGCAACAGACTCGAGGGAACACCATTGGCAGAGGGCCTACCTGAGGAGGCCAACGCCATTGGAGACCGAAGAAGATCGACATTGACAGAGACAGAAACTCATTCGCCATTGGCTACCCGTAAACAGCTGACATAATTTTCGCGCCCAAAAGTGAACCAACCAATCAAATAAGAGCATTTGTCCCTACCGGCGCGCGCTTTGCCGGCCGGCTTCTGTGGGTATATAAAGAGGGCACCGCAGTGCCGAAGTCATTCGCGGGCTAGGTACTGCTCAGGTGAGGTTAAGGTGAGGTGAGCCCTCACCCTAACCTTACCCTTGCTCTACCTTTCACTGCTTGGGGGGTGGGGCAGCCTGGGGGGGGGGGGGGGGGGGGGGGGGGGGGGTGGGGGCAGCCTGGGGGGTGGGGCAGCCTGGGAGGTGGGGCAGCCTGGGAGGGGTGGGGCAGCCTGGGGGGTGGGGCAGCCTGGGGGGGTGGGGCAGCCTGGGAGGTGGGGCAGCCTGGGAGGGGTGGGGCAGCCTGGGGGGTGGGGCAGCCTGGGGGGTGGGGCAGCCTGGGGGGTGGGGCAGCCTGGGAGGTGGGGCAGCCTGGGAGGGGTGGGGCAGCCTGGGGGGGGGGGGGGGGGGGGGGGGGGGGGGGGGGCAGGGCAGGCTGGGGGAGGGGGGGGGTTAGTGGGGGTGGCAGCCTGGGGGCTGCATGGGGTGAGGGGCATGCATGGGAGGGTGGGACTGCATGGGGGGATGGACAGCATGCTGAGGTTGCTTATCTATGTTGGCTGATTTGCACAGAGAAAACATCAGTTATCGCCCACAACCTAATCAGAAAGTCATACAATTCATAGCTACCGAACGTCCTGCTAGATATCATCGACTCTATAATTATTACCTGTGATTTGGAATGATTAGCATGCTCCAGCACCTAAAATCACCAAACAAGCTTGCAAGCATAACCGGACTATATTAATTTTGTACTTGTTTCATCTAGATACCACTACTGTACATGACAAGGAGTGAAGAGAACGATTGAGTATTTCAGACAATCATGAAGATTTAATTTCGGCACTTATGAGTTCATTGTGTTAGTTTTGTGATATCAGATCAAGGAACTGACTGAACAGTGTAGCAAAAGTCACACCATGGTACAAGATATACAGCCGTATAGCTACAGCTTTTGAACCAGATATTGACTAGTGAAACTAGAATGTCTCAACTTATAATAATATTATTAGTCATACCATGGCAGTTTCACTGTTCACAGATACTATACCACAATGTCATACATACCATATCAGACTCCCTACCCAAAGGTAGTTGATCTGGCCTGCAGACTTTACCCACCAAGAAGGGAGAAAAGGCTGGGAACCTGCCTATTTGGTTTTAATTCATGGAATTCAGAGTTATTTGCATCACGTAAATGGTATTATGCTTACTCTATTTATGTCATCATGTTCGAAACATCATTTCGAAGGCTAGAATACCCTAGTCTCAAACAAGTGGCATCAAACATAATGCCCGAGCTACATCCATGCTCTTGGACAGCTCGCATGTTGAGGATTTAGGAAGGCATCTCTAATCCCACAATACGTCACAAGTTAAAGTTAAACTGATCTAGAACAATACACCAGCATTTCAGTGCACCGGAACCAAACAGATTAGTAGGATTAGCTACCAGATGTATCCCCTCCGCGTGTGAAAAATCATCTGGGAACAAGATTAGCTTTATGCTACCTTCCTAAGGTCACTATAATTATATGAACTGCAAGTACTAATTGTCACAGATGCATGTGCCCAATAACAAGCGAATATGGTACAACAGCTGTGTTGAATCCGTTCAAGTATGTGAAGTCAAATTTATCCCTAAAATCTAACTCATCTCACGAAATTTTATGAAGCGATCATTACCAGTCCTGATGTGCAGTATTAGCTAGCTACCTAGATCTAGCTATTGATGGTGATGGTACTGACACCGAATGCACATATTCTGTGTCGTGGAGTTCAATCTGCTAAGAGTGAAATTAAGTTAACTAACCCATTGCCACTGCACTCTGTCGGAGCCCAGGCCAGAGAATAGGGTGTTTTAACTAACACGAAAGCCAAGCTCCCTTGCAAGTGTAATGATACGTATATATACACCCATGAATGTGTACTTGGTACACCCATGCACGTGTATATACTGATACACCCATGCATGTGCAGGTAGAGTGAATTATATTAATAATACATGTTGGTACGTAGGTCATGTGTTGCCAGACAGCATGCGGTTACTCCAACCTTTGAACCAAGATCTAAGGTCAAAGTTCGTGGATGGAGTGTGATTATGGACTGACAGGTGTGATGAGCATCTACTGTCTAGTGTGCATCAGGTCATCCATTTCCGTGGGGAAGGTTGATCCACCAGCACACTAGCAAAGGTTTCTCTGCTTGCAGCAAGATTAGGAAAGAGAGGACTCCCCGTTGACCAGGAATTGAGCCTGGGTCTTCCACATGACAGGCAGAGAAAAATACTGCCTCGGGCTATTTGAAATGCCAAATCATAAAATCTGTGTTATAGGTCAAAATTACCCTATTTCATGGTTTGATTGGTTAGGTAGTTCTGACCACGATACGAATTTACAACATGCCCCCATTATAATTATGGTTGCTACGTAGTTGGGTATGTTGGGAGGGAAGGTTTGACAAGCTGCCTCAGTTGCAGTTCAGCGATGACTCATCCCCAGACTTTGATCCTGCCTTTCCCACTTAACCATGAATATTTTCCTGACCGATAGCTTCAAGGGAATACTGCACCCAGATGGCACCAATATGATGACTGTTACTGCCTCTAGCCAATTCACTGAGTTGCACACCAACGATACCTTAAATTGCTGGATCTGGTGCTGCAGATCTCACAAACCCAGTACAAAATTGCAACTCAGGCAACCGAATCTAGGTTAAGCAGTGTTCCCATGCACACTAGCATCCAGGAGACCTACATACCCTATCACAGAGTAGGTAGACTCTGTATGTAGGGATACGACGTACACGCAATACATGGCAATACAAAAAAATCTCTCCAAATCTCAGAAACAGTACACTAATAAGCCTTTATAACCACATACCGTTCATCTTCGAATGTTTTCATGACCAACAAGACTCCTCGCATCGCGAAAAACCGTCGCGAAAGTACCTCACCAGGTACTCGCAAAACGGGCAAATTGTTTTTCTTTCTTTCTTCTTCTTCAGACAACTTAGCTCAACGTTGCCTCAATCTGTCACGATGGTTTTCGCACGAAACAGCAGCATTTTCAACCGAGCAGTGCAACATCCCATCGCTTTTTCGCTACCTCCAAGTCTTCACCAGGCGGCTGCAGCTGCCCACTCAATAACTATGGCTTCGTTTGTCACGCCATTTTCACGTTTGTACGCATGCGCACTTAAACGATCACTTAGCAACGATACGTAATTATTACTCAAGCTTAAGATCGCTGAATTAGAAACAGTGGGTTGACCGATGTACATGTGTTGTCAAACGAGGCACTCTTCTGAGGTTAGTCCCTGTACGCATGATTTAGCTAAGCTTATATTGCTACCTATACTGTATTCTCTGAGCAGGGTGAATGCCTATCTCAACTCTCAACACCCATATGAATGTCCCTACTATAAACTGCCTATGCCATGGTCTTCAGACAGGGAGAACTCAGTGGCTTTGTCATCCATCTAGGGAACAGTTGACTTGAGATGCCCAGGCCTCATTCTTCAGCCAATGCTGGAAGTGTAATACCTGAGTAATATTGTCCACATACCAAGGCAAGGACACCTACTGCCCAGGTGCCTGTGAGGTCACTGACTTCTGCAGCAAACTTCAGCTCAAACATGCGCCTGCTGCCCAAAAAAAATTACATAAACAAGTAATAAAAAAACATTAAAAATGTATCAGGATGTAGGGATACCAGAACGGCAAAAGTAAGGAAACAAGAGGGATGATCGAACATAACAGTGAAGTATACAATCACCCCTACATATCTTTTTTCATTGTACATGTATATATGGAAGAAGATCTCTGTAGGGGTGATTGTATACTTCACTGTTATGTTCGATCATCCCTCTTGTTTCCTTACTTTTTGCCATTTTGGTATCCCTACATCCTGATACATTTTTAATGTTTTTTATTACTTGTATATAATTGGTTAGTAGTTCCACGATACAAATTTTACAAGACAATATAATTAACCGTTATAATTATGGTTGCTACATAGTGGAGTAGGTTGAGAGTGTTGGTTTCACAAGTGTCTGTTCAGAAATGGTATACGCAAGTACTAGCTGCATGGCTACAGATTACTTGCTATATAGAAATACTAGACTATTGAGAGATTATCAATACTACACGGTCATTCTGAAATCAATAAGAGGCCTGCTCACTCCCTTCTTTCTTTAGCTCAACTAACCATAAAAGATCTTGTCTGTGAGCTGCACGATGTCATCAGGTGGTTCCAGCTGGGGATCTACCTGGACATCTCTCCACCTGAGCTGATGAAGATCAGGGCAGACCACAGGGAGAAGACAGAGGACTGCAAGACCGAGATGCTTGTGACGTGGCTGAGGCAGTCCAGGGAGGCCTCATGGTCCACTGTGGTCAGGGCTCTGGTGGGGATCAGGATGGGAGCCCTCGCTCAGAAAGTCGCACTGAAATATGGTGAGGCACACCACAGATAATATGTGATCTTCATGTATGAACTTCTTGTGTTGTGAGAGACACCGACGCTGTAAAGAGTGCTGTATGCATGAATGATTGGACCAACCTAAACCTACTACTGTAGCTTACAGAGAACGTTAAACTGATGTATACAATAATGCACTTGATAGAGCACTAAGTAGACTTTGACCTCCAATTGCTGCATGGGGTTGTGGGTGGTCATGAATATCATTGCCAAAAGGGATTGTAAATCAGTGTACTATTGTTTAGTGGACTAGCCATTTAATGAAATTCTATCTCATTGTTCTTTCACATGTGCAGGAGTGGCAGTCCCATCCGCAGTGGAGAGAAAGGAGTTACTGCAGTTCCCTGTTGTGAAAGAGGTAGCCAGTAAACTTTGAATTCATCAACGACTCCACTTCTTCCCTTCTAAATACATTCTCTATATTTTTCTGCAGAAACTGTCATCGCTCCAGTCTCAACTACTCGGTCATGCTCAACAACTGAACCATGAACTGGAGGGGGATGACCAACGACTGAGTAGGATAAACCACGCCCTTGAGCAGGCTACAAAGGAGAGAATGTCTGTGAGTACCAAGCGACTTCACACCAGACAGGAGGCTGATGGTGCCTATGTGAGGGTGAAGGTGTTGCTGGAGAGAAGGAAGGAAGTGGAGAAGCAGCTACAGTTTAGGCAGAGGGAGTTGAGGTTTCTGCAGCAGTTGCAGGGACAAGAGAGGGAGAGAGAGGAGGAGGAGAGGGAGAGGGAAGAGCTGAAGGCTGTCTTGATGAGGAAAGATGCAGAAGTGAGGCAGTTGCAGGATCAGCTGAGAGAGGTGGAGAGGAATTTGGAGTGTGCAAGAGAAGAGGCCCAAAATTTGAGGGAGGAGCTCCAGAGGGTGACTGTGGAACTAGCGGACAAGTCGGGACAAGTACGTCAACTTGAGTGGACAAAGAGCATGTTGGAGATCTGCCTGAAAAGTGGGAATACGAAGGTGGAGATGGTACTGATCCAATCTTCTGCTGCTACCGGTTCCAAAGAAGCTCTTCACAAGGAAATCAAGGTACTTGAACATCAGAACATCCAATTGTTCAACTGTATCCTCATTCAAATCACATGCACCTATTGCACTGCTTTACAGCAGGGCAAGCTCAATCATTAGTTTTATAGTGTATTCATTTCTTTTCAAGGATCAACTGTCCTCTGTGGAGAAGGAGTATAACGCAATACCAGGTTCTGAAATTGAGGCCTTCAAGCAGACCATTGCAGAGAGGGAGAGGGAGATTGCAGAGCTTTCAGAAGAGCTGCAGACACTGCAAGCTCGACTGCAGGGGGTGAGCAGGTACCGATCGGAGGAGGAGGAGGAGGAGGAACTGCACAGGCTGATGGTGGAGACCTCAGAGCTGAGGGCCAAGTTGGTGGAGGCTGAGGATGAGAAACAGGAGGGGAAGAGATGGCTGGAGGCTACCCACCAACAAATGGAGTCCTTCCAGCAGCTGATAGCAGAGCTCAGGGAGAAGAAATTTGCTGCATCTCAGGTAGTTTTAGAATGTGTGTGTAATGTACCTGTTTGTATAGTGCTACCTGGCTGTTTTTCACATGCAGGGACTGGAATATGATCACTTCAGGGCCGAGAAACAGGGCAAACGCCAGGACATTGGCAACACGGAGGACGATGAGATGTTTGATGAAGCCCTTAAGGGTTTAAGGTCCGGTTGTTGCATACAGTAAACAGGCATTAATTGTAGTACATGTACTTGTTTCACAACTAACACTGTTATTCACAAATGCTGCAAGCTATTTCAAACTGTGTTTCGTGATGTGCCAAATCAAAAAGCCTGTGTGTGAGCTTAACATATTGCATTAGCTAATGGCTAGTTCTCCTACCCTACAAATCAAACTCATGTCATGAATTTTACTAGCCAGAGCTATTGATGGTGATGGTACTGACACTGCTTCTTGGATCGGGGAGATCAAATGGTGTGGTTATATATTTGTTGACCATAGCAGTGTGTATATCTGCTGTGACTGTACCCGGCCCAGGGGTGGGGGGGGGGGGGGGGGGGGGGGGGGGGGGGGGGGTAGTCTCGGTACCAGACTCTTCGCGCACGGCGGAAGAGTCTGGAAGACTGCCCATATACGAGTGGTTCTGACACCAAGAATCTGCAAACCACAGCGCTTCCATAAACAGCACGTTAATTCCAAGGCGTTAAGTAAACTACACGCAAGCAGCATACTTAACGCCTTGGAATCAACGTGCCGTATATGGAGCCGCTGTGTTTCTTATCTACTTATCACGCACCCCTTTTGGGGTGCATGCAGAACCACTCTTGTATGGGCAGTCTTCCAGACTCTTCCGACGTGCGCGAAGAGTCTGGTACCGAGACTAGGGGGGGGGGGGGGGGGGGGGGGGGGGGGTGTGTTGCACCGTTCAACCAAGTGTCCCTAATTTAAGTTGCTTTTGAAAACTTGGCAAATATGACATAACTTTGTCAAACAAGCATGTGAGATTGTGTAATGCCATTTTATTTCAATCCCATTGTTAGATAGTGAGTAGGCAATCATTTCTTATCCAGGAAGTACCCATCTATTGACATAGCCTTGTTCCCATGTGGTCGGTACAGGGCCTGGGAACGAGGCTACTGTTGATGGTGGTGGTACTGATAAAGAAATTGCACTTCCTGGATCTGGAGATCCAGTATCCCAATCTGCCTGAGATCAAATTAAACAAGCATGTGAGATTGTGTAGTGACATTGTTTTAAATCACCCCATTGTTAGATAATGGGTAGGCAATCATTTCATATCCAGAAAGTACCCATCTCATCATTATGAGTCTGTACGCAATGCAGGAGGTCACTATGTGGTAGCCACCACTAGCTAGCAGTGGAGAGCTTGTTGTTAGTGAGTTCTGCATGCAAAATCTCCATCAGTAGAGATGGTGAGAGGATCAGGAACATTGACACTACATCTGTTAGGTCAGGCATCACAAGGCACAAGCTGGACCCATGGGGATTTGTTGTTGATGAGGATAGTAACATTACTGATTGGGAATCACATAGTTGTTCAAGTCTCTGATGGAAAATTAGTCACGGAAGTCAGTTGGTGGTGAGGGTGGCAGGACAGGTTATCCCGGTGGTATTACACAGTGGTTGAACTCCTAGCTCAGCAACATAGTCATGGTCATGGATACCCACTGGGTAAGACAGTTCACCTGGTCCACTGCCAAACACTGCACCTCAGATATGTTCCATTCTGGGAAAACACCTGGATACGATGGTTGTTACGATCTGCAACATACACACTTACCATCAGGGTCAAAGGTCAGAGCTTAGCGGTAAGAGCATCTGACTAGTACTCAGAAGGTCTTGAGTTCGAATCACAGCTGGTCCTAGAATTTTTTTTCTCTGGATTATTCTCTTATTCTCTCTTTCCAAAGCTTGTCACTGCAGCTGTCGCAAACAAAGAGCTTGTTATCCCGACTGAGTGCATCGATATTCCACACATCAGGAGCATTCATCACATCATTTGGCAAGGAGAACTGGCACAACCACAATGGGATCACCACTGACCAAGATGGCTTCCTGTAGCTATGTCTGTGACTAGCCTCGTTCCCAGGCCTGAGACAGGGAGGAGAAAGAGTCATACGTTGCCCTTCAACCCACCCACTATACCCGCTGGTAAACCTAGTCTCGGAACCAGAGCATACGGTCTGAACAGAAGGTGCACCTCCGTGGACTAGTTCTGTTTGCAGACGATAGACATCACGACATCATGACGGTGCCTGCGTTTATATTGCTAGAGGATGGGTGGGGCTGATCAATGGTTAATACGTAATTACATAATCACAGGAAATACGTAGTCTACAAGACCGCTTGAATGGTACTCGGAACGTACATCGTTGTTTCCTGGAGATCATAGTAGATCTAGTGATTGCTAATTTTGCACTTTCGTCTGCAGGCTGTGCACTGTGTAACTGCGAGCATATAAATTACTGCAGACACACACGTCAGCCATGACCTCTGAAGAGCCACTGTCTTCCAACAAAATCCCATGAATCCTCCCAAGCCAGCTCCGACTAACTCTCCACACCACCTACTACAGCAGCTTCTTCCTGCTGAGAACACCAGTCACCATCAACGGCCAACCTGCTCAAGTTGGGTGCTCCAGAGAAGGAGAACTCACCCTCAGCTGCCGCTACCCCGGCCTCAGTCTCCCCCTCCACTCCATCCGAGCCTCCCTGGAAGAGGTGGTGAAGACTCGTGGGGTCTCTCGAGTCGGTGATGTCCACTGCGAGGAAGTGCCTCTGTTCCCAGTCTCCTCCTCCTCTCTTCTCATCAATAGAGGATCTGCTCAGCAGCAACTGGAGTCCCATTTCGATCCCTGTGGGATTCCCCACTCAAAGCCAGCAGCCCGGTAGTTTCCAGCCCACCTCTGACCAGCAGCCCGTTAGTGTCCAGCCCACCTCTGACCAGCAGCCTGCTAGCAGCCAACAGCCAGCTAGCAATCAGCTCCCCACTCATGTCCAGCTGCAGCTGTTTCTTGTCTGTCCTGATGCAGCTAGTGACGAAGGATGCCCGGGTAGTGGAAGTGACCCTGGAGAACCACACTGCCTGCATGGCTCTCTTCAAGGAGAGTGAGATGTTTGACTACTGGTCCCTCTTTCGGGCATACAGAACAAAGACACTCATGTTCACTCAAGGTATAGGAGGCTGTGTGTGTGAGTGTGATGTGGAGGATGTAGTTTCATTCCTAGGGTAACAAACAGGTCAAGGGTTCGAAATCAGGTCATAACATATTATTTAGAACTGGGGACTTTAAGCCGACTATGCAACGTGATTGGGTTTGTGACTGGTACATACTCCAACTCACACATTTTCAGGATAAAAGTGTGATACTCAGATTTTGGTCATGCACTTGCCATCAATGCCACTCAGAATAATTGTTCATCATTCCCACTCAACACACACAAACCACGTGGTCTATGAGCTGGTCTACAATATGTTATTTTATGTTCAAACTTTCAATGTTCCAGTGGAGGGGAGGAATGGAAAAGGATTCGGACTGCAGGGAAGAAACAGGTCATTCCTCGTCGTGTCAGCAACTATACCCCAAGATTACAGAGTAAGCTGCAAGTCTCTCTTTGCTGGGGCTTGATGTAGGGGTCACTGAACCTGATGTAGCGGTCAATATCGTTGATGTAGCGGTCACTGCACTAGATGTAGCGGTGGTCAATGTGGTTGCACTTGATTTTGATGTCTTCATCAACAACTTGGTTGAATCAAGATTACATACGCAATTGCCATCCCAGCTACATGCAAAGCACTTCGAAGCTCTACACAAAAATTTGTTTGCACGGTATGTTGCAAATGCAATGTACATTGTGTAGACATAATTATTAATGTGTAGCCTCATTCCCAGGCCTGCACGCCACTTTCGGTTGCACAAAAGAATGCAAAGGGCCTGGTATGTTTCCTCACGTGCGTGACGTTGAGGGTAGAAAGGACTTAATTGAACGTGGGCGATCTGGGGCTCAGAACAGCAAGAAGAGCTAAGGTACTACCACGTGTATCTGGCTAGCGGGGGGGGGGGGGGGGGGGGGGGGGGGGGGGGGGTGACTGTCATACACACCAAGCGTGATATTCATGTATGAACTTGCTTTCCGTCACTTGCAGTACGGTACTGCAAGCGACGAAAAGCTGGGCATGGGACTGGGTACGAGGCTAGGTCACCCCCTTTCAGAGCGTTATAGCTACTTCATTCTAGGCTAGAGTTACTGGTTCATTTTCTCATGAATTTCGTACTTTACACAGATGGCTTGTTTACAAGTGGTGTGCATGTAACCATGGTAACTGGTTACATGTGCTGTGGGGCTTGTGCAAAAGCCGGACTGCTATAGATCACCCAGATTAGTATAAATGTGAGCCATAAAAAGAATGGACAATTACGGTAATTGCATGCTGAATACATTCCCAGTATCAGAAAACAGTTGCTACTGCTTGCTCTACAATGTCAGTGTGTTGTTTAGCACGGTTAGTATGGTTAGCGGTAGTTGTGGATATTCTACAAGCTACCAATGATAACTGAATCAGAGCGTCACCAACAGCTGCAATCCAGTACAAGATTTCTGCATAATGACAGTATCCTATAGTTTACAATAGTTTACTGAGATTAGATGTGGTATTAACAGCGCGGGATAATGAGTTTGCAGCAATTCAAAACACTCCTGCTTTCTTCATAACTCAGATTTTGGTCATGCACTTGCCATCAATGCCACTCAGAATAATTGTTCATCAATGAGTAGCACCACATAATGCAGCAAAGCACAGCACAATGACCACATTAGACGTGCTCAACGACAAGACACTGGTTTCCGGATCAGGGCCATGTACACAACCATGGTAGACACACACAAACACACATGTGCCCACACATACACACACATGCACCCACACTTGCGCCCACACATGCATACACACACACACATACACACACATGTACATGTGCCCACACATACAATAATACCCAATAGAGGGTGACATGTGCACTAGGTAGTGGTTGTGGTGCCACTAACTCATTTTGACCAAGGCGTAATAGTGGTCTATCTCTATTCGGGACTGCCACATATGTGACTCTCTTTGGGAAAACCAACCATCACCACAAGAGAGCCCATTCATTGCTGATAACAGTGGTACTCTTCTTTCAAATCGGACTTACCATTACGGGCATCTAACCATGTATGGTTTGTTTTCCCAGCTCAGGTAAACGCATGACTACTGTACTGAAACTTTGAGTTCACAATATGTAAATTCAATCTCTAATTCTCCACAGAAAGTACGTGTCATCCCTCCAGTCTCAACTGCTCGGTCATGCTCAGCAGCTGAACTATGAACTGGAGGAGGACGACCAGCGACTGAGTAGGATAAACCACGCCCTAGAGGGAGAAAGAGGAGGAGGAGAGGGAGAGGGAGGAGGTGAAGGAAGTTTTGATGTTGCAGGATCAGTTGAGGAAGGTATGGAGGAAGATGGGGTGTGCGAGAGAAGAAGCCCGAAAACTGAGGGAGGAGCTAGCTCCAGACGGTGACTGTTGAACTGGACGGGAAGTCAGCAACCGTACGACAACTGGAGTGAGAAAGAGACAGCTAGGTTGGAGATCTACCTGGATAGGGAGAATAAGAAGGTGGGAGATGCTACTGGTTCAGACGTGACATAGAGGGACAGGCCTATCGTTTGCGGGATGAGTTCCAACCTAAAATATAATCATTGCTACTCATACAAATCAGATACAGGTCACTAGATACAGCCCGGCCATTCAGATATGCAAGTGTCAACCCTCCTAGATCTACACATCCCATGGCGGACGGAGACATTGGAGAGGAGCATAATTCTTGAGAATAAATTATGCGCACACAATACTAGCTAAATGTCAGCAGCTGGATATTCATTATTGACGGATCTACAGCATAGCTACATTAGTGGCTCAATCACACACAAGTATGTAAGGGACAGTCTGAGACATCCATATCTGAAGGCTAATCTGCTTACGAGCCACCAATAGATTTGCTGGAAGCAATTAGCCCATAGTTACTGTAAGCACTCAGAGTTAGTTAACACACCCTACTCTGATCATGGTCTAGCCTCGCTCCCAGGCCGCAGCTAATAATGGTCATGAATTTCTATACTAACAAGTGCTATGTGGTAGCTGGGAAATTAGATTAAATTTTCTTCAAACTTGCCAAACATTTCATGGGTGAGGACATAGCTATTAGCTACGACTGGCAACCACTCCTGGTACAGCAATTGGTATCTAGGGCAACTCAAAACATGCCTCATTACTGGCATGCACCTCACTGCAGGATGTGTCATGATCCTAATTCCACAGATTGTGACGTATTAATATTTACTAGGAATTTACAACTTGAAGGGCATCTAATCATAATACTCTGACTCACATCCTGACAACACATCCAGCCATTAGAATCCTGCCATGTGCTAATGATATTACAGTTGTATGACATCCTGGAGACACCCATCCTGCTACGAGCTGACTGCTACAAGCTGACAAATGAATATCTCCAGGAAGTCAGGGTGTGACATATGAGTGACCTCTATTATGGTGCATCTAAACTTCAGGATGCATAGGGTACAGTTTGAGCTGCATCCACTCACTAAAAATATTATTAGTGACACATACATTCTAAAACTACCTGAGATGCAGCATTCTTCTTCTCTCTGAGCTCTGCTATCAGCAGCTGGAAGGACTCCATTTGTCAGTGGGTAGCCTCCAGCTGTCTCTTCCCCTCCTGTTTCTCATCCTCAGCCTCCACAACTTGGCCCTCAGCTCTGAGGTCTCCACCATCAGCCTGTGCAGTTCCTCCTCCTCCTCCTCCTCCAATTGGCACCTGCTCACCCCCTGCAGTCGAGCTTGCAGTGTCTGCAGCTCTTCTGAAAGCTCCGCAATCTCTCTCCCCTCTCTGCAATGGTCTGCTTGAAGCCATCAACTTCAGACCCTGGCATTGCGTTATACTCCTTCTCGACAGATGCTAGTTGATCCTTGAAAAGAAATAGATATGAAAACCCAGTTGATACACCATTATTTTGTTGACTACATTTAGTGTGGTGTACACTAACCATTTTCTTAATAATTGTGTATGTGAATAATTATTTGTAGGGCATATGCCCCATCGTGGGGCAGCTGCCTCCTGGAGAGTTCCCGCCAGCTCTTCCCTACTACCAACAACCATGTCGACCTCCTCTACATGCAGGTAGTACATGTTGTCATGGCAACAGTACACACTTGGGGGGGGGGGGGGATTGGCCCAGGAGTAGGCCGGTGCACATTGGAGGCACACGTTCCCTTTGGTATACGAAGAGACTGTATGTCAGGAGCATTAGAAGAGAGTCAGCCTGGTGAGAACACGACCTGTGCAAAACATTTGACCCAGTGGATCATGACATTGTAGATGTAGGACACTGATGGTCCCACAGGAAAACTCCTTTTGGTTGTACAAACCGCTTGTAAAGAGCTCTGGAACCGCGCTAAAATGACGGGCAAGCAATGAAGTGCGAGACTGGTCCAATTCATGATACATAAGCTATATACAGCTGAAGAAGATGTACTATAACAATGTCTTTGCTCCAACAGAACATACGTTATTGGAATACGCACATGGATCATGGTAGCATCATTCCCGTTCTTCAACATCGGTGTGGAGTCTGTGCCAACAGAAACACAAGTGTATACAGACACAGAGGAGAGCCACAAATTAAAATGTCATGGAATAGTATGAAGACTTAAAATGCTGGAGTTACCAAGTCCCATTCCCAGGCCTCCACGCCCAGCTTTTGTACTGCAAGTGAATTAAAGCTGGGTGTTGAGACCTGGGAACAATTAAGGCTAGATCGAATTACCAACATTGGAATAATTACTTGAGGAAATCAAGATAGAAACCTATAAAAAATAACATTATTCACAGATCGAGTCTCTGATATCAGCCAGGCACTTGATAACAGAGGGATTGACCCAAAGTTCACTTCTTCACTTCAACTTTGGTAACTCGAAAATGGAGGCAGTCTTTATCCAAGTAAAGGGTTTTTTTCGCACAGTTGTAGCTCAGAGCATCATAGCTAAGGAATTTATTTTGAAACAAGTTCCAGGTTTCACCTCTTTCTCCGGTCGTCACTCTACCAGCAGCCGAATTGAGGGTCATTTGCGTAAAGTGGATAGTGAAGTCAGCGTGGTTCCTATCTTCCAACTGGTTCAGAAGCTGGACAGTAACACTGCCTCGAAACGGCCACTGGAGGTAGTTGTCAAACTCCCCTCGCATGAGGCAGACAAACACAGCAATATGTGTGCCCCTGCAGTCATTCCAGCCAAAGGGATCAACGTGGAGACACATTCTGTATCCTCGTGGTTGGGTGTAGAATGAGGGCGACAGCCAACAAAGACCATGTACTTTGCGCTCCTCAAAGCAATCCAAAATAAAATCAAGCGGGGTTACACAGACTCGCGACAGAGCTGGTAGATACTGCTTCGCCAGCATGGATGCCAAGCTCACATTAGTGACTTGAGTCACCTGGAAACGAAGACAGTCATCCTTGAGGAACTGACGGTTCTTGGCCATGTCATAGCCAAGGTCACTGAGGGGAAGGAAGCCAGGAAAACCCCATGCAGTAGCTCTCTCTCCAGTTGTCAGCCTGTTGATGCACGAAGAAACGTTACAGTTCGTGAGACATACACTATCTGTGTGGTGGTTGGTGTCTTCTAACTGGTTCATCAGCTGAAGTGTGAGCTGACCCTGAAAAGGCCAAGAGAGAATGTTGTCAAAATCTCCCCTCAGGATGTGGAACCACACAGAGATACAGGAACCAGCATTGGGTTTTACACTCAAGCACATCTTATATCCACGTGGGTGAGTATAGAACGGCTCACTATACCAGATACTACCGGCGTCTTTGTGCTCTTGGAAGTGTGTCATACTCAACTGAACAGGAATCACGCCTGCGTACGATTGAAGTGTCGATACCAACAACCTGGTGTCTTCTTGCTCTCCTTTCAGCTGAGTGATCTCTTTGTTCTTCTCAGAAAGAAGCCTTCGTAGTGCCTGGTTCTCTGTTATAAGTTCCTCGATTTTTCGTTTATTTTCCTCCACCCCTTTCTCCAGTTCTGACATCTTCTCTTTCTCCTCTTCTGTCTTTTGGCTGTGCTTAGCTAAGAGGGATAGATGCAGTGGTAGGCTTTCGGCTAAATGGTTGGGAATATCTTTGCGAGGAAGCCGCACTTCACAACCATGGATATCACAGCTCACCACCACAAGAGGGCATTCTTTCTTCAGGTGATGATCCATCTTCTGTCGTTCAACTGCATATGGAGAGCAATGGTTCGGGCAAGAGATTGGGTAGCAACCACAAATCGCCCAGTGCTTCTGGGTTACATCTTCGAAATCGGACCCATAGTTGCCACAGTAGTCACAACTGAAGGGTCGTCTAAGGCAGTCTTCGATCTGGTGGGTGGTAATGTAACGACGTTGGAATGCCTCAGCACAGTGGATGCACTCGACAGCAGCAAACTCACAGGCAACAAGACTGTCTCCACCGGATATTGGATCCTCATTCAAGTGTTTCTCTAGCCCTCTCAACTCGCCCTTCCATTCACAACCTTCCTTCACATGCGGACATCGAACTGACAGCTCAAGCAGCGAACGCTGAAGCCGCTTATCTTGAAATAGGGAGAAATCTACTTGGTTGCAAGTAGGACAGGCCTTGTTGTCCAGTTTCAGCTGCTCAATACAGCCACGACAGTAGGTGTATCCGCAACAAGAGGCTTGGTAGGGCTCACGCAGAACCAGCAAGCAGATGGGGCAGTCAGTTTGGAAGGCTTTTGGGGGGCGATCAACAAACTCACAGTCAAACCCAGTTGACCTCTTCTTGTCAGCAGGTCTAGGTTGATTACTTGGCAACGATGATTCATCAGCTTGGAACTGCTTTTCTGTAAGGTTTTCAGCAAAACTAGCCATTAGGCATAGTCTGGCACAGCCAGACCCTCACACATACATTAGGCATTCCTGTGGAATTAACCCTTTACCCGCTAGCTAATGATTAGCTAGCGGGTAAAGGGTTAAAAACTTGATTATTGACATCGGAGTGCAAAAGCTGTGACATGTCGACAGAAACACGAAGCAGGTACTACACTTGATCATGCGTTAGTAGATGTATTTGTACTCAGTTCGTACTGCAATCAGTCGCGTGTGTAATGTGCAGTTCCATTAAACAACTCAACACCCGGTACCCCCTCCCTGGGGTCCTTGTGGGGTTAAAATGCTTGTGTCCTGGGCAGTGTCCAAAGGGGGTAGAATATGTGATCAATCACTGGACACCAATCACTGGACACCATAAAAACTGTACACTGGCGGACGATTCTCAAACAACAGTCCTATAGTACTAATTAGCTAATTCTGTGCGCACTAGCTGTAGTTTTCTGACGTTTCCTGATATAAACATACTTAAATACGCTTGGGTATGGGGAGTCTGTTCAGCTTCTGCACAAGACATAGCCTCGTACCCAGGCCTTCAATCGCAGAGGGGAAGGCCTGGTATACACTGTTTGCGCATGCGTTTAATTTCCCCCAAAATCTTGGAAAATAGGATATCTCGGTATTCTTCCATGAAACGATGACGTCGCATGACGTCTAACGTTTACATTCCTAGAAGAACCGCAACGACGAGTATCGAGTAGCAATCATGCCGTGCAGTGTAAGCAAAAGCTCCGGTGGTAGTAGTTTCTCTGAGGCTCTTTCCTATGCTTTGCGAAGGCTGGAAATGACACAGATTACTGTGAAAGAAGAGCAGCGCTCCTCCATGAGAGCTGTGTACGAAGGCAGCGACGTGTTTGTGTGGCTACCTACTGGCTATGGCAAGAGCCTGTGCTACCAAGCGCTCCCTTTCCTCATGGACTACAAGAAGGGACTTGTAGACAGTGGAAAGAGCTGTGGTGTGCTTGCTGTGAGCCCTTTGATCGCTCTCGATCTCATGGTGGATCAGTCATCGGTTAAACCCAACCCATTCGCAAATGTCACAATTAAAATTGACGTAATATTCACATTTAAATTAAACGCATGCGCAAACAGTGTGTACCAGGCCTTCCCCTCCGCGATTGAAGGCATGGGTACGAGGCTACACAAGACATAGAAGCTCAGTGTAGCTAGGCCGGAGTCTGACTATAGGTGATGTACTATAACACTAGATTTGTAGCCTCATTCCCAGGCTCCCCCTTCCACAATCACATGACACCTGGTGCTGTGTGCAATATCAGGTTCATACGTTGGGCCCACAAATTCAATGTTGTAGTCAAACCCATCCACGCCTTAACTACACTTGATAGTATCTAGGTGGGCCTACACCATCACAGAGGGACAACACCTGTAAACATGTGACATCATGTCCAATTCATTGGTATACAAAGCCAGCACTGTGATGAGCTGTAAGTGTAACTACACTTGAGAGTATATGTCCCCCCCCCCCCCCCCCCCCCCCCAAGAAAATGAATGATTTTCCTGATGGGAACCGCTTCTTTCTTGCAACTGAAAGCGGTGCACAGGCCTGGGGACGAGGCTACCCACCCCCTACATCCACCTGATGCCATTCATGTAATGAATAATACCAGTCCTACCGCTGCTCTGTGTATTATTGTCAATGCAAACTGAACAGAAAAGAGGAACGAGGTGAAAGTAGCTGATTTGGCAGGAAAACACCCAGCAATCGAACCCATTTTCTTGATGTGGAATATCCTATGTTTCATTTTGCGACACTAGGCTGGTATGACAACTAATTCTTGTCATAGCTACCCATGGAATGTACTTTCCTATCTATATTTGGGTGCTCCTGCATCTGGGCACTGTATTGTGAAAATGACCTCTAGCTTGTATTTGTGAAATTAGAGTTAAGTGGAATTGGCATTACCGTGTTCTCGTCCAATATGAGCATTTGTTGCATGATATTCTTGGCACCTCATCATGCAACAACTAGTGTACGGGAATATTGGCACTTGCCCTTGGGCTTGCAGCCCTCTGGCTTGATGGCAATCAGACGCCTCAGAATCGATCGCATGACAGAGCATTTAGTCGCTTATTGCACACTTTAGTGTGCATTATCTAGATAATGCACACTTTTTAAAGATCAACGGCTGTTTCTTGTCAGTGAGTAGTCTAGATTGCATTGCGGGCTTTAGTGCACTCGGGCAATCTAGTTAATGGTCATAATGAACTCGCCGTCGGCTCGTGCACTATCTCACCCTTGACCGTTAACTAGATTGCCCTTGTGCATTAAAACCCGTAAAGCACTGCAAACTGGTATATTCTGCTTGTCTTGCTTTCATACTTATCAACAGTACACATACCCTATTGTCCAACAACTTGGTACACCTTGTAACACGTAAACGTAGTCATACACAATTCAATGACCTCTCCTGATTCCTCCAGCATTCTTCCCATTCTTGTTCGTTCACCTTCCTCTTCTCTTCTCCTCCTCTCTCCTCTTCTCCTCTCTCCTATCCCTCTCTCCTCCTCTCTGTGTCCTTTTCTCTTCTCGAGCCTCCCCCTCCTTCCTGCTCCTCTTCTCTCGATCCTCTTCCTCTCTCCTCTCCCTCCCTCCCCCCCCCCCCCCCCCCCCCCCCCCCCCCCCCCCCCCCGCCCTCTCCTTCTCTCTGCTCTCCCTCCCTCCCTCTCTCTTCACCTTCATCATAAATTCTTAATTTCACTGTTCACATAGGCATGAGTATACAACTCAGTTGGGCCGAAGTAAGGGTATTTTCCAAGAGGAGTTGCCAGAGCTCCATACTGTACAATAATAGCTTGGGCCCTATCCAACCCTTTGTCTGCGGTTGTCGCAGAAATGCGACACGCGTAACCGCGCGCGTAGTGCGGACGTCGCAATTATGCGACGAGGTAGCCGTCAATTCGATAGCGCGCGCCTCTCGAGCGCGGACGATCTTCATCGAGATCGCCTGCTGCAGACAGCTTGCCTAGTTGTAGTAGTCTCCGAACAGAGCGATTCACAAAGCATTCCTGAGCACCTGCTACCATGGCTAGGGAAGTGTACCTGTCAGCTGATCCTGAGCAACTGCTACAATTTATGGACGAACTGGACAGTGATTATAGTGATGATGACGACTTCGATGGCTACATTGACAATGATGATGAAGAGATACAGGAGAGAATGACAAGGGAAGGTGAAATTGGCGGTGGTTTGGAGGGTGAATGGGGAACTGATGAGGGAATGGAAGGTTTGGTGAGCGTTGGTGGGGGGGATCCGAATGGCGGCAGCAGGGATGATCCAACTGGCAGTATTGGAATGGAGGTAGAGGTGAGAGAACATCAGGGAAGTGAGAGTGGAAGTAACATTATGGATGGCGAGGACGGCAGTGGTGGTGGGGATCACATTGATGATGGGGAAGGCAGCAGTGGTAGTGCCGGCAGTGGGGTCAGCAGCGATGACGATGGCGGTGGAGACAGTAGCAATGACAATGGAGATGGAGACAGCAGCAGTGACGATGGTGGTGGTAGCATTCCAACATTTGCTGAGAAAGTGGGAGTAGTGCCAGACATGTCCGGAAAGGAGCCAGTAGACTACTACCAGCTCTTCATCTCTGACAGCATCCTTGGCAAAGTCTTGCAGGAGACCAACCGGTATGGAGACCAGTACGTGGAGTCACATCAGGACCATCTCGCAAACCACCCAAGAGCAAGGCCACATCATTTCATCAAGAGATGCTTTGACAAGAGTGAGCTGCTGCGGTTCATCGTGCTCGTAATCACAATGGGTATTGTTGACCTGCCATCAGTGAAGGACTACTGGAGTACCATCTGGCCTTTCCACACTCCACACTTTTCGAAGCTATTGTCCCGTGATCGATTCCTGCTTTTCTTGAAATTTCTCCACCTGGCGGATAACACCAAACAAGTTCCACGAGGGCAGCCGGGATACGACAAGCTATTCAAGCTTCGTCCATTCGTCGATCCCCTCATCCGCAGCTTCCAGGAAATGTTTGTTCCCCAGAAACAACTTTCAATTGACGAGGGAATGATTAGTTACAAGGGGCGGCTCTCCTTCCTGCAGTATCTCCCGAAGAAACCCCAAAAATGGGGGATGAAGGTGTGGGTCCTTGCCGACTCAAAGTTGGGTTACACATATAACTGGAAGTTGTACTGTGGGAAAGAGGAAGAAGGACGTGATCGTGAGCCACTGGGAGAGAGGGTTGTGGTGGAACTACTATCTGGCCTTCAAAACAAAGGTTATCATGTGTATTTTGATAATTTCTACACAAGCCCAACCCTTTGCAAACGCCTACTCACCTTGGGATTTGGTAGTTGCGGTACCGTCAGACTTGACCGGCGGGGAATCCCTGTGACGTTCAAGCAAGCCACGCCAAGCAAGGGGGACATCACCACCTACCGGGACGAGAAGCTCCTTGGCCTAAAGTGGAAGGACAAGCGGTACGTCTCTGTGCTCTCGACTATCCATGATGATTCCATGGTAAGCAAACAACGACGCACACGGCAGGCAACTGAAGGGGTGGAAGTAGTGCAGAAACCAGCAGTAATTGAGGATTACAATAAATACATGGGAGGGGTGGACAAGAGTGATCACTTATTATGGCTTCAGAAGGTGTGCAAAGAAGTGGTGGAAGCGTGCATTTTTCCACCTCCTCGAACTTGCCATGGTAAATGCGTACACCTTGTATTGTTACAATACACCAAAAAAGGAACGGCTGACACATCTACGATTCAGACTAGCAGTAGCTACCTCACTTCTTCACAAAGCACAGCCCATACCAGTTCCACGATACCTCCCATCTCCTGCTGCTGCTAATGTTCCCCTCCAACTCACGGGACGTCATTTCCCAGAGCCAGCTGGCGGTCGACCTGATTGCAAAGTCTGCAGTGACCGAACCACACCAGGGAAACGGAAGCAGACAAAGTGGCAGTGCAAAACGTGCAAAGTCTCACTTTGTATGTATCCTTGTTTTGAACGCTACCACACTGTGAAATATTACCAGTAAGCTTCTGTAGGAGTATATGTAGCTGCAGTAGTTTCAGTTCCCCTGTGTACTTATACTCATACGTATTGTATCCTCTCTGTGAACTTATACTGTGTATCGTATCTAGCTCTCTGTGTACAGATTCTCGTGTATTGTATCTAGCTCTGTGTACTTACACCCATGTTGTGTCGGTCTACCCACTCCCTACTACTATATAACCATTGGTACTCCTGCCCTCATGCCATAAAACATCCATGCACGAAGCTGTAGCTGTTGCCGCTTAGATTACTGTGATATGCTGGACCATTTGAGAACAGATTTCGAGGCCAGTTTTTGTGGTGATGACTGTTGTGACTAAAAAATGCTAACACTATTACAACAGCTTGTGCTCTGTTACTTTCCACTAGCACTGTTTTGCTAGCCTCGTTCCCAGGCTGTCCCATGCGCTGTGCACTGTGGACAACAAATAAATTGCCGCCTTTTTCTGTATAGCTACTGTAAGCGAGATATATATATATATATAATTAACGTAAGCGATGAATAGCTGGGAGCTGGTCTAATTGGCAGCACTATCCCAAGTAGCTCTAGCGTTATTATCATGGCAGCATGCAGCACAGTTTTGTTCAGATGTGTGGTCGTGCAATCCAATCAATGCCAAGGATGTTGCAACCTCAAGATTAAAGCTGTGACTTTGATGACCAATCTGGTGTGATTAATTGTTTTCGGTGTGTAATGCTTGTGCTGTTGGTAAGGTATAATATAGGTAGCTAGTAATGAGTCACTTTTCTCGCACAGTCTTTGTTTTAGTGAGCCTAGAACTTGTATATAGCTGGCTTCAATGTATAGATGCATCCATCCAACGAATAGTTATAGCTCACAAACCAAAAATCCTCACAAACCATCAACATCCTCACAAGGAACATTAAGTACTCACATCCTCTTAAAATCCTCACAAACCATCAAAATCTTCACAAACCATCAACATCCTCACATCCTCTTAAAATCCTCACAAACCATCAAAATCTTCACAAGCAACGTAAATGCTCACATCCTCTTAAAATCCTCACAAACCATCAAAATCTTCACAAGCAACGTAAATGCTCACATCCTCTTAAAATCCTCACAAACCATCGAAATACTCACAAACCATCAACATCCTCACATCCTCTTAAAATCCTCACAAACCATCAAAATCTTCACAAGCAACGTAAATGCTCACATCCTCTTAAAATCCTCACAAACCATCGAAATCCTCACAACCATCAACATCCTCACATCCTCTTAAAATCCTCACAAACCAAAATCCTCACAACCATCAACATCCTCACATCCTCTTAAAATCCTCACAAACCATCAAAATCTTCACAAGCAACGTAAATGCTCACATCCTCTTAAAATCCTCACAAACCAAAATCCTCACAACCATCAACATCCTCACATCCTCTTAAAATCCTCACAAACCATCAAAATCTTCACAAGCAACGTAAATGCTCACATCCTCTTAAAATCCTCACAAACCATCGAAATCCTCACAACCATCAACATCCTCACATCCTCTTAAAATCCTCACAAACCAAAATCCTCACAACCATCAACATCCTCACATCCTCTTAAAATCCTCACAAACCATCAAAATCTTCACAAACCATCTCACAAGCAATGCACAAACATTTCAAGCATGAAAACACGGAACACAGTATACAAACATAATAAGTGCATGATATGGGAGTATACAAGTGTACTAAATGATGAGGGTATGTTTCTAACTCTGAGTCAGTAATGTTACCACTATAGACTACTATGATCTATTTGGTTTTCTTGTGTGGCCATATTGGCTTCCTTCCTAGCTTGTAACATTTCTCAACATATTTGTTCCTTCTTCTTACCATACGGTGGAGATAAAACAAATGATGCAGGAAACAACTCAAGCGTAGGACATCCAAATCCAGCACTACACCTCCCAAACATGCCACCTCCACTCCTCGGAAATCTGCTGTAGCCACATCACCCAAACATGACAGCTCCACCCCTGCAGTAGTCACACCTCCCAAACACCCCAACCCCCCGAAAACTGACTCCACACCTCCCAAACACTCCAGCTCAATCCCAGTCTCTTCCAAGTCTGCCATAACTCTTACACTTACAACGGTGCCGGAAGCAGGTACATCCTTGTTAATAATACTGACCATACAATGATGTGTATGCCATTATGTTGTAGCTTCATTGGCAGTTCTGTTATGTCTATTACACTGTCTTACACCTTTGGTTTTGCAAATATTTGTGGTCTGTAGCAGAGGGACAATTGGATCAGAGCCAACCACAGAAGAGACCTCACAGGAAGAGAGCTGCCCCATCCCCATGCACATCTAGTGCCCCACCTGCAAAGAGACAGAAAGGTACTAGCTACTGACTGCCCCAAAATACTTGCAATTGCATGCAAACTGCTTACTGGCTGTTAACTATAATCATGAACTTACACATACCAACAGTAACAGTAACTTGTGCAGAGGCTATATATAGTACAAACAAAACCACTTGCTATGTAGTTATAGCAACCAAACCTATAATCCCATTTTGCAGGGAGAGCCACCCCACAAGGATCTGGGAAATGCCCTCAAATAAAGAAGTGAGTATGACTGGGGAACTCAATTAACAAGGTCCATCACTCATATCAAGGGTGGAAGGGGAGTGTCATTAAGTAGTCACCTCACATCTAGCCTCGTTCCCAGGCCCGAGAGAGGGAGGAGAAAAGGGCCTGGTTTCCACTGTTAACGTTTGCGCATGCGCTTAATTATCTGTAATCGTAACACGTATTCATAAGGGGGAGGGTGCAAATGACGTCTTCGTAGTCACATGGTTGAGGGTGTGACGGTGCCTATTTTGCTACACTGGTCCTCGATCCGCGAGATGAGTGGCGACACAACCACAATTGCACTGCCACCAGCAACAGACTTACCGGACATTCTTTATTAACAAACTGAGAAACAGCAACCACTCTAGCTACCCCTGCGCACACACGCGATAACTACAGAGACTGGGTTATTCCCTGTGCATGTGCCTACTCCGGTTTGCCTATATACTCAGGTACCGTTGAGCCTTGAAGGTAGCAAATCACCTAATCAATTTCTATATTCAAGGTCATTAAAGTGGCTAATGTATAATGTAATTAAAGTTTGGGTTGGCGGCATGACATTGACACAACTGGCTAAAGTACACAGTAGGCATAACATAACAGGAGTAGGTGAACAGGTACCAATTCTACACATCAGTGCTCAGCTTGTGACACCTCATTATCTTTTCACAGGCCAATGAAGCTGCCTGCCACCGTCCCTCCCTTTATGCAGGTGGTAACACCAGACCTTAACAGTCAGCCTCTGGACCCTAATGAGCCAACCTATTGCCTTTGTAACCAGGTGTCATTTGGGAAGATGATCGGCTGTATGCCCAGTCAAGCATAGGAAGACCCCTTTCGGAGTAGCTACATTTTGGTTCACCAACTACTGAACGGCATTATCCTGGTTGCTTATTTCTGTCATCTATATCCCCCTCCCACATGCAGTGTCCTATCGAGTGGTTCCACTTTCCATGCGTTGGTCTGACGTCCAAACCTAAGGGTCAATGGCGCTGTCCACAGTGTACTTTTAATTAAATAGAACTGGTAGCATATACACTATGTTTACACCTGTAAGTCGTTTTGCAACTTCCTGTTCCAAGGGGGTGACACTCCCATTGACGCTGTAGTCAGAGCTGTGACTCCCATTGACATGGTAGAGCTGTGACTCCCATTGACTACCGTAGTCAAAGCTGTGACTCCCATTGACACCGTAGTCAGAGCTGCGACTGGGGTCAAGAAATGTTGACCATCATTTTTGCTGCTGACTGCTTGACCACATCGCAAAAAGACTCTTGACCGTTTGACTGCACTGTATTTCAGCCGTTGAAGTATACAGAAGAATGCGTAGCGACTGCAGCTTTTCCTTAGTATATGGGGGTCAAGATTCGCTGATAAGCCCGGTCGCAGCTCTGACTACAGCGTGTATGGGAGTGTCACCCCTAAGCCCTATGTGTTCTATGTCGTTTTGCAACTTCCTGTTCCTTGTGTAGAGTACCGTAATTGCCGAGCGGGAAGCGAGGCAAGTAACTGCTATTTACACCACAGAGTTGTAGCTACATAAATGATTATGGGTCTCCCAGCTCCGTCATGAATATAACATAACATGTGCCATGCACGCGGTAGGAATTCGCAAATAACCAGTAATCGATCACTGGCATGGCAGTCCTGTAGCTAGTTTGTGGCGGTCATAAATCTATTGTGGGTGGCGCAGGCGGTTGGTTGGATGCATGCCAGCGGAAAGAGTTGACTGACCTGTGGTGTTGGAAGACGGAGCTCGAGGTGAGTAATTTTCCTTCACACAAAATATACGGGAAAATTTTAGTTCGCATATAGTCTAGCAAATGATTACTGTAACCCAATCATTGTGGAAATGTCACGACAAAATGCCATACCTTTGGGAGGTGAGTGTAGCGAAATGGTCCGTGTTCTCGTCAAAATGAGGCCATTCTTCACCAGCAGAATGTTCCACTAGCTTCCTGGAACAGTAGCACGCCAAGATCAGTCAACAACAAAAACGGCCAACCGGCCTCGTGGTAAGTGGTTCGATCATAGATAATAGAGTATACTCTATTATCTATGGTTCGATGTAGCTCGATCACGCTACCCTCACGCGGTAGTCACGGACTTTCTAGGGGTAGCCCCATATAATTACTGGTAGTTTATTGAAGTTTAGTTACGTAACTTACTGGTCCGATAGTATGAAGACCTCACTCGACGGCGTGTAGCGTCTACGCCTGGGGAAGTTCACCGCATCTGTTTCGAGGCGTCTCCATGGAAAATTCAACGCAGGTGTGAGATTATGAATAATCAATAACCGCAGGCAAAGGGTTAAGCAGTTACACATACGAAAGTTGTGCCACAGACATTGTTAAGGTGTTGTTCCTTGAACACCAGATTCTGTGTAATTCTAGGAGGCTTACTGTGATGTTTGATCCGCTTCTCCTCTTCCTCTCTCTTCTCCCTGGCCTCAGGTGATCCACCTGCTGGATTTAATTGGACTGAAGCAGCATCACAACTTGTTCATGCAAGAGCGGATCAGTGGGGAGATCCTACTGGAGTGTGACAACAAGATCCTTTAGAGAGAACTCTAAGTGGGAACATACTTAGTATTATAGTATGAGCATTTACTGTGCTAGCATATATGACCCTCTCAGCATAAACCATGCACCATTCACCGCATACGTACACATTGACTTTACGCTTTACCTCATTCAAAGCTCAATGGTCTCTACACAAATATCGATCGCATGATTGTGCAAGCTACATCTAATGAGCATAACAACCGGACTTCTGTTGCTCATACTTTAACTCCTTACCAACCCATGACTGCAAACGCCATCATGAGATAGTGTGCATGTAGGGGTACAGAATTTGGAGACTGAAACACCAAGGACAATATTAACCCATTGCACCCCGTAGCAGCCAAATGAGCCCGGAGGATACCCATAAGCCCATAAGAATTTATATAGGGGGTTTAATATTAGGCGTTAATACTTTGTACATGTTCTTCTGCTTCTTTAAGCCCTTGACATGATGTCTGTCCAAGTAATTGGTCAGCGGCCAGATCGAGAGGAACATTCAGGACATGTGTTAGCCTCGTTCCCAGGCACTCGGTAATTACCAAGCGCCTGGGAACGATCGAGGCTAGACATGTGTTACTAGCTAGATTGTACACGGTAACACCGCGTGAGGAGACTGAGCAGTCATGCAGGTTTCATGTTTATAATCTCAATCTCTCTGACAGCAGAAAATATATACCCTTCAAGAAACATCAGGCACAAATCCCAGTTGGCACCCCCCAAAGTAGGAGTCCTTGCAAAATGTGTTTAGAAGGTTCTGAATTTAGGTGTTTTTCAAATTTGAGGCATTTTTTCAAAGGGGGTGTACAAGTATTTTTTACACAATTTGGACAATTCCCCATGTTAAGATAGCTAGATGTGCCTAATGTTCACACATGCAAAGAAAAAAGAAAAAGGTGAAGATGACTACACATCTGTTATGACCTCTTGTGATCCCACACACTGCTGGTTCACATGCACTCTATACTTCAGTATCTCTCCGATCCCACACACTGCTGGTTCACATGCACTCTATACTTCAGTATCTCTCCGATCCCACACACTGTTGGTTCACATGCACTCTATACTTCAGTATCTCTCCGATCCTAAATCGCTTATTGCACCAAGGACACGTGAGGTTTGGGTCATACGGAACGTGCTGCATCGTCAACCGATGACCGCTTTCATCACCAACCTCTGTTGCAACAGACTCGGTATGAATAATAGAGTCAAGATTTTGATCAAGATAAGTCCATGAGTATGACTCACGGACTTCAAGTGGCTCGGGATTTTGCTGGATTTGGGAATCCACCCTTGGGAGCACTGCAGACAAAGAGTGTTGATCTGTTGAGTGTTCGTTCAGAGGACAGGCATGAGCCTGTGGTGGAATCTCTGGAGCACCCAGATGGGGAGGGGGTAGTTGGCGACATATTCTGGAACCACTGGGAGACATTGTGAGAGGACTTGGACTTGGTTTTGGTGGGTGTGGTGGTGGAGGCTGCTGGTTGTCCAGCTGTTCGGGGTGGCTTGCCATAGGCAGATCATGTACTGGAAATGTCAGTGGTGACTGTGATGTCTCCTGTAAGTAAACAGAGCATTGATGAGCATGTTAACAGTTACTAGTTCTGATGGACGTGTATTATACCAAAGTACTTACATAGTGAAACTAATACCAAACCTAGCCTTGTTCCCAGAACTTCTCACCCCAGCATCCACTGCATTAGTATACTGCAAGCGACAAACCCTCGGGTGAGAAGGCCTGGGAACGAGGCTATACCAATACCAAACTCCATCAATCAAACACCATTGCTACTAGCTAATTATTTCATCGTGGAGTTTCTGCAGCTATTCAAGAGCAGAGACAATTCAGGGGTGGCGTTTACGTATTATACTCAGCATGACAGGCGAATCATGTACAGTAAGCCAGTCGAGCATGCAATTCCGTAATAATTGATACCCCTATTAATTCGTTGTAGTAACTAGCTAGCTAACAGCCTAGCCTAGCTACACTTCCAATGGATGGATTTTAATACGAAATATAGTGGAAACCAACACACGCACTGGTAGGTGTGGCATAACTCAAGTTTATAAGGGGTACAAGACAAAAGGGAACAAAAGGGGCCTCATGGAGAGCAGGCCTCCACTGGACAAAAGGCCTTACAAACTTAGAACAAAAGGCTTCTATGCAATGATACAAAGACATATGAAATTTTTCTCGGAAAAGGGGCGTGTACGAATGCAATAAAGTGTACATTTCTGCATGCACTGTTATGGTTTTTGTACTCTAATCAATTCATACACGTAAATATTCTAATATTCGTACAGCGGGTCGGTTTGAGTTTTATCATGGCTGATGGTGGCGACGGTGGTGGCGACAGTGGAACCAGAGGAGGCGAACGGCCCTTGGGTTTCTTGTAGAAAGACACCAGCACAGCCATTTACGTTGTCCAGGTGTACTTCGCACGTACGACTGTCAGCTCTCAGGAAAGGCCTATGAAGATTCTGACCGCACCGTTTGATCGCCGTCCTGTACAGGCACTTACACTGGTGGTGAAACTGTGAGCACTGCAATAATTTTTTGTTTTCCATTCGGCATCCCCTTTGCTCACTTCGACAGCTTGTGGAGGTCCAGGCATCTCGTGCCTCGGCCTTCTACCAGTACGTACCACGATTCCTCTATTTATTCATACACCCTAGCCTCGTTCCCAGTCCCACACCCAGCTTTTCGTCGCTTGCAGTATGTACTGCAAGCGACGAAAAGCTGGGCGTGGGACTGGGAATGAGGCTACATACATCCACCATTTCCGGAAATATTATGTACTCTAATCAGCTAAAAAGTGTGCGAAATTTATACGGTAAAGGGTCTGTGTCATAGCTAATACCATTCAAGGTAGTAAAGTTTGTCTTTTGCTATCTGGCTACAGCTGTAACTAAGCGGTATGCGGAAACAGATTCCTTTGATGAGGATCAATGAAAATGAACACAACTGTTTGCCGGCAATAGTACACTCCAGACTGTTCTTGACTGCATGACCATCAGCTACCTATTTGCTTTCTACTTGGCTGACACGAGGTTTGTACCACAATTCAAGACTAGCCATGACTACTATTCTGGGGGTTCGATGGTACCCCCCTACATGAAAATACATCTCAATCCAATATTTAGGCAGTAGAACTCCCTAGATGTAGTCTAGTGGTTAGGGATAAACCTGGCTTACTATTCAAGCCAATAATAATAATTATGAAGGTCTGAGAACCAGTGGCCTAACACACAAACATTGAACTAGCCCCCCATAAACTTGAAGATGCTTCAGGAGCTGCTGGAATTTCAAGAATTTCAAAATTTCGGTCATATGCTCATACCCACTGCATATTTTTATTCCATTTTTGTGCAATTCATCCAATTTCCAGTACTTGATTTTGGGTTAGGCCACTCTGGTTCTCAGCCCTTCAATTATTTACGAGGTAAAACGTTTTCACACACACACCATGGTTGTGGAGTTATCAGACTTTTGTGTTCATTTAGGCCGCCATATTCGGCTGTTTTCATTAATTTCACGCTTGCTTGGGCTTTTTTTGGTCCCGTTCCATTCCATCTGACAGAATTGGTCTGGGCTGCGGCAGTTGCAAACAATACAGCAGTGGGAATATGCATATCGCCGTAGGTTCAAGGTGGTGGCTGCAATCAGTGCCTATAAAAATAAATATTATACTGAAGCGTAGAAGAGGTCCCTGACCCTTCATTCGAAAACGTGAGTCTGGCCTTCAGCTTGCAGTTTCTGGGCTGTGTGAGTATTGTGACTTGTTTGCTCAGTGTGTGTTAATTGGGGCAGCCATCAGCTAGCCAGCTCAGTTCATCGGGTCTGAAGTGCCTGGCTGGTGAGAGCACAACCCTAGGATGTCGCTATCTTGGAAGCGGTCCACTTGATAGCAAAGAGGAAAATAGCATGGGGCTGGTTTCACCTTTCATCTTCATCAATATGGCTGACAAACTCTTGCATTGTCTCCCTGAAGAGTGAACACATCCATCTCTCCCTGCCTCCTGACTGATAGTCGTACGTCTTGTTTCTAAAGCCAACTGGTCCTGTAATTTAATACCGGTTAAAATTTTTAGTTAGCATACTACACTTTTATGGGTTTAGCCATCATACCCATTTCTAAGCTCCTCATACAGATGCTCCCTTTCCGCTATATTAGTTTTAGACACCTCAATTGGTTCAGGAGATGTAGTACCCTTGTCCGACTGCTTCTCCTTCCTTCCTTTCTCAGCATCCTTGGGTTTTTCTGCCTCTGCTGTCTTCTTCTTTGCAAGCTCTTTTCGAGTTTTGTCAAGCTCTCTGAAGAGCTTATCCCTCTCTTTTGACAGTTCCCAGTTGCGAACTTCCAGTTCAGCAAGCTGAAACAAGATGCACACAATAATCAATTAGGAATCTAGCTGCAAGCTGCTGTCCAATACACTTATACCTACACGTTACAAATTCACTATCAATAGCTGAAGTCAAACCTTTGAATGGTCATCTGTATCAGGGGGCTTTATCTTGGGCTTGCCAGATTTCACTTTCACCAATTCCATCCTTACTCTGTCCATCTCCTGAGTCAGGTCTTCATTGTGCTTTGTAAGCTCAGCAACCTGTGCAAGCAAGGAAGACAAGTCACACACCACTGTACATGAAACAATCTACATGAGTTGTCAGTCACCAACAACACTCATGCCTAATGCCGAGTCATCATAACATTACAACACAAAGCATGTATCTAGTATCCGACGACTTAGCATTCTTCCATTCCACATTGACACCAACACTTTCCATGCACTTAATCGCCAGTGTAGGTCAAGCATAAACTGCCGTTCAAATTCTACACAGGAGCGGCAACACGGAGTCACACAAGCAACTACCTTACTCCGATTGTTTTTACACTGCCATTATCTTTCTCCATGCACTACATATGTATGTAACTACTTCCGCACATTCTCCGTGCAACGCAAGTTCTTGATCTGTGCAATACAAATAGAACTAGAGATGTTCATAGAACACATACCCCGCGCTGATCGTCTACAGGCCTGGATGCAGCTAAATCTCTGCCAGTGCGCATCGAACAGGGTGGCTATCGTGTATACTGTGTTCGTGTATGGCCAAGGTGTGGGAGTGACCGCTTAACGTATATACTATTGTGAAGCTGGAGAGGTGGGGCCAAATGTTACGAATAATAGGAAATAGCTGGAAAAAACAGCCGAAACAATAGCCATGATGTCTGTGAAGTACATAGATCGTGAGAAAACACTGTTTCATAGCAGTCACCTTGAAGCATGAAATTTCCAAGTGCACTGCGCGTCCTGTACTTGATGGGAATCTGAGGTCACGAAGAGGTGGAGCCAATGTTATGAATAGTCATGAAATAGCCGAAATGCAGCGAAACGAAGCGCCTTGACTTCAGTCAGGTACACATAGAGCAGTTTTTTGCTATTTGCTATTGTTTGACTCCCTTTCGATGGTTTATGACGGTCTATGTGGCGAGATTTCAATACTTGCCAGCACTGGTGTACTGTAGTCGCAGCCTGGTAAGTATATTCAAGTAGCTCACCTTGACTACCCCCAGGTAAGTATATTCATGATTCAACCACAAAAGTCTGTGTTATAAATAGCAGCCAGGTACTATTATACTGTAAGGACGACATTCGCTACGTGAATGCCCCCGGCACTGCATAGTGAGTATTGCCCCCGCGCACTTACACATACATAGTGAGTACCAGTGATGTCCTTATTGCATTCCTGAGCATTACAAACATATGTATATATACGCTAGCTCAGATTCGACTGCTCTGCTGCATGATTAGTTGCCTCGCTTCCCGCTCGGCAATAAAGGCTTGGGCTTCCTAACTTTCTGAATCAGATCTGCATACTGATATAGTATATATTATATAATTATACAAATTGAATCAGTCTCCATCCCGTTTCACAGAATAACTGGTCACACAGGATTCTGAGTAAGCGTTAGACAACCTGGTCTTTCAGTGATGCCACCTGCTTCTTGTACTGATTGACCTTCTTGTTGCGGTCTTCCAACTCAGCAAGCTGAAACAACAAACAATAGTGTACATAAGTGATCATACAAAGGTTCTTCAATTCCAGCCAGAATTCACTTAGCTAGTTAAGTGGACTGAGCTTCGACAACAGTACCACAGTCTTCAGCAGTGTGGCATGTCACCACAGATGGTTTGCTACTGCACGGCTGCAGTTTCGGCCTAAAAGGGCCTCATCAGGTACACCAATACATACAGCTTGCATACAGAGCTACTTATGTAGGACTAAGTGATCTAAAGCTCAACGATAGATACCATCAGGTTTCTATCCTCTACAGTACACCTATTCATGTTTGAAAACACATTGGTTCACTACAGCCACACCCAACTCAAGCTTGTGGGGAGAGTTGTACTTAGGCACAGTGGTGCAGCTATTTTTGTGTACATGGAAGCATTTGCTTGGTTAGAGTGTCCCTTGAAAGCACCGTTCTACAAGTCCACTATTATTACTCTATACCTTACCACTTTATTGCGTTGTTCCTGCATCCGAAGTCGTTCGGTCTCCAAACTTTCGGCCTCCTCTGCATGTTGTCTTGCAAGGTAAGCTATTTTCTTATGTGCCGTTTCTCGATCATGGCGCTCTGATTCGAAATCCTCCTTATAGAGTTGAGCCTAATTGAAGATACACAGAACGATAAGACTGCAGGCAGAGGTTCAAATTGCCCTCACATACAGGATTGTATGCTGGGGTGGAAGAACCTTCTTTGGAACAGTATCTATAGATTGTGTGCAAACTACGAATAAATCAATTATTAAGATTTTAATGTGCGTGTGTTGTGACGGAAGTGGGATGTTCGTGGGGCAGGACTAGTGACGTGTGACCTTCGTACTTCAATTTACTGAACCTCCACAAAGAATGTTCAAGAACATGATTAGGCATGGGCTCGAATCTTCCAGAACAGATGAGGTTACGCGTTAAGCGGATGCAATCGGGGAGCAGTAGTCGAAGCGGACGCAATCGGGGAGCAGCAGCCGAAGCTGACGCAAGCTAGCGGCGAGCAGCAGCTGAAGCGGACGGAAACGGGGAACAGCAGTCATGAAGCAGATCGATGCAATCGGGAAGCAGCAGCTGAGGCCGGGACGCAATCGGGGAGCAGCAGCTCTGCACAGAGAGCTGTCCGGCACAGGATTACTCACGTAGGCGAACGAGGGGGAAGTAGCTGAGCGAGCGAAGCGAGCGAAGCGAGCAAAGCTACTTGTATTAATCAGCTAAAAATCACACTCTGTTGTCCAATGCATGGTACTCAGTCTTAGTGGTGGATGCCTGATCTGAAAACCATGCACGAACAGCCGAAGGGAAGGTGAGCTCTGTCATTTCAATGCGAGCCATGCTGGGGACACTGACGCTAAATCACTGGATTTGTCACTCAGTGGCCCTTTGCAGCCGTGATTTGGCCTGGGTAGCTATACACTGTACACACTCGGTGTAGTGGCATCTTCTTAGCTCTCACGGAATGCATGATCAGACTCATACACGTAAACGACATAATTATGCAGTCTGTGCATGCCATGGATCACATGGTAAGACTTCTTAGGCCTTCTACCTCCATTTTTTACATACCGTGAGTGAAGGCCTGGGAATTAGGCTGGGTCACTAGCTACAGAGAAACCTGTCAGTGATGACATGCACTCATGTCACAAAAGTTACCACAAATTCACCCCGGTTATCTGTACTGTTGGCTACAGAAGCCTGGGTTGCCTGGGAACAAGGCTAGGAAGGTTTGGCTAAACTAAACCAAAAGATTAAACTCTCCACTAGTACTGAAGTTAAGTCCTATCTTATAGCTAGTGAGAAAATATAGCCTCGTTCCCAGGCCACACGGAGTAGGGAAAAGTGGCCTGGTCTTGAACTGTCACATCGACGCCACATGTATACGGATACCTCAGGCTTGGAAATCTGTACTTGATTCTGCAGAGCTTCCTTCTCCTGTTCCAGCCTCCTGGCTTGGGCCCTCGACACATTAACTAGTGTGATATTCTCATTATTGAACCTATTCATCTTCTTCACCTGTTCAGAGAGCTGCATATTCTCTGTCTCTAGTTTCTGACACTTCTGATAGGTCATTCTGCTGTCTTCTGCCACCCATTGAGCCCATTCCTCTTTCTGGGTCATTTTGTCCAGTCGAACCTGCAATCGGTTGAATACATAAAGACATGTCCAGCTATTACTTTACGTACTAATTTTGGTATGACTGCCTTAGTAAGGAAGACAAATTAATAGCCTCATTCCCAGGCAGCGTCCGGCCTGGGAACAAGGCTAACAAAATAATGGCTGATATCAGATATACCGTAGTGTACGTATCAAGCGCCCACCCCCTCTTCACGCGAAAGTTACTGCACAGGGTCCAAAAGCAGTGTAGTAAGGGCCCACCCATCACAATAGTTTTGAGCAGCATTTCTTAACCTCTGGGCGAGGTTGTGCATTCAAAAAGGCCGTTTTACAGTGAACTACAGCGTGCTTAAAGACGCGCGATCAATTTCTTAGTGTGAAAAATGGACTTATATATTCATAGCCGGTCATTGATATTCACAGCTTACCGCAGCGCTTATTGTTTATACAGTGCTGAATGGGTGGGTGGATACTACATGCCTAAGTAGTCTGAGTACGCATCTAGCGCCCACCCCCTTGTCCAGCGGCATTCTATTGTCCCCAAACCCTGGGCGCTTAATAGGTACTCTACTCTACTCTAGCCTCGTTCCCAGTCCCACGCCCAGCTTTCCGTCCCCGCTTTACCGTACTAAGCAGCGACGGAAAGCTGGGCGTGGGACTGGGAACGAGGCTAACTCTACTCTACTCTACTCTACTCTACGGTATGTGACCATCTCTGGGAAAATCAACCATCTGGGATGAACATTGAATATAGATTATGCAAGTTTAATCTTCGTGCTTGTACTTCGATTACATGCTTTACTTCTAGCGATTAAATGCATGGGACTTCCCACCTTAGTACACAATATACGTGCATGCTTTGAAGTGTTTTCAGAAGCCCTACACATTTCAGATTTATGCACTATTTAAACGCCCGTACGATCGAAACAGTATATAGACATGTGTATTGACCACATTTAGACGACCATAACCCTGGAATTGTAAGTCCAAATTGAAAGAGACTGATGTGTCAACAAGGAATGGAGCGCTCTGGTGGTGTAACTTTTCACAAAGGTACAAGATGGTTGGTTTTCCCAGAGAGGTTCACATAATTATTTCGAATTAAGACCATGTGGAATGGAACAAAAGGCAGGCCCATATATGTACGTACTATAGGTACTAGGATAATTTCTGCATCACTATGAAGGTTCCCCATCAGTCAGACTAGGCTTGTATCGAGTTTATGACGTGGTTATTTTCCTTTTAGCAGATTCAACAGTAGTGATGTGCCCTGACTAACCTTCAATTTTTGGGCACATGCTTCTAATTCTTCATTTCTAGCATCAACGGCATCCATTGACTTCTCCAAGGACTTCTTGTCTCGCTGTAACACCCCCACATCCATTGACAACTTCCTGTTCTCTCCCTAATTACCAAAAGATCATGAAGTAAAGATTGATCCGACGAGCAGCATCATAATCCACACACTGCATGCACATCAAACTGAGTTTAAAATTAAAAAAAAGAACTCTGTCGCAACAGCACACACCTTCCTGGACAGAGGTCGAAATAAGGATTACATGTTGAGCGGTCAAATGTCCTAGCACTTTAGATTTTGATTGGACATAATTTTACAAAATATGTTAGGTCATGCCCGCGCCCGTCACCAAAAAGAAATCACAAGAGCATGAATGTGTGTTCTCCAAGCTAGATTCAAATCCATGTTGGTTGTGTGTATATGTGTATTGGGAAAAAAAAAAATTTGGTTGACTACAACTCATGCATAAAGAAAGAGAGAAAAAGAGATTCGAACCAGGTACAGTCATTATGGGTCATGCACTTAGATGATTGTATTCATGCATGTTGTTCGGTCACGCCTACCGAACAAGTGCGTTAGTGTGCGGTCATTTTAGCTAAATGCACGGAAATTGACCGATGACCGCAAGTCATTTTGACCTCTGCTTCCATATACCTGAGAAACGATGGTATAAGCTTTAGCCTCATTCCAATGCTCCTCCCAAGCAATCATTCCGACTAATAACCTTTGATTTACACTTCAAAAGTTGGGTATGGTCAGCTTAATGTACACACACACCTCAAGCTTGTCCACCATGCTTCTCCACACTGCATCAGTCTCTTCGGCTACCTGTTAACAATTGTGAAATAAATTGACATTCACTGTACTGAACTAAACAGTTGTTGTTATGCCCTCTAATGTGACTTGTACCACAGTGCGTGGGCATTTGAAAGGCACCGCTACAGTGGACAAATCCCATGAATACTAAGCAGTGCCTTTGTAGCCCAATATACCCTACGGTATATCAATATACCCTGAGCATTGCTAGGCAGCTGTCAATTGACACTGATTGTTACAAGTCAGCTTTACCATGGCTTCGCTAGGGTGTATATATGAGATTTGAAATGTTGTACCATGGGTGTATCACATAGGGAGTCTGTAAACACTGGACTGGACTGGACTGGAATACTGGAATGACCTTTGAACCCCAAAAGTGATGTAATTTCAAGGGAAATTATGTAGAAGTTGACGCTATGAACTGTACGGTGGCTATGGACTGTACGGAGGACAATCTGTCTCAATCTGCCATAGCAGGGTCAGCCCGAGATAATCCCATCACCATAGATGACGACTCAGAGTGTGATTCTCCGGTAAAAATCAGCAAAAGGGCTGAATACTACCGGTAAGTTGTACTTGACGCTTTTGCTAAAGTAAACTACAGCATGTAGTTAGCTGTGTGGTGATGTAGTCATTGTATTTGTAATGCTGTAGGCGTATGTTTGAGTATGCGTATGACTACATCACCACACACATGCTGTAGTTTACTTTAGCAAAAGCACCAAGTACAACTCACCACCGGTAGTATTCGGCCCTTTTGCTGATTTTTACCCGAGACTCACACTCTGAGTCGTCATCTATGGTGATGGGATTATCTCGGGCTGACCCTGCTACGCCAGATTGAGACAGACTGTCCTCCATGCAGTCCATAGCCACCGTACAGTTCATAGCGCGTCAACTTCTACATAATTGCCACGTGGTCAAAATGCGCATGCTCAATGGAATTTCCCTTGAAATTACATCACTTTTGGGGTTCAAAGGTCATTCCAGTATTCCAGTCCAGTCCAGTCCAGTCCAGTGTTTACAGACTCCCTATCAGATAGGTGTATGATGCAGTTTAATGTATTCCCTCGGGCTTCACCCTCGTGAATACATAAACTGCACTCAGGGTACAAATCCCATACACCCTAGCAAGCCATGGTACAACTATCACTTATTGGGCGAGCGTGAGTGAGCCCCACATTAGTCGTAGTCGCAGTTCGAGCTGTTGTCGATATGTCTCCCATACCGTAAATCTGGCGCATGCAATATAACGTACGAAACTTTGCACTCATTTCAGGACATTGTACCGTAAATCTCTGCCATGTCTGGTACTGAGACTAAGGACAATGGCGACAACAAAGACGCAGACCGCCGCTCGTGACCTACCTATTCATTGCCTAGAGGCCTAGAGCGAACAGTCTACCTCTGTACCTCTTCAGTGGCAACAGCAAAGACGAACACTGCTACTGGACCTACCAATGCATCAAACTCCATGAACTCTGAGCTGTAGCCAGCTACGTATACAAACAGGTCTGCAGGTCCTACAGAACAAATGGTGTGCTGAACCAGCTGCTTCAGCTAGCCTGACTCGTAGTTCCTATGTTGTGCTGCCAGCTTTGTTAGTCTAGCCAAGAACTTGTGCTATTATTCAGCGGAGTATCATGGATGCCTCTGCCACTGATTGGTGAGTGTCTACACCATAGCATCTATGTCTATGTAGCGCACTCAGCCAAGCGGGATGTAAGACCTGTTACACCCCTTGGGAAAGGACAGTGCTTTTCGTTACACCTCGAAAGTGCCTCAGGCTCCTCCTATGGTGTCTATGTGTGTTGGCTTGCCTGTGAAGACAAAGTTACATTGTCCCTTGACCTCCACGTGGGACCTCAGCGAACGTTTGATGGCAGTGAATGTGACATTGTGAGTGGTATATTGCTAGTGAATCCAGTGATGTAGAAGTGCTGGGAGGGCTCTGACACATGCGCTCTTGCTGCAGCTTGTGCTTGGTGTACATAAATAAAGGTGGGCACTCTTTCGGGGTTGAATGTGGAAAACACTTGACACTGACCATCGCCCGTCTAGACGAAGAAAATGCTTCACTGCCAGAAATGGAGGCCCTACAAGGCGAGAGGTCTATTTTCTCAGCCCATTTGTGCAGAGGAGAGAAATGGCCGGATCAGCTCCAACCGAAGGCCACAAGCAGCCATGTTACCTTGGCCAATTGCCTAAACCCACCCACCTTCCCCCTGTCCCACCCTTTCTGCTGGTGAAGAGCCTAATCAAAGACACAACATCAAAGTCTCATGCCGTCTGTAGATGGCTTTATCGGTTAAAGTGTTGAGTCTTCTCCACTGATCTCGACGTCCTGGACTGGTACCAACACAATGAAGTGTCAAGAGCAATTCTGTCTAGGTAGACTTTGCCTGTGAGCTTTAAGCACTTCAAGTATCAGTTGAGTTCACATGTTCAGTGCATTCTGCGCACAAGGCACAATACAGGTACGTATAATATATAAACTTTGTTTACAGGTAACACTATAGTGACAAGCAAGGTACACTTTATTGACAAGCATTTAATAAGTAGTGACAAACATTTGAGTAGCCTCTTAGTGACAAGTAGCCTCTTAGTGACAAGCATTTAAGTAGCCTCTCACATGTAATGGGCACTTCGGTAACAAGCAACAGGGATTATTACCATGACCTCCGGACCACTCTTGAGCTGCATGTGATAGTATTTTAGCTTGCATAGCTTTCTCCAAGTAGTCCAGTCCCATAAACAATGAATCCTAAAGCTATTACCTTGCTCTCACCTAGTAGGACAGTTATGTGACGTCAAATGCCAGAAATTAAATACTAGTGTTTGTGGGTTCAAAATTCCACTAATATTAGTACCCGCGAATAATGGTGACCCCCGGTAAGTACAATAACGTGTATTGTGCTCTTCTAGAGTGCAACACAGTGTTAGTTAGTTTGGCTGATCACACAGCAGTGATTGCTGTACGATGAAGCAAACTGTCACTATAGGAGTGGTATGCACGTATGCACTTTCTAGAAGTACCAGATCACAGATCTTATTCATCACTGCTATTGAGCCTTAACCATATATTTAGCCTCGTACTCAGGCCTGACCGCCTGAAAAAAAGGGCCTGGTATCCACTGTTTGCGCATGTGCTTAATTTCCCAGAAATCTTGGGAAAATCGTGGACTACCATTTTACATCCGTACAACCGCGACGTCAAAATCGTGTACTACCGCTATATGTTCCATGCAGCTTTCCTGAGCAACGACGGAGTTCGACGATTAAGCGCTCTCCTATGACCTTCAGTGGCTAAGTACTCCTGTAAATGTCTCCAGCCAGCACAGGTAGCCTCCATTTCGGCCATTTGCACAAAGAAGACGATTCTACATGGCTCACCGACCGAGGTTTGAAGGTCTGTGTGCTACGAAGGATTACTGTTCGTCGTGAACTGTAAGTTAGCAAGAATTGCTAGCATTCCAGGGCAGTATAGCGCTAGTTACCGTGTAGTTCTGGTGATATCCCGGCTCCATCGATCTCATTCTGGTAGCTACGTCACAGCATCGGCAAGTGGCCATATTCTGCGTCGTATGCCCCTCCCCCTTGGTCTTAGCCTAGATAATTACGTGCATGCGCTAACAGTGGATACCAGGCCCTTTCTTTTTCGGGCGGTCGGGCCTGGGTACGAGGCTAGCATATATTAAACATGATTACCATCAGGCCGTTAGACCTGATAAAACAACCTCAAACAAATACTACAGTATCATCTAGCCTCAAACCCAGGCACAGAGGACCAATGCTTGCACATGCGCTTAATGAACCGCGTGGACTTTAAGAAGAGGAGACTTTCCGGGCGTGAATAGTGATGTCTATACCATACAACGAATTCACGAAGACATGATTGCAGCTTTTACTCTCACGCTTGGAACTTGGTCTGTCATCAATGCTATGAGGGATGACAGTGACTATGCTGTCATCTCGGGTAAGCTTCACATCAAACACCAACGGTATGACACAATAACTTACCATAACCAGTGCGTAGCCAGTCTTTATGCATACCTACTATCAAGGGGCAACTGCACTCCTGTTGCAACCCCGGTTTGCGACTCGCCGTAGCGCAAGCGCAGTCAGTTCCAATTAACGCACATGCCATGTGGCAACCACGCTCTGTCGATCGCTAGCAATGGCGGCCAAAGGAAGTTATTACAGCACTTACAACTTAGCCAGCATGGTGAGTTTTGGCATGTAAGTGTCAGTGAACGACAGCAATTACAGCTGTGTGGTCAGAATCTTTGTGGGGCCTTCGAAAGACTGTACTGGCAACCAACGTCGAAGAGAGCGATCGAGCAATGGTGGCCGACGCCGACGGCACGACAAAAGCGCTTGTATCTCCACCACCAAAGTGAGTTTCAGCACAATTATTATGGGTTTGTCTAACTACATGATAGCGATCACGACGGTGTAGTCAGAATCTTTGTAGGCCTTTCCTGCGAGCTATGAGGTTTACATTAATCACGCGGCACAATTTTTCCCCTACCAGGAGTGTAACAAAGATGCCCTCTGCTCGGATTCCAGCATTATCGCTGCACATCCAAGTCACCATTATTGACAGAATACGATCGTGATACAGATACATACATGTGTCCGACGTCAACAAGCCATGGGGATGCACGGCCTTGTCCGGGAATCCCGGAATGTCGGGAAATTAAGTACATGTGCAAACAGTGAATACTAGGTGCTCTCTCCCCCTCCTCCGTGCCTTGGCTTGAGGCTACTCTTCATACCCACATCTACGTACAATATTAGTTGCCCTCTGCACCCACTTAGTTAAGATTCAATATAAGGTTAAAACATTACCTTCTTTGCTTCACCAGAAAATTGCAAAACTTCTGCCACTCTTCGGGGATGCATGGTACACTGCTCTTTCAAACTTTCATTCAACCTAATGGTGCTTGGTCGTCGCTCTGGTTCATCTTGCAGACACTGAAGTACTAGCGGGTGCAGGCAGTGTCGCTCACCACCCATCTGGTCAATGGCCTTCTTCCGCTTCACAATCTGAACAGTGCCCTGATGAAGATTGGCAGGAGTCAGGGTCACTTCGTGTACACCAGGAAACTCCTGTGTCGCTGTGTACAGCATGAGATGACCAAAGGAAAAAATATCGAGTTCCAAGCCATAGTGTGGATTCTCTGTTAGAGCTTCAGGGGGCATGTAGTTCTGGGAGCCTGGCACTTTCGTCTGCGCAATTTTGGTTTGCATTTGAAGATCAAGCAACTTTGATACTCCAAGGTCGGCTATTTTTGCTTGTAAGCCATCTGCAGATAGCAGAATGTTGTTAGCACTCAGGTCTCGGTGAATGACTGGAGGGGTGAGCGTGTGGAGGTACAGAAGACCGTAGGATACATCCAGCAGAATGGACAGTTTGATCGACAGCGGGATGTCCACCCCCTTCTCTTGATACTCTTCCAAGAACTTGGCTAGGTCAGTGTGAAGACACTCCATAACAAGGGACAAATCACTCGGACTTGGTCCATAACGTGGCCCCCACGAAGTGCACAATATGGGGGTGCCTCAATTTGCTGAGAATGACGCATTCCTCGCGGAACCTATCCCGTAATAGCTCTCTCTGTCTGGGAGGGACCTCCGGGTTGACTAAAATGTCGTGTAATCGCTTATCAATACAAACAACCCCTTTCACTGTTACTTTGTAAACGGCTCCATACGCACCTGAGCCTTTCTTCTCATCAGATTTAAGTCCTTTTACATTCTCCAGAACAAAAGGAGCAAGCACATCATCAGCCATTTCCGATAGTCTCGTTCCCAGACCCAAACAACCCCAGCGAAGATCGCTTGCAGTATCTCGCGGGGAAGGAGGGTCTGGTCATTTGACCGTGGGCAACGCGGATCTACGCCTGGTATGCAGGCGTACTCAATTATTGGTTAATTATCGAATTCTACCGTAAATATTTTTCCGCTGATTTAGAAGCGCTCTCAAAATGACTTGGATGTAGATGGCAGTCCAGACTAGTAAACGATTGATGCCGATACGGCGTACGGCAAGTAGCTCATGGACTTGTTACCGTTCAAAGCGGCAAGATAAAATGGTGGCTAGTACTGGCAGCAGGTGCTTGGGGGTAGTCACTGCGCAGAATCCGACGATCACGACAGTCAGGTATGTCATCAGGCAGTACTGTAAGGCCATAGAGTCACCAGGCAGCGACAACGCTCGAGCGCTTGTGAACAAGCCATGACAGATGAACAAACGCTTAACTACACTCTGGTACAGTATGGGGCGAAATTTTATACTACGGAAATGACGTCGCGTATAAATGAAATTGTCAACATTCCGTAGATCCGCGTTGCCCGCGGTCAAATGACCAGACCCTCCTTCCCCGCGAGATACTGCAAGCGATCTTCGCTGGGGTTGTTTGGGTCTGGGAACGAGACTACATTTCCGAGGCGTCCAGCTAAGCTAATATTGGCTAAGTAGGGAAAATCCCGAACTGCGGTCATAGGAAGTTGGTCCCCGCCCCTATCTTCCTGAGCGCGAGCGAGAGAAAATTGTCAATAGACACTAGTGCTAATCCCACTAGTGCGGCCCATGAGTCAAATGCAGGCATGGTGCATAAACTGTTAGCTACAGTTGCCTTAAATTAGCTAAATGGGACAGTAGATTAGAGGTGGACATTAGCTAGCTAGCTAGGCATATGAATTTGTCCTGTAGCTACTTACATGATTGTGTAACTGAATGCAGGGTCTATTGATATTGCTAAGGTTATCAGTGGTGCCCTGAAATTTGGGCATACATGTACTAATAAGCAGTGTAGCTCAACTTCCACCATTCCAAAGGGGAAGCTGACAGATTCTCAGTATACATAACTCAGTCCCTACAGACTCATGAATATTATGGTTGAGCAAGTGGGTGAGGTCTTCATGCAGATGATGTCAGCACCTATAACAGTGTTGATGTAGTAGTTATAGAAATAAGAAGGAATCAAGGAATCAAGAGTGTGGATCATTAATAATTGCATGTGCAGTTATTAATGAAGGATGCATGTGCTGTGATAGTGTATTGTTGCTGAAGAGCCTAAGATTGTGAGTTAGTGCATAGTAGCTAATTCCGCTGGGTTGAGGAGTGTGCCAACTGGGTATATATTAACCCTTTGACCCCGAGGCGCATGCGCAGAAATCAATCGCGTGGCTACACAAACGCTAATGAAAAATGGCGATTTTTGTGTTGTATCGATTCATTGGCATTGTATCTTGTAAAATAGCGGAGTTCAGGTATTGATAGTTATACTTATTTGGCTTGAAAACAAACCTGCTTCGTTCCTGAAGTAGTCCCGCGACTTGACAGTGAGGCCTGGGAAAGACACAACGGTGGAAACGCGGGTTGTCGCTGAGCTCCCGAGAATGACGGCAAAACCACGGCAGAGGTTGGCTGACTGGCCCAGCAACGGTAGGTTACGAGTGTGGGTGAGCTAACTGGCTAGTACAAACTCGATACAACAACTTGCTCGTAGGATATAAGCTGTAATAGCCGTCACTAAGTGCACGTCGATCAACAAGTAAACTTCTAACGCGATTTGTGGGGAAAGTCCCTATGGAAAGCCACAGCTAATTATGCTTCGCTCGACTTCCTGTGACACGTAAATCACTTATCCGAAGTCCGATCGCGTAGCTATGGCGATAAATAGCCGGAATCCAGTTTCGGGCGCATACGGGCGCTCTCGGGGTTTTAGCACGTGAAAAATTCGGGCGCATACGGGCGCTATCGGGTTGAAAGGGTTAATTATTAGTGATTAGCACAAATTTCCCGGATGAATCCTCTCATGCAATCATGGCATAACTAGTGCCATCTATATAACAATGCACTTAAACCAGTAGTCTCTTGTATGTGGCCAACTCTGCAGATTACTACAACTAGCGATACAAAAGATTTTACTTCCTGTTTTGACACTGTGTAGCCTCGTTCCCAGGCCCGAGACGGCCGTCTTGGGCCTGGGAACGAGGCTAGACACTGTGTGGAGGACTGACCTGTAAATTATTTTTTAATAGCAGCGCTTGTTTTGTATGTAGTGAGATTTAAGACATTTGTATAGATTCTGAGAGTGTGGACATTTGGAAGTTCAGTTGACTCAGATATTACTCTGGTGCTGCAAGTTTAAAGACAAGTTACCGCTTGGGTCCTTTACACACTGAATGTGGTCATCTGATTGGATCTGTTGCTATGCTATAATTGCTATTTGTTCTCCCCTAAGGAGTACAACTGGTCATGAACTGGGTGCTGGAACACATGGGCAGTCCAATCGCCAACGTACAAACTTCCGGGAATTTAATTACAGCGCACGGCCACTTCCTGTCCGAAAATGGCGTTTTCTACATCGTGCACTGAGTTCAAGCGATGTTATTTCTCTCCTCGAAGATGGCGAAGGGTCGGGCTACACTGTTTCGAGGTAAGTAGGAGTATATGGTTGTAGTAATAGCTACCTAATCTTGGTCGAAGACGGCGGGCATAAAGGGAATTAGCGATTTAGTGTGCTCATGTTGACCTTTTTGTAAGGTCAAAAGTGGTGTTTAAGGGTATATCTTCTTCCTGGGGGCTGGAACACGGCTGTTAAGGCTAATAGCAGTTAGCTATGGGTATACTGAACTGCCAGAGCATTATCACCAGATTCATGCTCTATGACCTCTAGCTCTTCACCATCTCTCATCCAGTCTTAATATCAGCGTCTTCTGCTGGTCCGGTGCTCCTGCTGTACTATATTGTCTACGTCACTCTCACATGGAAGGTGAGCCCCAACGGTACAGATAATGCTGTGGCATCCAGGTGCTCAGTGTCTGTTTATAGCCATCTGTCACTCTCACATGGAACGGTACGAATAATGCTGTGGCATCCAGGTGCTCAGTGTCTGTTTATTAATGGCTGCACATCTTGTCTTGCACCTGCAACCATTTAGCCACATGTAGCCACTTAGAACCAATTGTGCCTATCAGGCTATGCTTTCTACATGTATGTTCACTGGTACCTCCCATACCACTGACAATCAGCCTTTTTCTCAATCCATCCATATATACTGTGGATTCATGTGACAACAAACCCTCTCTATGGTGTCAAAACACAGCGGTTGGTAATGATCAGTATACACAACCCGATTGGGAATGATATGCCCTATAGTATCCCTGGCTCTGCTATAACCATGATTGAGCATCTCCTAGAGCCTGTGTGCTACGGTTTTACTGTACACTGGATGGTCGCGCAACTCTTAATATGGCTTTGGTATGGGTTCGATAACATTTCTCCCAATAAGCTGTTTTGCACATAGTGTCCTAATGCATTCAGTGTTGGTCAGTGTGTACCCTTCCCTCTGTTATTCTTCCACTGCTATAGGATGAGTGTACCTTGGATTACTCTTCTTGCAGAGCAGTGAGCAGGAGCTACACTGGCCAGGTTGAACTTTGGACGCTGTTAGCTGAACCAGTACCGTATAGCGGGTTATTTTCGTGGGTGGAAATTTTCGTGAAATGCTGGATACGGTCGTCAGAATTAATTTTTGTGGTTCTAATTTTTGTGGCACCCCGCGTACGCTTGTGCGTTCGCGCTAGCTAGCGCTATCGGCACGGATGACGTAATAATACACGTGGTTTGATGGCCGAAGTACAGTTTCAACGACATTGCGCTTCTCTGTACAGCGTGAGTGCGACGCTACTTCGTCAGTAAAAGACATGTGGGAGGCCAGTGTTGGAGAAGAACTAACATGCTTAGAATCTAACGCGAGAATAGCAACCGTATTGATCGATTTGCTGTGGCGCGGCGAGAGCTCGTTTTTTGTCGCCGAGGTCCAGTCATCTATGGATCACAACGCGAGCAGCTGGCGAGGGACAGCTGGTGATAGAGGATCCTGTCAATCGAGGACACTGTCAACGGGATGCAGTCACGCAGGTACAGCTACGAAGAGCCATACGATGGTGTACATGTACTTGAACGACGGCCCCTAGCTGGGTGTTGCACAGCGCGAGACTGTGGGTTGAAAATTTCGTGAGTGGAAAATTTCGTGACTTGTCGATGAGTCACGAAAATAACGAAAATTGGCACCCCACGAAAATAACCCGCTATATGGTATCTGCCGGTGACTCTGTTTGCTATCACTTTATACTTTCATCTCAAAGTGTGAAGTGCTCTGTACCATCTGCTGACTCAGGAACAGACTTCAGAGCCTCTATGTAGAGTTCTCTGTCATATGTTAATGCCGGTGACTATACATTTTCTCATTCCCGCATGCATTATTTTATGTGGACTGTTTATACCATTTGCATTGCTGGAACACAGAAACTGATGTAAACCCTAACTATAGCATTCATACTTCTTGAACAAAATGCCTGCAATAGCTGTCCAGGAGTTGGTTACTGCAAACGGCACCAATTTTTGTGAAGATGGTGCTCATTTTCACCCAATTCCAGTTGTCAGGTCATATCTCTCATTCTGAGTAAGCCTCAAACATTGGTGTGTAGAGCTGCTGTAGCTGAGGTTGCATACCAAAAAGTATTATAATCACTACACTACATCCGCCTTTCTTGTGTGATCACTTCATTACTTCAGATTTAGTCATACCGTATATTTCCGGAAATGTTCCGCGTTATGCATACGTGCCGTTGTAAATAAATTTGTACAGGCGTGAATGGATTTCCGGTACGTTGACGATTGGGACAGACTGAATATCTTTAGATTATACACGTAGCAAGACAGTTAACTACAATCAATAAGGATCACCAGTAACATTAAGGTTACATTAAGGTTACGGGATACTCGTGCGCGCGCCGTGTTAAATGTATAGGGAAATGCATATGGTAGGGCGGGGTAACTCGGGCCACTTCAACTTCAGGTCAACGGTTACTAAAAACGGACAGACTTTAGGCAAACTTCTGACCATGTATATCCACGGACTCAACCTGCCTACAACTCACTGGAAGCAAGAATCCAATGGATGCTTCTTTCCTGTTGCAACGTTTGAAGTGGCCCGAATTACCCCGTGGCCCGAATTACCCTACCTTACTTAAGATCGCTAACCAAAAATCTCGATTCTCGAGTACGAAGAGCGTGAGCAACTTGATTCTGGCATGCGCTGTCACAAGATGCAGGGCATGACGGAAGCTTTTACGGATACGCTGCAAAAACGAGCAGTTCAGTGTTCACCAAAAAGCCGTATTTACCGCTTTTCTCGAGCGAGACAGCAGATAAGTTTGCCAAGGATTATGCGCATATATCAAAAAAGCTTCCGTCATGCCCTGCACCTTGTGACAGCGCACCTCCACCGCCAGAATCAAGTTCCTCACGCTCTTCGTACTTGAGATTTTTGGTTAGCGAGCTTAAGTATGCATTTCCCTATAATCGTAGACTCGGTAGAGTCTATATGTAGGGATACGACGTACACGCAATACATGCCAATACAAAAAAATCTCCCCAAATCACAGAAACGGTACACTTATTACGGTTTATAACCACATACCGTTCATCTTTGAGTGTTTTCATGACCAACAAGACTCCTCGCATCGCGAAAAACCGTCGCGAAAGGACCACACACGGTACTCGCAAAACGGGCAAATTGTTTTTCTTTCTTCTTCTTCTTTCTTCTTCAGACGGGCTAGCTCAACGTCACCTTAATCTCTCATGATGGTTATCGCACGAAACAACAGCATTTTATACCGAGCAGTGCACCTGCCCATCGCTTTTTCGCAACTTCTAAGTCTTCACCAGGCGGCTGCAGCTGCCCACTCAATTCTTTAGTCACGCCATTTTCTCGTTTGTACGCATGCGCGATCACTTAGCAACGATACGTAATTATTACTCGAGATCGCTGAATTAGAAGTGCCTTAACTTCCTGCTGTCAATCGAGTCGAAAGAGGTACTTCATAAAACTAATCTCTGTGCGTATAATACCTACTGTGTTCTGTGAGAGGGATGAATGCCTATCTAAAGACTCAATAATGTCGCTACCACTTGCTACTATCTAATAATTATGGTCTTCAGACGGGGAGCGCTGGTTTAGTATCCATCCAGAAAAGGGTTGACTTGAGATGCTTGGGTCTGATTCTTCAGCCAACGCTGGCAGTGTAATACTTATACCACTGAGCAAGGGCCTGTGAGGACACTGACTTCTGCTCTGTGATGGCAAATTTCAGCTCAAACATGCACCTGCTGCCAAAAAAATTTACATAAACAAGTAATAAAAAACATTTGAAAATGTAACAGGATGTAGGGATACCAGAACGACAAAAAGTAAGGAAACAAGGTAGGGATGATTGCACAAAACAGTGAAGTATACAATCCCCCTACATATCTTTTTTCATTATACACGTATATGGAAAAAGATCTCTGTAGGGGGGTTGTATACTTCACTGTTTTGTGCGATCATCCCTACCTTGTTTCCTTACTTTTTGCCGTTCTGGTATCCCTACATCCTGTTACATTTTCAAATGTTTTTTATTACTTGTATAATATACATTTCGGACGGCACGCGCACGAGTATCCTGTAACCTTAATGTGAGAATAAGAGTCACATTGAACAGTACCATGTAGTTACACCACAGAATGGGTTGGGATTCAGTGCAGGTTATCATATATATAGGACACCTGATAAGCGGAGGAATCCACTGAGGTCTAATTATACATAATGCAGACTGAATGCATGTTGCAACAGCTTGGAGGAATCCACAGTTAGTATTTATTGTGCTTAGCTGTCAGCAGGAATTTGCTTTGACAATTCCTTGGTTGTAACTCTCCACCTGTTTCTTGGTGATCTGTTTTACAGAAAGATGAAACATAGCCTGCAATCACATTTGCTTCAAATTACTCAGTCAACAAAGTCCTTAGCTACTGGTGCATGGGCAAATCTGCAACCATTGTTCACTTGTCATTATAGCGACTATTACATAATCATGATTGTGTATCAGTTACATATGGAATGTCTTGTGATTCATGAGTGACGTGATAATAATTTTGAGTGTGTGACGTGATAATAATTGAGTGCATGATGAGTGTTCACTACTTGGGTAAGACTCAATGTTGGTACTAAATCACTGCAAACTGTCAGTGGAACAATCTTCCAGCCACCCTCAAGAATTATTCCAACGTTATAAGACATTCTTCATGGTACACTATGTTGTGCGTAACAGTTCCTTGCTTCGCTCCTTGATTGCAAGTTTCATACATGTACTCCAATGCAAGTACCAATGAGATGCACAGTCATGTCACTCTCTTGCCCAAGAATGAGAACTGCACGTATACCTCAATGAACAGATATTGGTATTGGGAATGCTGCCAGGCAAGGCCAAGTTATACCTTAGCGTACCTCAGGTTTACTAGCTACCGTGGTATGCCACCTTTCTCTCCAGCGTGCATATGGGCTGTGCAGTGAGACAAATTTAAAGGTGACAAAGTCATTCAGGGTCCTCACAGAGGAAACAAGGTACTCATCCCTACAATAAAACTGGCCCCAATCGATAGTAACCTGCGTTGGAGCGAAATCAATTCCCTATTTGCTAGGGACAAACTTTTGAGACTTTTGACTGCTGCCTTGTCTTGCTCCATTTATTCTCACTCTGCTGTCTCTCTCTGCTTTGCACTTCTCTGTGCCTGTGGGCTGGCATATGCATTTTGAGTGAAAGTAACTCCCATTGTTTGCACTTCTCTGTGCCGCTACAGCCTCTTGCGTCTGAGCTGCCTTTTCTCTCTTTCTTGTTGCTCTGTTTTCCCTCCCCTCTGCCCCTCTCGCTCTCTGCCTATAGCCACTTCAGTTGCGTTCACTCCGTGCCTTTTTTGTCCGACTCTGTTTGTCATATTCGGTGTCATTGCTGACATACTGAACATGAACCACATGGCATGGTAAACTGTGAACAGGGAAGGAGTAATAATTTAGTGTATTATTATAATAGATTGCGTACAATTATTGTTAGTGAACTTCTGCTGGTATTGAGTTGAGTAAATCTTCACTTTCTCAATTTAACGTGACAAGTCACCATAACTTCCTTGTCGGATCCCGTGCAGACTAGTTCTGTGGAGGTGGTAATACATTGAAATTACGGTGATCGTATATGGTCCGGTACTGGGAACGTAAGCACACAAACTGGTAGGCCTAGCTGCTCATTTATTATTATACTTGATTAGGGGATAGACTACTTGATTAGATTCTTGATGTAACGAATCGTCGCAAAGCTGATCCTCTAACACAAAACAACAAGAGCAGCAGCCCATGCAAGTTATCCTTGTGCTGTTAAGAGAATGTCAGTCTGGTATACAATAAGGCAGTGAATGCAACTTTTACCGACGATTGTAGGAACCATAATTTTATCTGATAGTAAACTCAGATGAACTCTTCCAAAGGGTAGTTGGAAAAAAAAAGGATTACTCAGCATTCATGTGCACTGCATTGGTTAATAGAACCAATAGTAGCTACCAGATTATTTCACAAGTGTCTGAAACAATCACAAACAAAATTTTTCAAGGTACAACAAACGAAAGGGGTTCAGTGGACATTATAAAACCTCACAGGGTTGTGAATGACAATATTATGGTGAGGTTCCTCTACATGGAAAACATGGTGGAAGACAGTATTTGACAACTGGAATTACAGGGATAATAATTACAAAGACATGATCGTTATGTAGTTTAGTTAGAACTTGTCAGAAAATTCTGCAATTATTTCATCAAGCACTTCATCACTATCACTTTTTGTTGTTAGTCTTTCTATCAACTTACATCGCAGATCAACATACTGTATTCTTGCATATAAATTATTTTGTTCATATAGTTTTCTGGCTTTTTCAAGACAATCCTTGGCCTCAGCATATTGCCTTTTCCATATATGCAAGTCGCAACAAGTACGATAGTGTTGTGCTGCATAAAAATTAACACGATCCGGCATTTCATCCAGTGACACCCTTCGAAGGCATTCCTCTGCCTTCTTGAGATCATCAGGACTGGGCCAAAACTCTTTAGGTGGGAGGTTATCTGTTATCAGGGCTGATCTCAAATGAAATGAAGCTTTTACTGAATGAAAACTGCAAATGACAGGTTTTTCATATTCTTCCATGTACTTTGCGTGTTGGAGGAGTAGGTCATATTCTTTCTCAATTGTATTATATTCTTCAGAAGAAAATGATCTAGGTGTACTAAATAGTCGACGGCGTTTTACCAGTACTTCTGTATGAAGTGTAAAAGCTGTTTCATTTGAAGGTGCAGCGTTAGACAACCTATCTTTGGCTTGTAACAGGTAGCACAGTGCTCGATCATCATTACATTGGCCATACTGCATGAATGCCAAGTGCCTTAGAACTCTTCCTTGTAACAGTAAGCCATTTTCACACTCCAGTTGTGTCGCTTTCTCCCAGGCAAGTTTGAGCACTTCTTCAGCAGGTTCATAACGTTTATGAACATGCTCAGATAAAGCTTTCCAGCATAGTGCAAAGACTTTGATGTCAGGACTGACACTTCTCTCTAGAATTATGTTGGAAAGATCCAGAATTTGCTGATGTTTGGGGGATAGATACAATTTTGTGAATAGCCTTTCCAGCTTGTGGTATCGTGCTGTTGCTAGTGGGCCACTGTACTTCAGGAGAGAAGGAGCTTTCATCATTACTTCTCCATGTCGATCTCTTACCTTCACGTCTCCTTGCTGGTCTTGGTCAATGATTTTCACAATGCACATGCGGTCTTCTGAGTGATGCATATACTCCACCCCTGCTGAGTCGGTTATGGAGTGATTGTCACAAACCATACCAGGTTGATGAAAACAGATGGTAAGTGGCAGTTTGCCTTGTGTGCATGTTTTTCTTTCAATGCGGAAAGGACGAGAACCATGTGCATTGGAAGACGGGACTTCCACACTAATATAGGAGAATAATGTCTTGGAACTGACTTCTGGAGGCTTCTCACCATGCAACAGCAGTTTACAGTCGAGGGTTTGTTGTGTTCCAGCATCCACAATAGTCACAATACCTGTAGGATCGATCGATTCTTGCCCGTTCTCTTGACATAGTCTGGAATGTTGCAGACTTCCAAGCTTCTCATATTTTTTGTCTGTATTTGTATCAGGCATTGACCTCTGTGTCAACCTGCACTTTTTGATGAATACTACTAGAGTAAGTGTACCAACTCCGGCAGCGATGCTGTATGGTGCCAGGCCGAGCTCCAGCTTCAACACATCCACAACTGACAGCAGCAGCAGTGCAACACCAACTGAGCAACTTATGATCACCGAGTAAGTTCCTAAGAGAAATAGTACAACGCTTGTTGACAACATAACCCCAGAAGATTAGTACTGAACACTCAGTAGCATAATTGGGTCAATCATTCTTCATTAGTGAGGCAATGGGCCTTTTTACTGGTATAAGGGAGCCAGATTTAATAAAAATATTATTATGTGAACATTTCTACCCCACAAAGCTAGTACACTATACCTTTTGTTCCAGGAAAGTGCCCATGAATGCTCAAGCAAGCTAAATTAGGGTGGGAGGAAGTGCTTGAATGCCTCCGTAAATGTACCAGGCCCTCCCTAGCCTCGTTACCAGGCTGGCCTGGGAATGGGGCTAGGCCCTCCATGGGCGTGGGACTGGGAGCGAGGCTATTATAATGCTGCATCAGCAATTCGAAAGCTGTTACCTGAGTGTCCTTGTGGGGGGAAGTGAGGGGGAGATGTGGTCACCCTCTGAACAGTATCTGCAAGTTTCAGAGTGGGTTGAGGATGGGAGGGGTGGTCAGAGATACCATGGGGGGTGGAGGGGAGACCTACGAGGAGATAATGAACATAAAATGCATGCAGCTGAATATAACGTTGTGTACTCAAGGGAATCACTGCCACGTAAACACCCATGGGAACAGATGGGGGTGTTTAAGGGTTGAGTTAGGCTGTTAGCACTGTCAAAGTTTTCAGACAGAAAGCTTTTATCTCACAAGCTGCAAGTATAGTGATAGTTGTTGGTCATTAATTAAATTTGGTGTGAATCAGCTGGTGAAGGCATGGTTGGGGGTTAACCAGTTTGTTGAGTCCCTCAGTGGTAAAGTTGGCAAGCCCTTGTCTAGTCTCACGGGCCAGACGTTCGCGGCGCGCGGAGAGGGAAAAAGAAAGTCTGGTCACTTTAGACAGGTTTCCGTGGTATGGAGGAATTAAAAAACGTGACATCATATCAAAAGTCAAGAGGAAGGAAGTGTCTGCACTGCTGCTCTTCGACGTCGGTGATCAGCATTAAATGGTTGCGTGTTGTTCATGCCGTTCGCTTGCAACTCAAAGGCCATCTAACTCGCAAATCTGTTCTTGTTCTCATTTGAATCTGTACGGATCATGTGAGCAAGGTAAATTTAATTATTGAACATTCTCCAATCTGATTGGTGCCGCCAACATTCCAGCGTTGTCCACGGAAACCTGTCTAAAGTGACCAGACGTTCTTTTTCCCTCTCCGCGCGCACCACGAACGTCTGGCCCGCGAGACTAGCCCCTGTCCTCCTGTCCCAAATCATTCATTGCTCTTCACTTGTTAATAGCTGAAAGTTCTCCGCATCATCCACATTCATTGGCACAGGAGAAACCACCTGATGATAAGGACAGGACGGACACTGTAGCCATCAGAGCTTCTCTGAATCCACACCGTCCACATGCCCATTAGTGTATGTACAAAATTGAAGTGCTATCCATCAAGAAGCTGAGTGAACTGCTTACCCTGCTGGTGCTTGTGCGAAGCAGGAAACTGGTTTTGTCCGTCTGTCCATCTGTCGTCTGTCTGTCCAGTGAAGAACATTGAAATTGCACGACCTACAGGCTCAAGTTCAACGATTGCTAAACCCGACAATAACATTGCAATCCAAAATAAACCAGCGTCTGTCTACCTGATAGCGACAAAAGTGCTTCTGTTCTGCACAACGCCAGCTTTGTCATACTAAATCGTGGTAGAATCCGCCATTTTAATACGGTCAGCAACTACGTGTTCATACCGACACGCATCCAAGTCAGTGAGTGCAGTGTTGATCTTAGACTGAGAGATGGGCGTGCAGGGTAAGTGTTATGGTTCATTTTGTGATTGTGTTTGTACCATATTCCTGTCTAAATTGTAAATTGAAGTGCTCATGCAATATTCACCACTGCACATTGATCACCATGGAAATTGATCTTCAATACTCCATGGAAGACTGTAAAGGTCAAAGCTTCCACTTCACTGATTAGTCATAATAGGTCTAATGTGTAACAATGCCATGCAGTCAATTGCATGGCGTACATGATACATGTTTCATGCTTGCATAATGAGAGCTTGGCAGGGATTTTAATACAACAAACAATGTTCAGCAAATCAAGGAGAATTAACTTTCACCATTTCTTTCAACTTTCTAAGGGACCACTGAACGACTTTCACACTCACAAAACATTCCTGCTTGTTTTAGTTGCCTGTAACATAATAATTATTGCTTCTACTTACATGGATTGAAAGCACAGTCATGCTGTATAAGTATATTATGCGTTAAATTTTGGTGATACAATCCTTGCTACTCTGACAGAGACTCATTGTCTGGACTCTTATTTTGCAATCACTGCATGTAGCCATGTATCTTATGCTTGTCCCAATTATTCTCATTTGCTATTGTATCCTTGGCAGTTCACCATCAGGTCACGAAGTCTGGCCATCCCAGTTTGACCATCATGCATTCCTATATCACCCCTGATTGCCTATAAAATGCTGTATCCTCTGACTTTGTTTGGCTGAGATCAGACTTACTTCGGCTATTGTGTCTGTATGTCTAAGTACGCTGCGAGCAACTACCTCTGCGCCAGAGCTAAAGACTGCACTTACGTTACACTACTATATAAATGTTGGCTTTTGACTAAGAAACCTTACCGAGCCTACAGCATGCATTAAAGCATCGTGCTCACCTCTACTCACTGTTAGAACAAGTGCATGCAATATTGCTGAGAGTGCATCTTGACCACTCAGAAAGATAGAGCATGTTACTTTCAATTTTACTATATATCAGCACTGTATAGTATGTAATATTATTATTACTGCAAATTTAGTTACTGATTTACATACCATTTCTGCCTTTAAACTTTTCTTCCAAATTCTTGGCCACGGTATCTCCTCCAAGAATTTCGCTATCATTTCTCAGAGCACGGCAGAGCGTTGCAAGACTCGGATGTTCCTTATATAAAGCCACCTGTGAAGGAGATCCCTTATAAGGCATTTGGCGGGAGCATTATTTCCAGATGTGTCACGAATCGCATCGACAAATGTGTTCATTTTAAGCTGATCAGCAAGTGCAACCCAGTACGCAGCAACTGGTTGAATCATTACTTTTAGATCCCCCAAGTCATCAGGTTTGAGTTGAGTTTCTACAGTGAAGAGCAGCACAAAAGTCACCCACACCCACACTAATGGTGCATTGCTTCAGGGCTATAGCTAGCTAGCTCACTACAACTGTTGCTTTCACGAAGTATCTGTTTGTTAAGACAGTTGCATGTGTGACAATCACCATCCTACAGTTGCTAATGACTCATTGTTGACAAGTATCAGCTGATGTGCTGTATTGTATTACCACTGAAGAAGACCACCGCGGTGTGGTCAAAACATTTGGTTGAAAAAACAAGTTCTTGTTGAACCTCCAGGCTATACAGTGTAAAAAGCTTAAGCAAGTGAAGATGTCTACTATACCTAGCCACACCGGCCTCTATAGCAAGTATCAGCTCCCAAATTCTTTCAAGGGCATGACTATCTTTCCCATATTAATTCAAAGAATGTTGTGGGTTGCTACTGTCACTAAATCAGCTCCCACTGTAACGATTATGATGTTGTAACCAAATAGCTAGTTTGTTTTGTAGTACACTCTAAGCAAACCTCCCAGTCCTTGTCAGTCGTTGCTATGCTCCATGCACTCAGTTGCCAAAAGGTGGCTGCATATCATGGTGGACAAACTATTTTAGCCCATAAAACAATGCCAACAGTGACAACTATTGTGTCAAGGGCAACTGTCAAAATAACAAACCATTTTGTGCAGTGAGCTAATTGTATCTTTATTCCCAGGCTCTCCCACACACTTACAAAAGTTTGGAAAAAGGAGGAGAACCTGGGATATTTTGATACACGTTAATTGCATGTGGGCAAACAAAACTGCATATCAAAGTGCATAGTACACATGTATTCAAGACCATTGTATAGCTAACAGCGTTATCACATCGCCCAATAATATACCCACAGTAGCCACAATAGTCCTGCAAAGACTCCAGAATTGCACCAGCTGAGACTTCAAGATGGCTGTTCCATGGCCTCACTGAGAATTGAACGCCAGAACGACCCTTATCATGCAGGTTTCTATAACTAGCACTGTAGGTTTGATTCAACCAAATTTGGGAAGTATAGTTAAGGGTCCTTGACGTTTCATGATCCGCCTCAGTCCTGCCTTTTGTCACTTAAAGTCCTTACCAACCACAGACCTCGGAGGTCAGTTTTATAGCTTGTAAACATACCCTAGATAAGGTTCACATCGGTTTTCACGCTCAAACCTTCACACAGAACTGCACACAGCCATGCTTTCCACATTCGAGATTCTGACTACACCCACTTGTTAACGAGTACGCAATCAAGATGCTCGGGCAATGGTAACTCGCTCTAGCAGAAATATCAGCCTTGAACACTGGAATTCGAGGCTCTACAAGGTGAGACCACTGTTTCTAGGCCCATTTATGTTTAAACCCGAGAAATGGCTCACCCGGCTCCAATGAAGGGCTATTCACGTCTAAGCCCACACGCGGCCATGCTGTTTGCACCCTTCGGGTGCACCCACCCACCTCCTCCTGTCCCGCCCTTTCTGCTCACACAGAACCTAAGTCCCAAGGACATAGCCGGATTTCAAGTCTTATGACGGGTTTTGCAGTAATAGGTTGGTAAAGGGTTAACAACCGTATGAATGTATTTTGCCCCACACAGCACAACTATACGCAATAGCAGCTACATAAATAAATTATCGTAACTTAAATTCCAATGGCACAGTGAATATTTGCCTAACCAAGATCATATGTCAGACTATTGCACCCAGAAGGTGCCAACATACACAACAAGAAATGAATGCTACTATGCTCTCCATTGATTTTGTAATGGATTCGTGCATATAGCCGCAGCACCAGATCTGGTCCATGCAGCGAGGTGTGCAGAGCCACAGAATTGTAACTCAAGCATTCAAAATAAGTTCTCTCTATACACTCCCTCTACCCTGACATCGCTTATTGGATAAGTTATCTTCAATACACGTACAGTCCATTGCTAATCCATGCATGATTTGTTGGAAGTAGAAGGTACGTGAGGAGTAATAGGTTTTCCCTACATCTATCATTAAGCTTATGGGATACTCGTGGGCGCACCATGCGAAATGTATTGGGAAATGTATACTTAAGCTCGCTAACCAAAAATCTCTGGCACGAACAGCGTGAGCAACTTGATACTGGAGGTGGAGGTGCGCTGTCACAAGGTGCAGGGCATGACGGAAGCTTTTACCGAAACGCTGTATAGCCGTGCAAAAACGAGCAGTTCAGTTCACCAAAAAGCTGTATTTACCGCTTTTCTCGGGCGAGACAGCAGATAAATTTGCCAGGGATTATGCTATCAAAAAAAGCTTCCGTCATGCCATGCACCTTGTGACAGCACGCCTCCACCTCCAGAATCAAGTTGCTCACGCTCTTCGAACTAGAGATTTTTGGTTAGCGAGCTTAAGTATACATTTCCCAATACATTTTGCATGGCGCGCGCACGAGTATCCCGTAACCTTAAGGTGGCACATACCCCTTTATGTTAGGTTACCTTTAACCGTCGGGGGCCCCCGATGGTTAAAGGTAACCTAACGTAAAGGGGTATGTGCCACCATAAGACTTGGGTCAATTGGTGAAGAATTCAGCGCTGCCTCCCATCCAGGCGAGTGGGAAGATCTAGACAGTTCAGGCCTTTACACTGGCACCGTTCTTAAAATTGGTCGATTGCACTTACGCAGAGCAGCATCTTTCATCCTCACCGCCGTCCACGGTGTGCGTGCACCTTCCAGGGGTGTAGCCAGGAATGTTTTCATACAGTATAATACTGGAGGCACACTGCACCTTGACAGAGGCTGCAAGAAACCGCATGAAGCGCGGAAGTTTTTCTTACCTGCACAACTGTACGCTGGCATAATATAATCATAATTTTATAGGCGGACACACCCACAATAGTTTTCAATAAACGAGGCAATTGCCGCCTCGGTTGCCAACAACAATGCTGACTACGCCTCTGATTATCCGCGCCGGACGCGATCCGCAGTGATACCGGACCAAACAATGAACACAACTCACCAGCCATTCTTGAACAACCAGGGTTTCATACAGGATTTTTTGCTGGGGGGGGGGACACATGGCAACCCATGCAAGCCCCACCCCCTCCCATTCCCTCGGCACGTCATATCATACACAGGGTTGTGACCAACTGACATGTTTTGACATGTTCAGATCTGGGTATGTATTAGACTACCTACCTCACAACTTATCAGGGGCGGATACAGGATTTATGAAAGGGGGGCACCATATATTAAATGCTGCCGGAGGAAGTGCATAGAGGTGTGTAGTGCTGATCAGTCCGCGCGAAGCGCGGAAATTTTTTTTCGCCTTCATTTTTCACTTCTCAGGATGGGCTCTCGTGGCACCTTCGCGCTTTGCACTACAAGTTCCAGATGTACGAGGATTGCAGGTCCCAGGCCTGCCAGGGCCACCATGAGCTTCTTCCTTGCTCAAATTTCGCTCACAAACGTAATACGTACGTACACAGAGGGGTATACTAGATCGTGGTCTCGTTCCCAAGCAGTTTGGTTTCAGGCAATGCACGATATTGCGAGCTGAGGAGGCCAGGCCAGGAGTTGCAACATAGCGGCAGCAAGTTAGTAAGGAGGAAAATAAAAAGATCCGCCACTGCTTATACTGCTGCATGTCCAACCAGTTTAATATTAAATTTATAATATTATTGTCTTCTGTTTTCTGGGGGGGGGGGACTTCACC
>OZ007512.1:6924766-7258579 GCA_963931865.1 Axinella damicornis
AGTTGCCTGAAACCGAACGGCTTGGGAACGAGACCACGATCTAGTATACCCCTCCGTGTACCTACGTATTATACGTTCGTGAGCGAAATTTGAGCAAGGAAGAAGCTCATGGCGGCCCTGTGACCTGCAATCCTCGTACATCTGGAACTTGCAGTGCAAAGCGCGAAGGTGCCACGAGAGCCCATCCTGAGAAGTGAAAAATGAAGGCCAAAAAATTTTTCTGCGCTTTGCGCGGACTGATCAGCACTACACACCTCTATGCACTGCCGGCCTCCGGCAGCATTTAACATATTACAAGTAATATAAAACATTTGAAAATGTAACAGGATGTAGGGATACCAGAATGGTAAAAAGTAAGGAAACAAGGCAGGGATGATCGCACAAAACACTGAAGTATACAACCCCCCTACAGAGATCTTTTTCCATATACGTGTATAATGAAAAAAGATATGTAGGGGGATTGTATACTTCACTGTTTTGTGCGATCATCCCTGCCTTGTTTCCTTACTTTTTACCGTTCTGGTATCCCTACATCCTGTTACATTTTCAAATGTTTTTTATTACTTGTTTATGTCTTTTTTTTTTAGCAGCAGCGCATGCAATTTGCCATCACAGAGCAGAAGTCGGTGTCCACACAAGTAGTAGGAGCCCTTGCTTTGGTATATGGACAATATTGACTCCGGTATTCACATTGGCTGAAGAATCAGACCCAAGTCAACCCTTTTCTGGATGGATACTAAGGCAGTAATCCCTGTCTGAACTCTGAAGAATTATTAGCTATACCAGAAGTAGCAAGATTTATACATAATTTAATTTGTTGAGTCTTTAGATAGGCATTCAGCCCTCTCACAGAACACAGTAGGCAGTAACATACATAAATTATACGCAGATTAACCAGAGTTTAGAATCTACCTCGGTTTTATCATGGGCGTAGCTAGCAATGAGGCAGAGGAGGCAGTTGCCTCCTCGCTTTTCTGAATAATGACGCGCGTGTCTGGAGTCCTAGATCCTCGCACACACCGCGTACGGATGTGCGTTCGATCTGATGACAGAGACAGGAGCCATGAGCCGGCGTATATACTCTTAACGCGGATAGTGCTGCAAGTCTGGGACAGTTAAGGCACCGGCATATTGCTGTAGCATTTCGAGAGCAACTGTTTGCGCGCACTCATGAATAATTAATTAGCTCGAAAATTTTCGCCGCGCGCTTCGCGCACGCACAGAGAACTCCATGCCTCCTCGGTCCCCAAATCCTAGCTACGCCCCTGTTTTATGAAGTACGAAATTGAATATGTCAACACAACGGGTACGGCGCAAGACACTTCTAATTCAGCGATCTTGAGTAATAATCACGTTCGTTGCTAAGTGATCGCGCATGCGTACAAACGAGAAAATGGCGTGACTAAAGAAGCCATAGTTATTGAGTGGGCAGCTGCAGCCGCCTGGTGAAAACTTGGAGGTTGCGAAAAAGCGATGGCCAGGTGCACTACTCGGTGTGAAATGCTGCTGTTTCGTGCGAAAACCATCATGAGAGATTGAGGCGACGCTGAGCTAGCCCGTCTGAAGAAGAAAGAAGAAGAAGAAGAAAGAAAAACAATTTGCCCGTTTCGCGAGTACCTGGTGTGGTACTTTCGCGACGGTTTTTCGCGACGCGAAGAGTCTTGTTGGTCATGAAAACACTCGAAGATGAACGGTATGTGGTTATAAAGGCTTATAAGTGTACCGTTTCTGAGATTTGGAGAGATTCTTTTGTATTAGCATATATTGCGTGTACGTCGTATCCCTATATACAGAGTCTACCGACTCTGTGATGGTGCCCCCCTCTTTCATAAATCCTGTATCCGCCCCTGAAAACCCCATAGGTAATGAGATTCCAGGAAATGAATTTTTACCATTAGAATAGACAGAAATAGGCTCACCATCTGCAGAAACCATTTGTGACTGTTGAGGCTATACTATTCCAGGAAAAAACGGACATCAACTGCCATGCTGCATTTGGAGGTTTGTTCTAGACTGACTAACAGTGAACTCCCTAAATGAAATTCATGTTGTTATGGTAAGTACATTTCCTGGTATTGGATTCACTGAGAATAATTAGTGTACAGGGCTACACCTAAATTGGATTATGAAATTCCACTTCTACCCTTAGATAGAGCTGTGTGTGTTTCTAGGCCATGAGAGAGTTAGGTTGAAGATCCAACACCACCGAGGTGGTAGGGGGATATATAGGATTAGTCCCATTCCAGGTCATATTCCGTATTTAGGCACATATTATACATGAAGTGTGTGAAGAGCAGCAAAATTAAAACGGGAAGGCGTGGGAGCATTTCTCATGTGAGTGATATCACATACATATCAGGTGGACATGGGAGAGGTGGTGCCCAACCACAAATAAGATTCAGCACTGGCCAAGCAGAGTTTAACCTCAAGCGTGTGGACTATTGGGACTACGTATGACTAACGTAGTGATGCATAACATGACGTGGCAGAGACACACATTCCAGTACTGCTTGCTCAGTGAGCACACTCATTAATTCATTATCATAGGCACGAGGTGATAGTAAGACCTGAGACATCATTCTAAAAGTGAGTTTGCCCATTGTCAACTTACTGATGCTGATGGGTCTCCTACAGTAGTAGTTCAAGAGTCTAGCCCCTGCACTCAGTGACCAGTGTGGTGAGCATCACCGCTCGTACTGGTGTGAGGAGTGTGTGACGGGAGGAGGAAGAGAACAAGGGATGAGTGTGTCTACATTTACAACCGCAGCTGTGAACCTTGACCCCTAGCCTCGTTCCTAGGCCACTCGACCCCATGTATGGTCTGGGAACCAAACTACCTTGCTTATCACCTTGTGTGAAGGAAGGGGTGGGATTTCAACAAGAAACTGATAAACTGCACACACAAACTGCGAAATGGCATTTTTCCCCAAAGAAGTAGTTAGCTACTGAGATGCATGTCACCCACCACAATCACGTCACGAAGAAAGACTTCAAATGAGATGAAATCATTTTCATCGATTCTGGGGAGTAGCCTCAAGCAGTTTGGTGATCACATTTCACCCAGTGTATGGCAACCCTTATAGTTCAGCTTACAGTGATCAACAGACAATTGCTTGAGGGTGATTAGGCACAGGTACACAGACCCTTGCAGGCTGCATGGTTTCAAAGGTAGATAGGTGGGATCCCTCAAGGATGTGATTGAATTAGCACTCTCTCTCTAAACACAAATTGAATTAGACCCCACCTATCTACTTTACCTCTGGTCAGCCAACCTCTGGAGGTCAGTATCTCTAACCTTCTGTACATCTTAATGCAGTTCCTCTTCACCTAAAACTGTGGACAGACAAGCTAGAAGTGATGGAAGACTGCACTCCACCACGTGGTCCTTTCCATCGGTCAGAGCAGCAATGGCTAGTTGCTGGATTCACCCCGACAGTGGTCTCGCAGGCCAGCCCACGTCGCAGAGTCTCCATCCGGACAAATGGCTCAGAGCACCTGCTTCTCTAACTACTTGAGCAAGAGTCCTGTGGGTGCAACAATACCTATAACCGATACTCATCACACCCATGTACAAATTATCAGGCAGCCCCGTCTCCCATACCACTTTCTGGACAGCATGGTTGACTTTTCAAAGGTCAAGTAAAGGTCAAGTATGTTGTCAAGAAAGTGGAGTGGGAGATGAGGTTGTACATGTGTACACGCGCTAGCCTCCTTCATGGCTAGCATTCTGGGCACTGCGTTGAGGTGATTTGCTTGAAGTGTCAAGCACATGACCAGCAGCAGGAAGTTGTGCATAGATATCTTTTGACTCCTACAATTCGTAAGCATGTGTCCACAGTGCCTACTAATGATGATGAATGCTGCTTCTGCCCACCTCCATGTTTGGGCAATATGCAACAAGCAGCAAAACATTTTCAAAAAGGATTTAGTGACAGCCTGTTATACACCACATCTCGAAAAAGCTGAGGAAATGGCAATTTGTACAGCCAGTGAACAGCTCTAGCTCAAAGACATATTTTAGGGAGTTTCCACCAATGTGGATGTGGGCATGTGCAGTGGCTATAGCCTCGTTCCCAGGCTCTCTCATACGGGATCAAAAATTGAGAGAAAGGGGGAGAGAGTCTGGCCTGGGAACGAGGCTACACATCTAAACAGTAATGGAGAACCCAGAGGTTGATTGCATGATGAGTGGTCAAATGTCCTAGCAATTCGAACCTCCGTTGTCACACGGGTATGACCTAGACAGAAGATGATTGCATTCACCACACAATGCATTACGCTTCCACCAAACCAATCATAATAGAATGGTATGTTGTATTGCCCACCAAAGTTTTATCCCCCCCCCCCCCCCCCCCCCAAAAAAAAAATAATAATAATAATTCCTCGCACCCATCTTCTCCTTCTCTTCCCCTCCCCCTCACCTCTCTGACAGAGTTGGTGCTGACCTCCACCCTCAGTTCACTATCCTCTCAGGTCATGCAACACCTCCTGTGGAGAGAAGGGAGGCCGGAGTTACATTTGAACACCATCACTTGCATCAGTAATACAGTACACTGTGGTGTAGCCTCGTTCCCAGGAGAGGAGTCTGCAAGGGAATGAGGCTAACTTTGCTGGAGTAGCTGACCACAGTGTTCTTTCCAGAGGTACATGCAGTTCGAGGGGGTGATGATGGATGCTTGTGTGCGTGTGTGTGTGCGTGTGTGTGTGTGTGTGTGTGTGTGTGTGTGTGTGTATGTGTGTGTGTGTGTGTGTGTGTGTGTGTATGTGTGTGTGTGTGTGTGTGTGTGTGTGTGTGTGTGTGTGTTGTGGGGGGGACAATGGATCCTTGTGTAGGGGGGAGGGGGGGGGGGGGGGGGGGGGTGATGATGGATGCCTGTGTAGGGGGAGGGGGGAGGGGTAACGATGGATGCTTGTGTAGGAGGAGAGGGGGGTGATCGATGCTTGTGGACAGGGTGATGATTGATGCTTGTGTAGGGGGGGTGACGATGGATGCTTGTGTAGGTGGAGGTGGGGTGCCTGTGCAGGGGGAGGGGGGAGGGGTGACGATGGATGCTTGTGTAGGAGGGGAGGGGGTGATGGATGCTTGTCTAGAAGGACAGGGTGATGATGGATGTTTGTGTAGCGGGAGGGGGTGACGATGCATGGATGCTTGAGCGTGTGTGTGTGTAGGGGGTAAATAGAAAGATGTCTGCCTCCACTTCCAGAGAGAATTAGCATGTTGAAGTTCCTCTTTGTCCAAAACTGTGGACGAACATGTCAGAAGTGATCAAATACAGCACTCCACCTCCTACACAGTAGTCTTGCAGGCCAGTCACTGTGCAGGGTCGCAGCAGGTCTCCATCAAGACAATGCACCCGTTTCTCCAGCAGTTCTGGCAAGAGTCCTGCGGGTACAACAATACCAATAGCGATTCAGTCCCATAGTCATCACTCCCATGTACGTACTATCAGCCCTGTCACCCACTCCACTTTTTGAACCAAACACTTGGCCTTTCAAAGGTCAAACAAAGGTCAAGAAAGCAGAGTGGGAGATGAGGCACATGCCCAGGGCCTTCATGCCTAGCCTTCTGAGCACTGCATATTGAGACATTTGCTGGATGGTGATTTGGTTGAAGCACATGACCAGCAGCAGGAAAGTGCTGATTGTGCATATCAAGCATCTCCTCCAGATGCTGCACTGCTTAAACAAGTGTCCATAGTGCCTATACTAATGGCTTACGATACAACTTCTGCCCGCATCCAAGTTTGGGCAATATGCAACAGCTGTCTTGGGCCTGGATCCGTCCCTGCTGACTTTGATCTGTATCCACAGCTTTTACTGAATCAGAGATACAGACAGCACTGCTGAAACCCCACCCACCAAGCAGAAGTACTAGCATCTCCCCAGTCTAGCTGCCAGCCCGTCTTCTCCCGGCCAGCTACTTCATGTAGCAAGCCCTGTGTAACAACTAGCTATATACATGACCATACCCACAGGGTCGTTTCTTGCGAATTTGCTAGGCAAACAAGACAGTCACCTCTTCCTTTCCTTTATTTTCCCTCCCCCTCCGCTCAGTTCTCTCTCTTCACTTACCTTCGACTACATGGAAAGCTCACAGCATCGTCTGCCTTTGTTGAGCAATCTCGGTCTGGTTCCGACGCCAGGCCATGTCATGGCATGGGGTCTGGGCACCATCGTAATGGGTAGTTTTCCCCTGAGGCTGGTAGTATGGGCCACTTGCAGCAACAACGATTGTCCAGCTGATTTGTAAACTGTCATCCCCCGCTCATTAATAATATCTAACCTGGACGGCCACTGGCTTGTAGTAGCTAATCAGTACTTTACTTTAGTTTCAGGCTTGTCTACGCTTGTTGTCAGCTATATACAAGGAAAGCAACAGAGGGAGCGGCAATGGCCGAGGGCCTACCGGAGAAGGCCAACGCCATCGGAGGCCGAAGAAAAACGACAGGGACGGAAGCACGCTCAACATCGTCCACAGTTTACGCGTGAACAGATCGGTTCCCGCCAAAACATGTTTGACCACGGTTGTCAACCAATCAGATCATTGCATTACCGGTGCGTGCACAGCTACTCGCACGCGCTACGGCAGAGCTTCTGCGAGTATATAAAGAGAGCAAAGTTGTGTCCAAGCCATTCGGCTTAGGTTTAGGTCAAGGTGAGGTGAGCCCTCACCCTAACATTACCTGAGCTCAATACCTATCACCGCCAGGGTAAGTTCAGGTATAGGTAGTGGGGGGTGGGAGCATGGGAGGGTGGGAGCATGGGAGGGTGGGAGCGTGGGAGCATGGGAGGGTGGGAGCATTGGTGGGTGGGAGTATGGGAGGGTGGGAGCATGGGAGGGTGGGAGCATGGGAGGGTGGGAGCATGGGAGGGTGGGAGCATGGGTGCATGGGCAGGTGGGAGCATGGGGGGTGGGAGCATGGGGGTGGGAGCATAGGGGTGGGGCTGCATGTGGGTGGAATATGGGTTGGAGTATGAGTTAACTTAGTGTGTATACAAAACTATAGTGAATGGCCCAACATACAAACACACTGAAAGTAAGAATGCGTGACTCAACTGTGGTATATACTGCTACCTATCGTTGCTCAATTTAAATAAGATGGACTCAATGAACAGGACTTTTGTTTTGTCACTGTAATTACTTCTAGTTCACCATGCAGCCTTACTATTATCATCTCATCATTAATTTGATGAGCCCATTGTACTGAAACTCTGTAAGGTTGATGAATGGCTGTTTAGTGACACTATATGTAGCTACAGCCTGGAGTGAGCTCAGTGATGATGTGATCACCATATATCCGAATGGAGCCCAGGACCTGCCTGAAAACCTTCCGCACTGCAGAGATGCATGCGGCATTCCTGGGTTATGGTCTCACAGCTCTAGCCATATGCATGCATTACAATATTAAACCTCAAAGACGTGCAGGGCAACAAGCTAAGTACTTACTCTGCAATGGTTTCAATGTGTGTCTATAAATCTCTCCCACACAACTCTTGCGGAGACTAGCGGGATGGTGCAGTGCATGTGCCATCATAATTATTTGTCAGGAGACATTCGATCAACTCTAAAATTCTAGCCAGCTGCAGCAAGTGAAACACTGCGAAACCGCAATTGTTGCACACAGACTATTTCATGGACGACTCAATCGCTGTTCATGGCATCCCACCCTCAATTTGTGCACAACTAAATTCCACTTCCCAACTGACTTGACCAGCTCACCACACCTATAGTGAACCTACTCACTATACTCACACTCTGGGCAGTAGCGATGAGTTTACTTATACCGGTAGTGTGATTGTACGTCATGAGTGTTGACTGCGTAAGGGTAAGAGTGTTGTACATGAGAATGATGAAGAAAAGAAACACCTACAAAAACAGTCAAGCTGTTGATGAAGACTAACAGTTCACAGAGAGGGGGAATGGAAGCAACCATAATCGGTGGTTAATAGCAACAAGAGTGCATGATGACATCACGGTGATGTCATCATGCACTCTTGACAACAAGTGTATAAAGACATAAAGAAAAGTGTCAGGTTTGCATGACAAAACAAACTCGGTGACTAATCGTTTGCAGATGTTGCCCCAGTATTCAGAACCACCAGAATATCTTAAAACTTTGTCTGGCCTGTGGAAAAAGACGTTGTACGTGTGCAGGTAAATGTCAGCTGATCACATATGATCGTATAATCAGTATTGTGGTTGCCACATATATAAATAGCTGGCAAGCACTGGCATCACAAAGTATGAAGGTTGTGCGAGTCAATGGTCCACAAAATACCCACTTGTTATACTCATACACAGTATGTATGAAGGTCCAGGGTCACTATTTGAAGTCCACTCCAACCCCAGAACATCCAATCATCTGACTGACACACACACACACACACACACACACCGTTTAAAATCTAACGATAGATTGCACACCTTTGGTTCCATCATCCAGCAGTGAGTCAACAGCTGTGCTAAATACGTCTCACACGTCTCAGGAATCGGTGGGTTCTATAATAACAGAAAGAGTGCCAGAAAGTCAAGCTCATGATTATTGTCATCCATATTATTATGTACACCATGTGCATGGGCCATAGTCGTGAAGGGTTGCTTTACAAGTCATTAGCCTCGAACCCTGGGTTCGAGGCTATACAAGTCATATGATCTCTTCCTGGGCCAGGGTCAGATGTTATGTGCTTTACAAGTCATATGATCTCTTCCTGGGCCAGGGTCAGATGTTATGTGCTTTACAAGTCATATGATCTCTTCCTGGGCCAGGGTCAGATGTACTGTGCTTTACAGGTCATCATCTATTCCACTCTCATACAACAAAGTGTGGTCTGGATTTGAGCATCAATAACATTGTGCACAGGGAGTCTTGCTAAGTCTACACTGTTCCAATGAATCCACACACAGTGACACTGCAGTACACTTGTTGGTAGTTTTTCGGTGGAAGTCAGCATTCCTCAACCACGTTTTTACTATCCGTGGTTATGCCTTTGTCATGTAATGTATGCTTTCATTACGATGAGCCAATAGGTAGTTGCCCACACGAGCAGTTAGGGAGCGGGGCTGCAGGGCTATAAGTATGAGGTGGCGTATGAGTCCAGTCAAGCATGAGAATTACATCTGAAATGTATGTTTGCCCAATCAGTGAGTTACACTATCAGGAGTGAGGTTGCCGCTTGTCAACACAGAAATTTAGGAATTTGAGCTTGAAGTATAAAACGTCACTTACGTAGCTCTCCTGACACAACTTTATTCATCACCATGAATGGCGGGAAAACATCTGTTGGTGTATCAGAAGTTCCCAGATAAATATTCCGTAAGAATACATAGAGACTGGATCTCTCAGCATCATCTGAAAACGATGAGATAAAAGATTGTAACTACGTAATTACAATTTCAATACAGGGCATTCCAGTACAATAATTTAATCATGCTTTGAAATAAGCAGAGATGAAATTTAATTGTGGGTCATTGTCAAGACATGCACACAATGTGTGGGAGTGCACTGGTTCAGGATATTGGTGCAGTGTGCTCTGTTAGAGTGTGGCTACTCGGTATCGTGTTTGTGAATAAGGTCTAGCACAACAAACAAACCTTGATTTATTCCCTTTTATTAGATACACTAATCGCTTCCTGCTTCCCTTTCATACCAGATTGTGTTAGCCTTGTTTACTTACACGAGTTCAAATCGCATTGCATCATGTGTTGAAACGTCACAGTCACGCCCATTCATCGCAATAGTTGATCGCTCAATCGCACTAGAGTAGGCGCTCTGCACAATGACTTTTGTTCGTTCGTCTTCTGCTTGCTTTCCGTCAGAGAACCTGCAGCAAACAATTGCTTCCATGGGCAGGAATGGACCACTCTCGGCAGGCGGAATTTAATGTCTGAAGTATCACGTGGAGTTCATTGTTGTAATGAGGTATTCAATTACCGTGATGTGTACAGTTGAACTCGTGGAAGTTGCCAGGCTGTTTCTCCTACGGGAATGAGGCTAAGATTGTATAGCAAAGTAGCATCTTTACTGGGATGGAAGTTACTAGCAGCTACACACGGTGCTACAACTGGTTGCCTTTTGTGACAATGGCATGTGGGCAGTGTGCACACAGATGCATCTGGAGATGATGGTTATCCGTCTATTGTTCACTCTATGCGGCTAGTTGTAGCATCACAGGGTATACAAGACTCAGAGAATACTATAGCACTTCTGGTGAACGTTATTTGTCTTGTACAAAAATTCAATAGTGTTGGGAGAGTTTGGGTGGGGACTAGTAATGCATCTATTTGCAGCCAGTACTGCATTGATGACCCTGTGCACAACCACAATTGGAGTGGCTGCTGCATACATGTTGTTTTGTACAGGATTAGTGCAGGTAGGACCAACTATAGTGATCTGGTTCCACTGGAATGCCTCTCAAGATCATTTGTGTGCAATTCTAGCTACCAAAACTGGTACTGAATCCCAATAGCAGCCACACGTGTGCACAGTGTCAAAGCTTTGATTTTTCTATGGTGAAATCATTCTGTGCTGGACAGTTTTACCCAATTACAATCTAGATACCATAACTGGCACTGAAACACAGTAGTAGCCATACACGTATACAGTGTCCAGGCTTCAACTAACTCTGGTGGAATCTATCCATCAACTCCTAATCTTACAGTGTTATCAGCAGTGTGTTGTCCAGTGTGTACTAACTCTTACCTCCGGAGCCATCCATGCGTACGTATGTCCCAATGGCTGTTGCTTGCTTGACAGTTTGGTCCAGTCTCCGAGCTGAGCCAAGGTCACAGATCTGAAGCAGAAGAAATAGTGTAAGATCGCACATCCGTTCAACCAGTTGAGTCCCTGGTTATTTCCTGCATAGACCACACCTATGGGTACTCCTCTAAGACAAACAAAAGCGAACAACAAAACTTCAAGTGTTCCCACCATGGACTTGAATGGGTGAGCGCACGGTGTTGACACGGAGCAGGTCTGACGGTTACTGTGCCCTCCCAGTCCCATATATCTACAGATAGCTTTTCCAGTGTACATTCACAGTGCATGTTGAACTACTAATAAGAGCACCAGGCAAAGTACAAGTGTTTATCAAATGTTTCAAGCAGTACTGGTAAAGGTCATGCTCCCTTGCTCAGAAGTACTGTGTAAACATCCTGCAGGATGCAGCACAAGTGTCTACCACGTTCACCCTAATCACGCTCTAACTATTTGGGTAGTTTCATACCTTGGCTCCAGCCTGGATGTAAGGACGACTGCACAGGAGGAAAGAGGTGTGCAATGAGGAAGGCAGCTGCTAAGTACAGAATGTCCAGCACTGGCACAACATTATACAGTTACGTACATGTACATTTCTGGTAGTGTGATCATTCAGATTGCTGTCTTTCTCATCTTGTACTTACCATTGCTTGACTTCAGATCTCTGTCTTGATAGATCATTCCTGTGTATAAACAGATTGTATCCTGGGAAGCCATAAGATGAAAGTATTCCAAGGGGAATAACACGTGAAGAACCCAATTCTGAGGGAAATATAAGGCAATCAGGAGGGAAATATTGATATTTCCCTCACATACATCAACCGTGCATGTAGCAAACAAATTGAAACACAAAAACACTTGAACAGCATCCATGCAGTCAGTACGGAAACATCAACACCGTAATACATATACACACAGTTAGGGTCGTAGTCCTGGAGCTTGCTGCTCTTGCCCTTGACAAATGCATACAGATTGGGCCGCGACTTGTTTTCGGAAATGGAGGAGTGCCAGGAAAATAAACCAAGTACTGGTGCTCGGAAGATCTTGAGAATCCGGTCGTCGGCAAGGATAATGCATTGTTGCAGAGGTTCGAAACGAGGGGAGAGCCTTACTTCCCGAGGCCTACATGCTTGTCAGGAATCCTAGCGCTGTGATTTCGGAGACGTCTTTCAGAAATTCGTGGCACCTGCGATACTGTTTGTCGGGAACTCTGTTCAAACGAATAGGAGTGGAGGATGTGACTCTCCGGTTATCACACCAGAATTCGAAGAGGAGGATAAGCTGTGGCTGTCCAGCGTGTTGTCGCTTACTACTACAATTTGTTTTTGGTATTTGGCAGAATCAGGAGCACATCAAGTCGGCGGAATAAACCCTTTCGATGTCACAGCCATCTGAGCATCACTTACTGGGCCTACAAATGCTTTTCGGACGCCAAATCTTGCGTTGGAGGGGTTTAAAATCGGAATCTGTCTCGGTCAACTCTCCGGCTCTAGCTTTTGTCAACTGAACTACAGAAAATGCGTGCCGTTCGTGGACAATACGTCACGGTTGCCATGGAATCGCCATGGTACCGCTATGACGTCTTTGGTTGCCAGGATACAAGCATATTAGACCATGCCTACTGGTGGGCTTTTATCGATGAATACACTCAGGAATAATTAATCCCTCAGGCTTCACCCTCGGGATTAATATATTCCTTCGTGTATTCGCGATAAAGCCCTTGTAGGCATGGTCTAACATATACATAACTTCATGTGCCACTGCAGATAGTGTCTACTAGCATCACTATGCATCATACACTTCACACCACCATCTCATTCATACTCCGTACTTTGTACCTTCTGCCACTTCCTTTGCCCATTGCAAATTCTGCGTCAGGGAGGGTTGCATGTGCTTCTTGTGAATGCAATCAAAGGTGGAGCCATTCTCAGCAAATTCTGAGAAGAAATTCATAACGCATGCCATTAGTCACTGCTACTGGTTGATGTGCAGGATTATTGCCAACAGTAAAAGCAAGGTTGGTCAAGCCGGACGAGCCGGATGTGTTAATTGGCAAACCAGTGACAATGTAGCATGAGGGTTTCTTCATGACCACTCTGCAGAACAGGATGATGGAGGGATGACACATTCGGCTGAGGATGCTAACCTAAAGAACGATGAACCAGCAAACATAACCATGGTGCAACTATGAAGGGCTGGAATGACATGGATGACATCATAGGTTGCAATGAAGCCAGATTCATACTGTCTAAATTTTGGCCTTGTAATGTTATTTTCTACAATCAGCTTTTCAGAGCATCAATAGCCACACACTTCTCAGAGACAGCATTTTCATCGGTTGTTGTTCGCAGATTCTCTTTCTAATAACGTCGTAAAACCACATTGCCCTTTAACTGTGAAGAGTGGCAGTTTGAGCTAGTGACAATCTATGATCCTGTAAACACAAATGCCATCAATAGGGCAACAAAAGGTCAAAGATTCGGACCAAAGTATTGTGCATGCGCAGTATAAACACAAGTTGCATTCTCGTCGAGTTCTTTCCTGTGATCGATGCGTTTGAGGGGTTCACTGACTCTTTGTCACTCCATCGTCTGTGGCCCACATCAACAGGGAGTTTCTACTAACCTGTTCTGTTAGTCTTGGGCTATCAAAACTGTGTCATCATGGAGGTGTGGCATTCAGAACATAATTAAATCCTCAAAGCAAGGAACCGAAATTTTTGTTCATGAAAAAGCTAAGAAACTTGGGTTACACACCTCAGTCCCATCTCATACATAAATAATTCTACGTGAATAGCTAAAGAGCTAGTTAGTCTGGGGAGTTTGTCAAGTGTTGGATACCTACCATCACAATGCTGCGTATGTACATCCCTCACCTCTCTTTCATCAATGTCTGCCAATATTATGACAGCCACAATCTTCTTGTTAGATATTCACCATCCTTTCCACACAGACCCAGCTCCGCCACTGGCCACCTTCTCCATGAAATCCAGATCAGAGTTGTTGATCTCAGCTGGCCTCCCTGTAATATGAAAGAGATGTCACACTAGACTCGTTCCCAGTCCCACGCCCAGCTTTTCGTCGCTTGCAGTACGGTAAAGCGGGTGCATAATGTCTTGTAAGCATGTGCCTTAACTCTCTGCCTGCGTTTGTCGCACAATTGCGACGTGCGCGGACGCGCGCATAATGCGGCTGTCGCATATTTACGACAAGATCGCGAGGCTAGCTAAACTGAAGTGGGGCAGACCCTGATAATATAATGGCGATCACAGTCATGAAGAGGCAGACCCTACGGATATCAGCAGTCGATCAGAAGCTCCTCCTACCGATCGAGAGATAAGTAAGCGTTCACTGTTTTGTCGCCGTTTTGTGTACTGCCAGCATAGGCAGGCTTTTTCGCCTACGGAACGCTATTGGTAGCGCTCAAGGGCCTAGTATAGTCTTGAGACATCATTGAACTACCTATCAACACCAGTAACTCACCCGCTGGAGGGCAGACATCGACAGCACAACAACAGGGAGAGTTCCAAGGTGAGCGCTTGAGTATAACTCGGCCTAGCAGCCATATAACGATAGTCGGGGCTCAATCACGCCCTTAGCAGACAAATTAACTATACTTCGACAGTTCTTAGTCTTCGAACTTGAAGTCTACTCAGCGATTGTAAGTTAAACGGCGAGAAGCCTTAGAGATGTGTAACCTAGGCAATAAATTGATCACGAGTCGCGTGAGCGAAAGTTATGAATATTAATGAACGCAGACCAAGGGTTAAGGATCGAGACAGCACCTGTTCTTCCACGACGATTGAGTTCATGGTGGCCATTTATTTTATGATGACAAATGTCTTCTCGTTTGGTGTATTGGTTACTATAGTAAATCACTATAGTGTAAGAGATCTATAGAATTCGGCATATCAACTGAACCATCAATTTATTCTTCCAATGACAATGTGGTATACAGAGCTCAGTAGCAAAAGTGGGTGCAGCTGCTAGTAGTACTTGCTGAAGGAGTGATGGTTTGACTAAGGCTTCCACTTTCAACTCCCAGCATTTCTATCTCACATTTTAGACCTCCTTGGGCTTTCACAATGGTCACTGGTATTGACAATTAAGGTATGTCTCAGTAGATTTGCTACAAACTATCTGCAAAGCCTTTTCTTAAACCATCTGATACTCTCTTACTATTTTACCGAGATCCACAGCTGTGGGGCAGGGTGGGTGTATGACACAAATTACCGTGCAGATGTAGTTTCTCCATCTTCTCTTTCAGCCTCTCTGCAGGTGTCCCAAGATTCTCTTTTGTCACCACCTTTGCCACCTCCCACTTTTCCCCACACAGCTCTGTACAAAACAGAGGGCATGCAAGAAATGGCTGGGAAGCTCTAGCCTATCTATAGAGACAGACTATTCTCTCCCATTGCATATTAAGTTGGGAGTGGGGAGTAAGGACTTCATTAGATCACATCTGTTAAAATTCTTGAGGCTTGGAATGGCACTATTCCTAATCTACCTCAATAATAACCTCAGGGGTCATTTGCAGCAGGCTGAGAGAGATGTTTAATGTGCAGCAGTGTTCTCACCAAGATTCTACAGGCAAAGGACTTACAAACATGTACATGTACATAGTTGAACAGTCTGGCTTCTGATGGGGTGGGGGTTACATAATCTACTTGCCAGTCAAAGCCCTTGTTATGATACACACTGTACATGTACATGATATTTGCCAAAGGAATAGGAAGATAAGACCCGTTACATCCCTTGGGAAAGGACAGTGCGTTCATTAGGCCAGTGCTTTCGTTACGCCCTGAAAGTGCCTCGGGCTTTGCCGTCAGCACTTCCACGGCTCCACTCAAGCACTGACATTTCCCGCGGGATATAAAGGGTCTTATATATATCCACTGGGCAGGGATACAACCTACACGGCATCTAACAATAGTAACTGAATGCGATTGGTCTGCTCCTAATTTGTCATCTTCTACCGAACCAATCACCAAAATGATGGCATCAATGCCAAAAATATTTCCTTCCCATCAGTAGAATTCAAAATCTGGTTAGTCAACATGGCATTCTCTCCCCCATCAATGCTGACAACAGGAATGCAGCCGTGGGTCCACGCTAGGGACGAGTAATTCACCAGACCCTTCCAGCTGTTGCTGGCATGCTTAACCCCATCCCCTGCACTGCTGGTCAGTGAAGGGTCTGGAGACCAAACTGGCTGTGATAATTATGCTTGGAATGCACTCAACACTACCTTTTGTTTCTCAGAACATGAAAGACAAAGAAGAATCATCCCTGCAGGGACGGTAGGGGGAGGGGAAACATGAGCAACCTTCATCGCACTTCTTACAGTCCGCTTACTCGTCTTTGCAACATCAGAGCAATTAAAAACAAATCGAAAAAGTCAAATTGGAGGAGGCTACTTTGAACTCTTTCATCTCAGTGTGTCTAGTACAATTAGTACCACCTGGTTTATAAGTGGTGTGGTTGCAGGCTTTTAGCTTCCAGGTTGCTAAGACTCTAGGTGCAAGAAAACACAGGACATTGTGGGGTGAGCATGAGCAATGTGCAAGCATTTTAGACACCGAGGAGAGATAGAGAAGAGATTGAGTGTCAGTGAGGGTCGCAATAGCTAGAGGAAGTTTGCCATGGCTATTGCTGGCACCAGTCTAGCTGGGTTTGGCACAGACTGTCATGTCAGTACAACTATTCAGCCCTTCCTTCCTGGCCTCGTTTGGTGCTCTTTGCTTTTTTCTTCTGCACATTCTTAGCCTCGTTCCCCACTAACGCATGCCTCCTTGCCATCCAGCACTACTAACACACAATGACAAGTCTGAACTATCCTGTTGTATGCTTGCACCAGATGAACGGTATTAATATGAAATCGAGCTATGGAAGTATAACAATATCTTAGGGGCAACCACACTCACGTTAGCCGCGTTGCAACCGGTTGCAACTCGCTGGTCGCACAAGCTAGGCAATGCAGCTCATTCGAATTAACACACATGTCACGTGAGGACCATGCTCAGTTGATCAAGTCAGCAATGGCGTCCAAAGGGAAGACAGCACTCACAACTTCGCCAGCACGGTGACTTTCAGCATGTGAGCATCAGTAAATGACAGCGATCTCAGCAGTGTGGTCAGAATCTTTGTGGGGCCTAAGAGCTGTACAGGCAACAAACTTCAAAGAAAGCGATCGAACAATGACGGCCGACAGTACTACAAAAGTGCTAGTATTTCCACCATCAAGGTGAGTTTCAGCACCAAAATTGTATGGTGAGGACAGTGCACAACAGCGATCACGACGGTGTAGTCAGAATCTTTCAGGCCATTCCTAAGTAGTCAAATGTTATTTATTTGCGTGGCACAATTTTCCCCTACCAGGAGTGTAACAATTATTGCATGTGCCAGATTTAGGGTATGGGAGACAGATCGACATTGCTCGACTGCGACTAGTGTGGGGCTTCTTCATACTCACCCACTCAATTACTGGCACATTGCACAAAGTACGTACCTGTAAGGAGTTGCACACAGTGGACAGCCATGCAAACACAGTTGTGTTTTCGTTCACAGCCAGCGAGCCAAACAGCCAGGTGATCCCGAGGAGTGGGAGTAGAATGATTGTGCTCTTGACTGCAGTTCTGGAGAAAAGAGTTCCACGATAAGAAGAGTGGCTGAACAGCCTATGGAATACTGGGATATAATTATGGCAGCTGCGATAAGTACAGCAACGAATGGTTCCACCCTTCAACCTGGCGCCACACTACCAGCTTATAGCGTAACCTTCAATCTCGGGATGGAGGCAAAGTTTTGTTACTTGTACAGCCTTGTTTGTAATAAGGATCATGTTAGGGAACTTGTATGCCTGGAGCATCTCCACAGTATTCAGAAAGGCAGTTGTGGTGTGAAGATGAGGCATCCTGCTTCCCCAGGCCTGAGCCTGGGAACAAGGCTATACACTGGCGCCACCCCTTGGTGCTATAGTATTGTGAGCATATTCAAAATTATGTTTGATGACCTTCAACTATACCAGATATATAATTATGTTTGTCTATAACATCCCCCTTCTGTTCCCCTCCTCTCATCCCCCTTCCACTCCCTTCCCCCATCACCCCTTTCCACTCCCCTCTCCTCGTCACCCTTCTCCCCTCCCCTCATCACCCTTCCACTCCCCACCCCTCATCCCTCCTTCCCCTCCCCTCATCCCTCCTTCCTCTCCCCTCACCTCATCCACCTTCTATTCCGGGGGAAGGGGAAGTGGAAGGGAGAGTAAGGGAATTGGATGAGGGGAGGGGAGCTCTGTGCAGTTAAGGGCAGTTCTGCTTACTACAAGCAGCTCTTCTAAGTTTTCATGTATTATGGCTTCACATGCGGTTGGCTAAGTAGATAATCAGATGCTGCGAAGGATCATCACATGATCCTACTGCCAGATGAAGTACGGACTGCTAGCTGTCAACGCTTGCTCCAGTGTTGATCACTGCTGCTATAGACTCTCCGCATCCCTACGTGGCATCTTTACGCTGTTCTGCTTTACCGGGGTGCGTGTGACAGTCTGTTTTGCGCACAAACTTCTCGCGATCACGCGGCAACGGGTGACTTGCATGTGACTTAATGTCATTACGAGTCTGTCTAATGGCCGTCTACTGACAAGTACACAAGACGCCTCTTGCCGGAAAGGAAAGATTCCTTCTTACCCTTCAAGATTGTCTCGGTGTTTGAGAGCGCATCCTCGCCTATCGATCTATCGCGTGGGTTTGTTAAAACTGCGTCGTGTATTCCCGTGGCAGTTCAGAATTCTCCATGTGGGCGGGGTGAGGAGACGAATAAGCACCGATTACTCCGCTTATGTGAGGTAAGGAAAAAATCACACGCGATAGAAAGTTAATATTAAACCTAAAGAGTGTCCTTACCGTGAAAACTTTCGCTCTCAAGGACGTTTTCCTTTCCGGCAAGAGAAGCGGCCTTAATTCTTGGGACATATCGGATCCCCTGTCTCACGTGAGTGAGGGGCGTGGCCAAATATGATACCCACAAGAATCTCCAATCATTCATCAACAAGAATATGCTATTTGTTTTCAGTTCAGTCCATTTGCAATGCAGATATACACTGACAAACACTATGGTGTATGTGAATTTTATGGTCATGGCTTGTGCTGTCCTTAAGTGCGCAGAGAGTGGATGGTGAGATGAGGGAGCCCTTCCCCTCACCCCCCTTCCACTCCCCTTCCCTCGTCCCCTTTCCACTCCCCTGTACACATCCTCTATTTGCTTCTATTACTGAATGTTTAGTGACACCTTCAGCACGAACTTGAGACATTTTACCTGATGGTGAAGTTCCAGAATACACCATGGAGCTGTTGGTAAAACTGAAAACCTGTGGAAGGCAGCACATACTGTCATGAAAAGCATCTTGTCCTAAGCAGGTTTCAACACACAGTACTCACCATATCAACAGGATCAAAGCGTAACTGGACAGGATGTGTGGCGATCTGGCCTTCCAAGTTGGACGCGTTCTGGACTTGGGTAGCAAGGATGGCCGTGCTGGTTTGGAATCCAGTTCTGTTTGAAATAAGAAATGCAGACTGATTCTTCATAGTTTCAAGCACATAGAATTAACATGCCATGGAAGGGGCTAGGGTTGAGCTAACCCACTGACCATGCGTCACAAGACCTTTAAGACCTAAATTAGATCATAGTTTGACACTGCTCACCACTGTGGTGCTGCAGTAAAACTACACTAGAACTACACTAGAACTACTTGCACAAAGGGGGGGGGGGGGGGGGGGGGGGATGCCCCTGGCAGTCATTAGTAATAACACTTCCACAGTTAATCTAGATACGTAGGAAAGAGACTGAGAGTGGGATGAACTGGGCGGGGTAAAATACATAGTGAATTGCGTGCGGGGACGACATTCGAGATGCTGACTGTCATTTTCTTGGAAGATGCTAAAGTCTGCTGCTGCTTACTCTGCTGTTGGATGGGGGAGGACCTATAGTGACTCACAACACGAGCGCTACTGCAGGTAACCACAGAACGAAGGCGGCATAAGCCTTTTCATTTGTACCCTTTGAACGGCCATCAATGGCAGACTAAATACTGCCCAAACAGCTGCCACTATAGTGCGGTAGGATCACCCATGGCTGCTGAGAGCGAGTAGAAAACTGTGCTGCTTCAAACTGACGTTTGTACTGCTCAATCATTGCCGCTGGCCTCCAGCCTCCACATCTCTGCTCACGGAACGGCTATATACACAGAGTATGTCAATCACCCTTGTAGCCATACTATGCCTTAATTACTCTGTCCAGGCTCAGACTCATCACGCACCACAACTTTAGATGGCATCTACGACTGTATGTGCCAAATATACTATTTGGTTTCAAATGGCCATGGGATGGTTTGACAATGGATGGTGGCACTGCTCCTTGTTTTCTGAGCGGTGGAGTATGACAAAATCCAATACCTGGTAGGTTTCACAGCAAAATTACCTATAGGCACGGGACTGCTGTGAACTCCTCTAACCAGGAGAATTCCTGAAAAGGTATTAGAATCAACAAGTTAACCTGCCAGTTCCAGTTTGGTCCAGGTACAGGGGCGGATACAGGATTTGTGAAAGGGTGGGGGGGGGGGGGGGGGGGGGGGGGGGGGGCTAATAGCACAATTGAACGCTGCCGAAGACGGCGCATAGTGGCGCGTAGTGGTGATCAGTCGGCGCGAAGTGCGGAAATTTTTTTTTCGCCTTCATTATTCAGTTGTCAGGATGGGCTCTCGTGGACTTTTGTGCTTTGCACTGCAAGTTCCAGATGTATGAGTACTACGAGTTCCAGGATCGATGGTGCAGAGGGACTCCGCGCAAAGCGCGGAAAAATTTTTTCACCGTCATTTTTCAGTCATCTATATGGGCTCTCGTAGCGCCTTCGAGCTCTTGCACTGCACTCACTGCTTTCTGGTTCCCGTGTCATCTGTGAACGTCTTATCCTTGACGTGGAAAGGTAAATGTGACTAGTCGTGAATCACCAATGTCATGCAGAGTCCGACGAAGATTCGCCGACACGTGTAAAATGGGGCGTGGTCGGAACTGGAAAGGGGGGGGGGGGGGGGCTACAGCCCCTTGTAGCCCCCCCCCCCCCTGGATCCGCCCCTGAGATATCCCGGAAGATTGCATACCAAAGAGGACGATATGCATGATAGAAGGACAGTCTGTGGGGGAATTAGACAATATGAACTCCTTGTTATGACCATGACTAATTGGGGTGATCCTGAATGAGCCCCATATCTACAAGTTTGCTGAGCTATGTACAATCATGTATTTGTACATTTCATACGTCGTGCCGTAGCTGTAAATCAGTTGCAGCTTAGGGCTTTAGCCTAACCTTAGAGTTTTACGTGTTCTTGTGTCATGCGTTAATTCAAACTACAAACGACTTCGCGACTTGGAGATCAATTGAGACACGAAATATGAACAGTCTATGTACCTCAACAAGGATGGAGACTATAGTGTGCGATGGGGTCTAGCACATGTACTAAAGACAGGGGAATGCTTTCACCTGTTCAAACCATCTCCACACGTCCTGCTGAGCACATGGTGTGCATAGCTATAGGCCATCATGGTGTGATGTGCCTGTTACACTGCTCCACCCATAGCCTGAATCACAGTTCCCGTGTTGTTACATGTGTGTGCTTTTTGTGTCGTACTCTGTGTCTATGCTCGGTCACATTCTGACGATGATCATGTGCATACAACTGCTCCACATTCTGCACATGCACTCACTCACACTCGTCCCACAATGTCGTCCAGTTAAATCATTTATCCTCTAAATTAGGTACACATCATTAGTAAGCACGTATGTGCTTTCCGTGGGAGTATTAGTGCATGAACATATGAAGGTGAGACTGCAGAGTTTCACTATTTGTGCACATGCATTAACACTGGCATACTTGGGAGGTATATATCCCGACTCATGGAGAGCAAGTCTCAGCCTACAAGTGAAGCAGCCACCCTTGCTCTCTAGCATGCAGGCTCCTCAGTGTCAACTTACAATGCAGGGAAAGCGTATGCAACTAGGCTTTTGAAATTCTATAAAGTCCTGTGTGGTTGGGTGTATCCATGCCCAGTGTATTAGCTCATGCACCAACCAATAAATATTTCAAGAAGTTTGAAACAGACGCTATACAGTGGCCCTCATCAGTGAGTTTTCACTGATGAGGGCCACTGTATAGTGGCCGAAATGTCTGTTTCAAACTTCTTGAAATATTTATTCGGTTGGTGCGCGAGCTAATACACTCAGGGGCGTAGCTAGGATTTCAAGACTGAGGAGGCGTGGAGTTCACAGCGCGCGAGAAGCGGGCGGCGAAACTTTTTCGAGCTAAGTAATTATTCATGAGTTTACTCCGCAGTGCGCGCAAAACAGTTGCTCTCGAAATGCTACAGCAATATGCCGGTGCCCTGACTGCCCAGACTTGCAGCACTATCAGCGTTAAGAGTATACGCCGGCTCATGGTCAGCCTAGCTCCTGTCTCTGTCATCAGATGGAACGCACATTGTACGCGGAGTGTGCGAGACTGCGGATACGCGCGTCAAAAGCGAGGAGGCAACTGCCTCCCTTGCCTCATTGCTAGCTACGCCCATGAGTGTGGGCTAGGCTTTTGAAAGTTCTCACACATACACATATCTAAACTTGTTTGAACTACACAATCACTTGATTTGACTATTTCAGGTTCCCCTACCCAATTCTGTTGGTCTGCTCCCATCAGTATGGTCATCACTCTGGTCATGATCACACAGCAGCTGTATAGGTATCTCCACATATTCGAGGTGTTAGCTGGGAATACAGAGAGAAGGTATACAATCAATTGAATATCCCTTCCTAACCTTGAAGGGAGGCATCAATAATCATATGAAGACATTAAGTTAATGATTGTGGAAAGGCCTGTCAGTTTTCACAACCAGACAACAAACTGCCCATTCTCAGGCTACATGGAAGGAGGCCTGGTATCTGCTGCTGGTGCATACATAAATAACCACATGACTTGGGGTAGCTATATACTGGCAACCCAGGGGCGGATACAGGATTTGTGAAAGGGGGGGGCTAATTATAATAGCACAACTAAACGCTGCCGAAGGCAGCGCATAGAGGCGCGTAGCGCTGATCAGTCAAGCCGCGTTTCAGTTGTCAGGAAGGGCTCTCGTGGCACTTTCGTGCTTTGTACTGCAAGTTCCAGATGTACGAGTAGTAACACGAGTTCCAGGATGGATGCTGCAGAGCTAGCTACTATTCACGGCGCTACTTTCGCCTGGTGAGCTCTATTTGGAGTGTAATTCGGTCGGAGAACACACCCACAATTCTGGTGAAGGGGGGGGGGGGGGGGGGGGGGCTACAGCCCCCAAAGCCCCCCCCCCTAAATCTGCGCCTGCAACCCACATTTTGAGCTTACTTAATTGTGAAGTATTAGTCATTATGCAAGAAGGTATCAATAGCAGTGCCCATAGAAATTGTGATGGTCGCAAAGAACCAGTAGGTAGATACGGTGTCATCAGTAGGTACGTACGTAGGAAGGGTGCCATCAGTGTGGAAAGATACGAATGTCATCCCACTGTACAAACGTGGGGATAAGTCGGATGCCAAGAACTATCGGCCCGTCTCGCTGACATCTATGGTGTCTAAAGTCACGGAAAGGATAGTTCGACAGCTTCTGTACGATCACCTGTCCACTATAATAGCCTTGTCTCCGATGCCCAGCATGGCTTCTGCCCTGGAAGGTCCTGTGAGTCTCAACTGCTGGACTCTGTCCATGTGTGGTACAAGTCAATGGAGGACAGGAAGTCTGTTGATGTGCTGTTCCTGGACATGTCTAAGGCCTTCGATAGAGTCCCTCACATGTGCCAAATTGAGAATGATGGGCATTGATGGTGACATACTGTCTTGGCTTCGGGACTATCTTTCAAGCAGAAGACAAAGGTGCATTCTTGAGGGATGTGCATCTGGATGGCTCCCTGTATAGGTCCTGTAACCTTCTGCTCATACTCCCTTTCATCCTTCGGTGAATAAATTCTCAAATTCAAAAAATTGTAGCAAATCTCAGCCACGACACACACACATACACATACACACACACACACACACACACAAATGCACACACTCATCACACACACACACACACACATACACACACACACACACACACAGGCACACCCACACACATGCACACACACACACACACACACACACAGTACTGGGCTATGATTGCTGAAAAAGCAGTTCAGCTGATGTTTCTTCATGGAATGCACTAGCATGGTCAATGTCTGAAGATGGTCCTGCTGTGTGGGCATGCCACCATAATTATGCTACAAGGAACATGGGTACCTTGAATACATGCCAGACCAATGTTTACACATTGTGGGTACAACTTGCCCTCTAGCAGATCTGCCTACTCCAACAGTTGTTTCATGCTCACCAAGTAAACCACAACCTAGCCAGGAACATACTAATGGGCAGGTACAGTACACCTGGGATGTTTATAGAAGACAATAGATGTTGAGTCGAAACTTGAGGCCCATGGGCTATACCCAGAGGAGGGGGACATGACATCATGTCTTGACAAAATCACGCGGCTAGTTATCATTCCTAGCATTCTTGAAAGCATATAAAATGTATACTCGGTCATAGCAGTGGACTACACCAGGGCACTCGATCTGTAAATGCTCTACTGAGTATCAGTGTACTGCGACTGAAAAAATTTTCAAAATTGGCAGAGGGCGCCCCAACTAAATCAACTTAGCAGTGCAAGTGTACAGCCTATACTTACGTACAAGCTCACTGATTCGCAATTAAAGGTGCATCACGTGATCGTGTCCTCCCTCCTCTGGGCTATACCAATATACCTACGTACGTAAGTGCAAAGGCCCAAGGGATTCCCTATCACATACCGTAAAATGAAGTATTTTGGGGGGCGTGAAATTCGGGCGAAACAAAAAAGTTCCATGCGATTTTATGTCGCAACCTGTATCTTACACGTACATGGTTCACCCTGGGACTCAACACGGAATATCAAAGCGATTGGGCAATGGTGGAGGCTGCATCTAGTTACGTAATGCTATGTGGTGAGGGCTACCATCCCTGTAAGTAGATCCATAGTACTCCGTTTCATGCAGCTGGGCTTATGAGGGTGATCAAAATGCACCTGCATGCACACCTTCACTGCAAACTGGAAGGAGAGTGAGAAGGCTTTTTTAGAGAACAGAAAGTTACCTTCGAAAGCATTTTGAAAAAATGCCCACAGTGTGAGCAAGAACAGTAAAGCTCGAGCTTTCACAGACCACCCATGGCTACAATTACGGTCGGTGCCTTCTGTATACTAGAGGCATGATGACGTCTTCTCTCGAGTCTTTACAGGACAGTAATCTATAGTGTCAAAGAAAAAACCCTCCAGTATGGAGGCAACACTAGTCTTAGATCTACATCTCCAGGCCGCCAGCCATATGAAGGGTACCTTCTGATGCAGAGGACGGTACTACTGGCAAGCAAACCTTCATGATGCTGGCTGGATGCATTATTAAAGCTACATGATTGTTCTGCATGATGTTGCTGAAGTGCAACGACAGTGCTTCCTGACTACTTTGCCATGTCTGCCAATGACCCCTCTCTCCCCCCACAATAAATTGTGTTTCCACACATAATATACGTATATGGCTTGACTTGGCTTCCTTGTCCCGTAGCTACTAGACCATGGAGCGCTTGCCTCTTGTAGTAGCATCCACTCATGCTGCTTTCATCAGCAAGAACTTCTCGAGCATACCAACCAGACGCTGCAGTAACAACATGGGACAAAGAAAGACACAGCAAGATAAAGATTCAGTCAGGATTGAAGATTTCTGGTTGACAAGCTGACACTGTATACTGTGGTATGAACTATTATTAGTAGTATGCATTACGTATTTGTGGTTACTATATTTAGTCATTGTGCTGTATAACTGTAGTGTATGCCAAGTGATGTACCAGTTGAGTTCTTGCTGTCATACGTATTGTTCAAGTGATAAGACAATACCACAGTATACCAACAAAGAAAACACAGTCATACAGATTTTTACCACCCAGTGAATCGTAACACTTTCCAACATGCATTTGCAGCGTTGGTTTTGTTCGTACCTAATTTCTGAAAAACAGTGCAGCTTCGCTTACTGATCTTTTGTTTAGGCTTTCCACAGCTGCATTTATAGGTCTTCCTGAGCTGTGTTCGACACGTAAATCTGGCGTCGTGGCAGAAGCAATTCCACAAACATACCGTGACATGTACCGTAGGCATCAGGTTCTAGGATGGTTTCCATGTCTGTTCGCTTGCTTGTTGTACGTCTGAAACTATCACAAGCACAGAATGACATTGCTTGGGTTGCCATGTCATCCAAATGACTAAGCAGGAGTCAGACTTCAGGGTTTGCAAAGGCCATAGCAAAGGCACTGCGGACATAGTCTGACCGAGAACAGAAATCCAGCAACAGTGACACCTGCAGAGCAGCTACGGATGGCATCAAGAGTGTGAGACATCTACCCAAATATGGCAACCAGACAGACATTGAATCCAGCTCTGAGATGAATGACCGCTGCCAGAAGGAAAGCATTTAAGTACAGAGCAGCTGAAAGGCGAGTGAATGAGCCCCTCCAGGAGACAGCTACCAGAAGGCAATTGAACGTGGCAATTTTTGCACATTAATTACTCCACAACAGTTATACTGCATCTGCAGCCGATCAACCAAACACTCAGACACACTGAGAGACTTGGTTAGTTTATTTCAGGTCTTCATACCATGATACCATGCATGTAGAGTTCTGAAAACCTACACCAACAATGCATGGGTGGTGATTGACATAATGGGATAGCATGTAAACATCTGTACCAGAAGGAGTTCAAAAGTTCAAACAACTTGCAAGCTACATGCCATAGTGCCACATGTTTGCAGATCCATCTCCATGGGTAGTACTAAAACCCGGAACGGAACGGAATGGAAAACGGAATGAACGGAACGTTTTTCGTTGCTGAGACCAAGGTAAGACCTTTTTCTGACTAGCGCTTTACGGGCGCTACTGTAAAGTACATGTAGCTGCCAAGGTAAAGTACATGCAGTGCAGTGGGCGTTACAAGAAAGCATGGACATTAGTATGCAAGCGTGTGTACAGTACCGGTACCGTTCGCCGTTCAGAAGTATATCTACTGTACTACGTAAGGCCAGACTACCCATACTAACTGCCTAGCCTAACCCTGTAGTACTGGCAGAAAGGAAGTCGTACCTTGGTTTCACTACGCTGGGGCACTGAGCTCACTGACTCGCACACATTACCGTACACGGTACAGTGCATACTAGCCTCGTACTCGGGTGGGGCCTAGGTACGAGGCTAAGTGCCTACGATATATGCCATGTACTAACCTTCGGGGATTCCTCTACGGTACCGCCGTGCAGCGCTAGACAGAAAAATGGTATTACTACGGTCTTAGCGACAAAAAATGGCTTTTCCGTTCGTTCTGTTCCGTTCCGGGTTTTAGTACTACCCCATTTCCATCACTGCAGCGGATTAAACGGAGCTCCAGAAGACTTAAACAAAGCCAAAAAGCCAGCGCTCCTCGGAAGAAGCCTTCCACTTCTTCAGAGGATGCTGCGTATCCAGCAACGCGCTATCATTTCAGGGTTTAGGGAGTTTTGTACAGTAATTAAGTTGACCCATTAGCACTCCTTACTCTGCCAGATGTATCGTTGATTACATGGAGGTTGTCTTGAAGGGCATCTACGAGGTAAGGGATGATTTCCAATCAGGTTTCAAGATAGTCCACCCCAGGAGTCACGACGAGGGCACCCAGGATGTCCAGCAGTCTGCTAAATTCATCGCCAGTCAGACCATCGTCATCCAAAATGCTCTCTACCACCTTATCCTACAGGGAAACATAACAGAATGTCTGGTGGTCAGTATTCATACTCCATGGCACATGAAGTTACCTTCAGGAGTGTAATGTATTGATATAGCGTGCCAACATTTTTCAGAAGCCGTGCATAGTAACGTGTGTCACGCATGTAATTTCACGCACATCTTGTTTCCTAGGTACAGTGGCATAGCTACGTAGGATTCTGTTATGCCAGGGCCTGAGTACTGGAACTGCTGAAGGCAGTGAACATAGGCGCATAGTGCCAATCCAATCCACACGAAGCACAGATTTTTTTCGCAGTCATTTTCAGTTACCTTGAGTTCCATGAGTAGCACTAGCAGCCCAGATTCAGGATCTCTACTCAACCCCAAGTACTGCACAATGTTGGGGTGTCTGACACCACTCAGGAATTGGCACTCCAGCTCAAATCGCTCCATGATCTTTCGTGCACCTGGGTCGTTTGTCTCAAATAGTGTTGGGTGAAGTATTTTAGCTGTGCAAGGTAGCTCATTGCAGAGAGCTCTGTAGACAGCTCCATATGATCCAACACCAAGGGAGGTGGTTTTGATAATTCGGACGATTTGATACCCAAACTGACCCTGTGGTTGTGCCATTATCGCAGCAGACACCTGAGCACAGAGAAAGGACAACATACTGACAACCACCTCTACCTTACCAAGGCAACGCAAGGCATACTATCACTGGTAGAAACCAGTGGTGTGCATAGCACACAGTCATAGATGGGCTGTCGTAGCACCTTCACTGCTTTTGCACTACTGCTTTCTGGTTTCCGAACAATCAGTGATCGTCTCACTTTCGACGTGGAAAGGAAACGTAAGCTGGTGGCCCATGCGTACTAGTATCAACAGTGCCACCTATACTGTACCAGGCTGGCCCGAATCAAACCTGCCAATGCCTCAGACTCATTCCCTTCACTGCCTTCTTCAGTCTACTCGGAGTACTCCAGTAGACTCGAGCTCCGTTGCCTTTCAGGTTTCATAGTGTACTTGTGACAATAATTTTGATATGATATTAACTCATTCCTCAATGTAATATTGCTTGATCATACTGATGCCCGGCCTAGGTCTGGGTGGGCCTGGGTTTGGCTACACCACTGCCTAGGTGATAGGAAAGTTGTTCCATATGTAGCCAGAATTCTCCAGACTTAAACCTAGAGCTAATTCAAAGGTTACAATCATGTACATGTTTTCCAAGGAGCTGGTTTGGCTTAATTAGGAAACCACACAAATATCTCAATCCACAATTGCCTCCAGCACTCCCAATGTGTTTACAAGGTGGCAACAGTACTAGTGACAGCCAAGGAAACAACCACAGGATGAGACACTATCTGCAGACAGGCAAGAACCATAACTGTCAGACCTGCTCTGTCATCACCATCAAAGTTGTGCACCATCCCCACGCCCATTCCAATCCATAGTTATTTCCAGACCAACAGGCACAATTTAAACAGCAGAATTGCCGACAAAGCCAAATACGAAACTTCAAGTGCTTGCACCACAGACTGAAACAGGCAAGTGAACAGTGGTTACACATGGAGAAGCTCTGATGCCTGTCCAGTAGTATTTACAGGGACATAGTTTTTCCACATCATTTGCTTATGGGCTGTCCATAACTGTGCTAGCAACAATTCCAGGCTTCAGAACCCAGACACTGTCATCCCTGCAGGGATACCAGGTTACCACCCAATATCAATGCAGACCAAACAAGCACTTACACATGTCTCAATGATGGCAGTGCTGGAATTTCACTACATACTGCAGTGCAATGATCCAAGTTCCCAGTGTCAACCTCCTCACAGCCGTTGCCAGGCGGCTGTGGGCTAGGATTTATTGAATCTAGAAGCAGAAATTATTGACCAATGTCCACTCAGTGGGGAAAAAAAATGGGCAACTGGAAAAGCAGGGAACAGTTTGGTGGTTTGAAGCGAAGTGAAATAGACAGTATAGCAGCCCGCTCGTGTCGTTCCCGTTCCCGTTTCCGTTCCCGTTCCCATTCCCGTCCCGTTTCCCGTTCCCTGCTTTTCCAGTTGCCCGAAAAAAATGAAAATAGCTAGCCACAACCAGTGTAGGAAATTGCACTCTCATTGTAATTTTAACTGCAGCTGTTGAAAGATATACTTGACCTTATAGAGAAGGGTATTGAATGTATGCAGACCCTTAGTTGTATACTGTAGACATATTATGTGCATGCTAGTGTGTATATTACCGAAATTACGCCACAGCTGCACCACTAATCTGTGGATTTTGGGATGGTCTGGCTTGTTGATAGCTTTATTGCTACTGTACAGCATTACTGCATGGTAACAACCCACCTGTGAACGTCCAAGAGATGTTGGAGCTTCTACTAAGATATCGGTTGCTGTCATATCAATTGCAAGTACAGCTCGACCGAGTCTTGCCCTCATCAATATACAGTCAACAATGACGCTGTTCCTCGTGCAGTGATTGGAGTTCTGTGAAGGCGATGAGTACCGACACGAATATCAATCACTGTAGCTGCTTCCATTGGCGAAGCTCTAACAAGAAGAACTGTGGCTCACTAGGTTCCAGGTAGGGGAGCTCAAGGCACAGTGCCCGATTCAGGCCAGGATGTAGCGCTGGGACAAAGTAGCTACGGAGCAAGTGAGCATCTCCTGTCGTTGTTGGGGCAGACAGATTGACCGCCCGGAGCCAATCCAATGCCTAGGACTGACAGAACAGCTAGAGAGTAGAAATATCTCGTGTACCCTCATGTCGCCTGACAAGTGGCGGTGAAACAGCAGGAGATTTGCTTCCTCGACAACAGACTGAAGTCACTAGTCTTATGGGCAGTTTAGCTCCGCCTACTATTATTCCGCAGTGCTAACGTAATTATGGCAATTACCATCCTACCGTCTCGCTTCGGCCAAGCCGCAACTTACAAAATAACGGACCATGTCAGACCATAGACAACCGGAATCCGTTCTTGAGGAATGATTGTGTCTTCAAATAATCAACTCCTTCAGGTGCATACCTACACAATCTGATATAGTGAAGCAATCACCTACACGCCCACTCTCAGTAACAGTGCAACCAATGATGCAAGGCAAAATTGACACTGCACTGAGTTACCTTTCAGGTGGAATACTGTAGCTTGGATGCTTTGGTGAAACAATTGGTCCTACACTCACTACATCGCATCCTCCTTGATAAACACCCCAGAGGAACATGCGCCTGCAGTAGAAACATCCTATGGGAATGCTACCTTAGTAGATCACTAATGCATCACCCCAGAACCTATAGTCATTCCACAATTCACCGTGACAACCTGAATGCAGACTTCATTTGCCAAGTAGCTATGTATACCCAGCAATCAGCTGCAGTGGTTCTTGTGGCCTCGATGCAGATACATGGAGAATTATTCTTTTTACTTTAATGCAACATAGCTAGCTGCATACTGATCAGACTGATATCTAATACATTCTAGAAAAGCCATTTATGGTAACTCAAGTGAGTTCAGTGATGATTGTGTGTAGTTCAGTGATGATGTCATCACCTTCCCGGCTGCCAATAATGGGGCTCAGGACCAGACCTGCACGCCGAGTGAGAAAACCTTTTGCATTTAACTCTTTACCAACCATAAGAAATAGCTTAAGGAAGCAAAATCCTGTATTAAAGTATAACGCCTAGTAATAAATTCCCCATATTATAAATTCTTATGGCTTATGGGAGCTCATGACGGCTTTTGCAGTCATTGGTTGGTAAAGAGTTAAGATGCATCATTCCTGGATTATCAAGTCACAATGAACAGAACTAATGAATTGAGCTGCACTGCTCGGATCTACACCGGCACAAATTATCACGTGCATGCAAGGCAACTGTTCACTGATAGTGATGGCAGCATTGGCCGGTGATCAAGCGGAGCCAACAGCAGCACCAACATGAATTGTACAAGTGAGAGTGAACATAATTGCCACTGACACCAAAGACAGTTCTTTGAATACTCTTTGGTGAACATCCGAATTTCATCCTTGTGTCATAATACGAGTGTAATTGGGAAACTGATTTATAGTAGGGGGAGGGTTCCAAACAATGACTGGCTTGCTGGGCTCGACTACGAATAGCTAGTCCAAATCTACCACAAAGTTTGTGACTGAGATGTAAATAACACAACATTTCGACCTGAGTGGGTCTTCCTCAACTGATTTGAAACACAATTGTCATATTTGCATGGGAGCATAGAAGGCTTTTGAGGATAGTATCCTCACCACTGGAATAATATCCTTTCTGATATAGCTATATACTGCTATATGCATGTATAGCCATTGACTGCATCCACAACAGCATGTCTTGCCACAATTCAATTTTTTTTTGCCTTGACATTGCATGTCTATTGCATTACCCACTACGGCTTATACCCACTTGCTGCTTTGTGCATGAATGACTTCATAATGCATGAATAAAAACTTAGCTTGATAATTTCACTAGCCGCATTCCCAGGCCTCCATGCCCAGCATTTGTCACTTTTTGTGATGCAAGTGACAAGAGCTGGCAATGGGCGTGGGGGCTGCAGGGAATGAGTCTACATTTCAGTGATTTCACTAGTCATTATTTTACAAAATACATTATTGTCAGATACATGAATAGCTACTTGGATGAAGCTAATATTGCACAAACTGCTCCAATGTGCAACGTGTTGTGCTGTAGAAACTGACAACCTAGCAATTTTACTGTTGTGTAGGTGGTAATACATATTCAATACAATAAACTATAGCTTATCTGCACTTCATTTGCTGAAATTACTAGTGAATATGCACATTAATCCTTACAGTACGTTATTATTAGCACCAACAACATTAATTTTCCTTGATGCACTTTTCTGTAAGCGAATGAACAAAGACTACTAACTGGTATATTAATTTTCATGATCGTTATGGAGCTAGGAGCTAGCCCCTTCACAGTTATTAGCACAACAACATTAATTTCCTTGTTCCACTTTTCTGCAAATGAATGAACAAAGACTACTAACTGGTGTGACTGGTGTAAATATTTTCATGATCGTTATGGAGCTATGGTCGAGTTATCCCCTTCACAAGTAGATGACACGGTAACGTGCATGTGTATGCAGATGTTTGGCAGGTTACTTGGTTTACAGACCATAAACTTCATGCATTCTATGGTTGGAACATGACTACTCACCCCTTAAATGGACAGTTCTGCTCAATACTAAAATAAGCAATAAAGCAATAAGAATTCTGATGGGGTAATCACACCAAACACGATAACTTAAGGTTAACCCTGTGAGATTAGCTATCGGCGGCAAACACAAACGTATCGTGAATAAGCAAGTTACCTATAGGCAACATGGATACAGAACATACACAATGGGCCATCCATCACTTGTATTTCTTTGCTAGAGGTATTAGCATGGAGACAAACTGATAGAACAGATTTTGGGGGTACGGTAATTAATGGATCCGGAACCCCTGCCTGGCATGGTATGGGAGTTAAATTATGTTGCCACCTTTGAAAGTCACTCAACTAGAGTAGCTAACCTGTATCACATAGCTGCATCAATGCAGAGTTTTGCAGCAAGTTTTCACTGCTTTTCAGTGGTTGTTAGATTTTTGGGAACAACATGCAGCCCTGCCCACCACAATTTCACTAATAGCAGCTGGGCAGGGCTGCATTGTTAGTGCATGTTACTGAATAATAAGTGGAAGAGTTTTTGAATCTGCTAAAAAACAACTAGTAGTATGGTGGAGAAACTTCCTCTCTAAACAGAATGATCGAGGTATCCCTTGGTTGGTTGCCATATCTGGAGGAGCATATACTGTTGTGATGCAGGTTTTCAAAGCCTTTCCAAACTGCTTCAGAAATTCACACGAAGTATGCAAAGTCAGAGTAAATATTATCATGCTGTTTTCTGCTCCTGTATGCATGGCAGGGTAAGAACTCACTGTTACTACATCCTGTTGCTTATTGCCCAAGTGGCTACAGTGTTGGACTGCAGAACTAGACGTCCTAGGTTCTAGCCCATTGTATAGCAGCCATAATTATATGGAGAACCCCATGCAAAGGCTTTGGAAGCAGGCAATCACAACATATGCTCCTCCAGATAAGGCAACCAACCTGAGAATACTATATTGCTTCAGTACAAAATAACTGCACATGGATGGAATCGGCTTGCAATAGCCAATTAGTACCGTATTGCTGGCATTGAGAGAGCTTCAGAGTTACACCCAATATCACATGACTGCACCAATGAAGATGCCACGAAGCATCAACCTAGCTCATGCATATTTCCCAGTGCAATAATTGTTCCAGTTTGAGAACTTATATGTGGGTGAGTTACGTCAGGAGCTTATGAGCGCCGCGAAGCGGCGCTCGTTACGTAAGTGCACTTCTGGTCACACCACTGATGTTATTACCCCTCGTTTTAAAAGTGCCCTTGTTGTCTCTGTGCAGCACCCCAGTGTACACAGAGAGTTCACCCTGACTGTACACAGCCATCTATTGCATGGTTGACACATTTGCTCCTCCATCCATTATGTATACAACTTTTGGCCAATCTTTGTCTCCTTGCACATCGCTAGTAATCAATGTGGCATTCTGCTGTAGGTGACAGCCTCCTGCAATGCCTAGGCAGTACGTGGTACTTGATATCATAGCGGCGGTTGGACAGACCTCCTCCAGGCTCCAGGATTCCCAGACTCTTCACATCTTGGAGATGAGATGCTGCATGGTCTAGTAATCCCATGCATGCACTCCTAACATCTGCAGCATGCAGCTAAAGTGCACAAGTACATGTACAAAGTAACGAATATCCACCCAGTCAGACTGCACTGATATGGCACTAAGACATGTTGTTCCCTGCTATTGTTCCTGCATTATAGGTATTAACATTGAAACTACTCATCAACAGCAAGATGATCAGTCAGACTGCACTGATATGGCACTAGGACATGTTGTTCCCTGCTATTGTTCCTGCATTATAGTCTTGGTATTAACATTGAAACTACTCATCAAAAGCAAGATGATCGTTACAACAGCCAAACAATGAACTGTCCCTTCACTGACAATCTACTCTCAAAAGTCAGCTATATAGAGGCCGGTCACCTATCTGTTCCAATCCCATACTTCACCTCTCATGCTCGCTTCCATTTCCATAGAGTGTAGTTCCTGGAATACTTATCCCATCATGCTGTATGTTGCACCTTGGTGCGTGGTGTAGTAGTGCTGAGCGATAAACCATCACGATAAGTATACTGGTACCTGCATGGAATCAAACATGCATCAATTACTCCGCATGCAGTTCATGGTGACTGGACAATTTTGGAAATTACGTGATTAAAATACTTGTAGTTATGGAGCACAGCTACGTACGTTCCAACACCTCAATTCAACATGCTGTAGGAATGGGTACTGTAGCTATTTGTACTGGTTGATCAATTGCATTTTTTGTCGATACTACAGATACCAGTACAAGAACTGGCCTGTAACGATACTGATACAGGTAGTACAGATGTAGGTACTGAAGCATCAAACTAATAACGAAAAGTTTATTTTAGGTGCACAGAACGGTTTTAAAATTCAACAACTGCAGCTGTACATAAAATAACAACATTTCGATTCTTAGTTTCAGGAATTGGAACTGGCCACAATGAAGTAACGTACATGCAGTAATGCACCATGTACTTGGGGAGGCCGAAGTCTGTGCATGGACGGCGATACGCCGCTTCTACCTTTCCAAAGTGGATGTGAAAGCACGATGCAGACCCCCGTTGAAAATTCAACCTGGTCTTATGTAACCATACAAACACATTCTTACTATAATGTACCTGCTGGATTGCTGTCAATACAAAGAATGTAACGAACTGCTCGTGCATGCATGAACAGTGGATACCAGGCAATCTTCTCCCCAATTATCGTACTTTTCCAGTTTGTTGTAACAGAATGAAATTGGATTAGTCGTGCATGTGTACTTAGTTATGCGGTCTTTTCCATGTGCTGCATGCTACAAGTGTTGTATCAGTTTGACCCAAAATATATTCCTCGGGCGTTTCCTATAGCCTCTCAGTTGTTCGGAAGAGTGGAGGAGTGTCACTGATTCTCCACAAGCTCAAGCCATGGTAATGGCACCTGGGCAGCAACGGCCAGTTCTTGTTATCCCGTTGGGACCTCATGTAAAGAACATCCCACCGTTGTCTGCACCCAACCATCGGCTAAGCCAAAATCCATGATCACCGGAAAGAGCAGCCCCAAAATGTTTACTATACTATACAGAACACAGATTGCAGTAAGATAGTGACACGTGAAGATCTGAAGAATGTAATTAAAGTTCAATTGCAATCAGAGATTGTTGGGGACTTCGATGTAGGGTTTATTAGCGGCAGTAATGTAATAAATATCCGGAATGCAGCACACATGAACTGTGGTCCGAAATATTAAAAGGCAGCAAAATTGTGCTGTGGTGTGATGGATTGAAGCTGGGTCCATCAGATGGAAATACAGCAAAGCAGCCGAAAAGAGTTGAATTAGATGGAGATGAGCAAGGTAGCACAAGGAAGAAAAACACTGCACAACAAATGAGGGAAGAGTGTGTTCAGAATGCACTTGAGAGTCTGAAGGTGAAGCATGGCACCTCTTTTAACCCTATGCAGTTTTGCATATTGTCAGAACATCAGAACTCTGGAACAATGCATACATTGTCTCTGAGTCAATGTTATTGCATAATATTATGATATAATCCTGTTTTGGCCTGTATTACTCACCTGTTTGACCTGTATCGTGGGAGCCAAACAGTCTATGTACTCACTATAAATAGTTCCATCACCTCATAATATGTACACATTGCTACCAGAATTTATGACAAGTTAAGTCATCACACTGACGGGGGAGTCCAGGGAAGTTCATTCACTCTAGATCTAAGTGCTACAAGCACTTAACAATCTTAAAGTGTTGGGTGTATTTACTGAACAGGAATATTTTACGGAAAAGGATGCGATTATGGGTGTTTTGAGGAAGCTTTAGTAAAGGTACCCAATGTACTTGAATATAAAAGTGTGTGCATACACATCTAGAAAATAAGATTTTAAGTCTTGATATCCACTATGCAGTACGTATCCAACAGTCGTCGGGAGTTACCATGCTAAGAGCCATTGCAAGGAGTACACTTGGAGCAGTGCATGCTTGAAAAGTTGATTGTTCTCCTTCATGACACTCTTGACTTTACCAAATGCTTCCTCCAATGGCATCAAATCTGTTGAATACGGACAGAAATACTAGCTTTGCTTGAGCTACAGTCCATTAAGTGAGTAACCCGATCCACATGATGAATGCTTGCATTATCCATAATGAGGAATCAAGATGCATTATTGCTGTCAAAAGGGCTTAGAATTGGTGGCAAGGTCCAGGTAACAAACGCTTTTCCATTTACAGTTCCTTAGACAAGTTGAACATCCTGGACTCCCTCCTGCGACACCGCCATTATTCATCCTGGACTCCCTCCTGCGACACCACCATTATTCATCCTGGACTCCCTCCTGCGACACCACCATTATTCCTGAATAGCTCACTCGATGAATTAAAATCCTGTATTCACGAGCTGGTAGGCCTCTCACAGAATAGCCATGATTCCTCATGCTGTTTGCACCTGTCATGATCACACCCTGTTCATCTAGCCTAGCCACACCAACATGGCAGGGTCGTACATGGAAATCTCAGCCATATACTGAGCTCTGCATTCAGCAGATTGCTGTGAAGCAACATGCTGTATTTTCAGGCGACTACAATCCAATGCATGAAGGCTTTTAAAAACAGCAACCTCCACACCAAACCTGGCAAGAAGTGCAGTCTTGAATTTCTTTCAGATAGATGCCTGGGTTCTCAAGAATCAGTTGTAGTAAGACCAGTTGTTCATGATCGTTGAATAAACGTAGTGGTTCATAACGGCGTGATCTAGGTACCACGTCTCCAGTCTGATAAAACAGGTCAATGTACCGCCTGACAGTGAGTAGGTGAGCAGGTGAGTAGCTGTGCAGTGTCATTGGGAGAGTATTGATTAGCCACACAATTCTCTACCAGAGATCATGAGTACAAGGGAGCCACTGTGGCAAGATTTCTTGTGATTTGTAATTGTGTGCCAAAGTTCATGTGGGTTTAATGCTCATGCTTATAACATTTGGGCAATGAACTGGAAAAGTACAGTACCAAGTGGCATTGCCTGGAAACGAGGCTAACCATGTGCAAACAGTTCACTTTCGCCAATCCATATTGCCTTGAACCAACCAACTACCATGATATCATAATAATGTTTCTCTAAGTGAGTTTCTTGTCTACTTCACCTTCACCTCAAATACAACACTAGAGGTGTTCATAGAACACATACCCCGCGCTGAATGTCCACAGGCCAGAATGCATGCAGTGCAGCTACAATCGACGTGACATCTCTGCCGGCCGATGCGCATCGAACAGGGCGGCGATCGATTGCGTATACAGTGCATGCCCATATCCAAGGTGTGGTAGTGACCGCTTACCGTATATACAACATATTATGAAGCTGGAGAGGTGGGGCCAAATGTTACGAATAATAGGAAATAGCTGGAAAAAACTGCCAAAACAATAGCCATGATGTCTGTGAAGTACATAGATCGTGAGAAAGCACTGTTTCCTAGCCGTCATCTCGAATCATGAAGTTTCCAAATGCACTGCGTGTCCTGTTCTTGATGGGACTCTGAGGTCACGAAGAGGTGGAGCCAATGTTATGAATAGTTATGAAAGTAGGAAATAGCCGAAATACAGCGAAACGGAGCGCCTTGACTTCAGTCAGGTACACATAGAGCAGTTTTTTGCTATTTGCTATTGTTTGACCCCATTTAGATGGTTTATGTGGCGAGATTTCAATTTTTTTCGACTGACAGACGACGGACAGACAAACCCGATTGCTTAACTCCGCTTCGCGCATGCGCGCGCGGGGTAATAATTGCATCCCTACCTTGTTCCCATACTTTTTGCCATTCTGGTATCCCTACATCCTTATTACTTATTTATACCATATAGCTTCATTCGGCATACACTGCATGTGTCTCATTCCCTGCATGACAATGTGCATATGCTATGTGTACATGTGCGTACATGTACATCCACCTACTCATCATGATCACTGAAAAATGTATCGAAGTGGATATTGGTCCGACAGGAAGTAGGTCAATGGGTTAGGGTATATTAGGGCAATGGGTTAGGATATATTAGGGCCAGGGCCGGTTCTAGATGCACGCGCATTTCCAGTACCTATACCTAAAGTATGTACTTCCTGCCGGACCAATATTGGTCCGGCAGGAAGTAGGGCAATGGGTTAGGGTATATTAGGGCCAGGGCCGGTTCTAGATGCACGGTTCTAGATACACGTCGAAAATGTATACGTCAAGCTATTATTTGTGGGTACTAACTTCAGCGAATTGGGCATGTAGTGGATTTGGCGAGCATTAACTTTATTAAACTTAGTGCTTTAACTCACCAGAGCTGTTTGTCAACTAGAGGCGACCGTGCTGCTCAGTCTGCTGGTAAAGGCTAGTGCTACAAGGAAGACAAACTCACTTTTAAGAATGATGTCTCAGGGCTTAATTACTCTCACCTCGTAGATAGCCTCTGGTTCTTACTATACAGCTAACTATCTTCACAGATCGCCTCGGAGGGCTTGTGACTCGCTCCAATTACTGCACACGTATGTGACGTCACATGCTGCTAATACTATTAATTGCAGGTTCAAAATTTAGCAATTTTCTCGAATTGCTAAAACTAATACCCGCAAATAATAGTGACCTTAAGGTAGCTTACAGGGTCAAGCTTGCATGCGGTCTCTGCTATCACAACATATGTACCCTTTGTCCTTTGGTTATTTTAGCAACCACTTGAAGAACTTTTAATGCCATTATGCACCATTTCTGGCAGGTATTTTATGGTAGACATACTATCACCAGAAGTTCAAATATTTGATTGTCATGTGGGTAGCTAGCTATGAGTGCACATGTCCTCCATGACCAGCCTGTGACCAGCCTATATCTAGTCGTGGGACATACAAGCCAATCAGCCGTGGAAAGGAAACCATCTAAGTAAGACAGTATACATGACATTGCTGCAACGTGCAGTTCATCACGTGTGCAATTACACTATGCGAACAAAACCTCTACTTTTCACAAGTCAGACTGTGGCTTACCATGCATTAGGTTGGAGAGAATGCGGCCAGTTCTCATCAATCATGATGTGTTATGCGCCACACACAGTAATTATAAAGGAAAGCTGACCAGACCCTTTGCATAGTAATGTATGCACGTACATATTTGGCGTCAGTATCATTTTGTCCCCAGGCTCTCTCACTCTGCTTTCAGTTGCATAGTTCGCTGAACCCACACATGCAATCAAGATGAGGCTAGGTAGCCTGCCCCCTCTACCATGCAGTTACAGAGGCGTTGAACAGAAGCTGTAACGTATGAATTGGAGGTGGAGAAAACAGGTTCTGCAGCTATCTGATGACAGCTGAACTGAAAATATGATCTCTTTGGATTTAGCACATCTCGTGCCCAGATGTCCACATTAGCCCACGAAACGTCGGCTGCTAACAATAGGGTGGTGGACTTGGTTACTCTGGCATTCTTAGAAACTATGAGGGGGTGTCATGAACCAACAACAAAGTAAGTCCTCCTTAAACTGAGCAGTTTTTGACTCCTCAATCGATCGACCAAAGGCTATAAATAATCCATGATTTTTGGTCAAAATTCAACCAACAGCAAAACAGACATGATTGGAACACTCCATTTATGCTCCATCACAACGGTGCAAATCCCAGCTTCATATCTCATTCCTAGCCCAAGATACCTAGCATAACAGTCTGCTACAACTGACTACCGTATTTCCGCGATCAAACGCCGCGGCTACTATTTATTTCATCACGCGATTTACTGCTAGGCCTTGGCGGATTTTGCTAGCATAATTTTGGGAAAAATAGGTGAAACGATCGATAGTTGAGAATTGAAATGCGGCAACAATCAGTTGATATATGCACTTCCTAACAATTTTTATTAATGCAGTATATAGTACGTAGATGTATGCCACATCATAGGTAGATGTTTATAGGCCTCACTACCACATTCCAACAAATTGGGCACTTGTTAATGTATCGGGTACATGCATTATGTCTTAGGTACATGTCACGTATGTAGGGGGGGGGGGGGGGGGGGTATGATTACACATCCTGACGTATGCCAAACGTAATTATACATATGGCGGCTGCCATTAGAGAGACACACTCGACTGAGGAAATTTAGTCGCACTCCAACACGAACAGCTACTGTTGTCATCCTCTAACAGTAACTTACGCAGGTCAGGGTCATCCTTCGTGCTTGCGTTCTCAGGAATCATGGTGCAGAGTCCTTCCTCATCATTCACCGTGATACATTACACGCTGTGCTTGTCGTACTGTCTATATACTGTGTGTGTATGTGTGTATGGGGGGTGGGGGGGGGGGGGGGGGGGAGGTTGAAGGTGGGCGGGGGTGCCATTTGTCCTGTTCAGGAAGAAGAATGGAGGGTGAAGGCGATGGCAGGTGGGGAGGAGGTTGAGGAGGGGGTGAGGGGGAAGAGTAGGAAGAGTAGGTTGAAGAATGCTCTAGGTAATGACAGAATGTGCCATTTGTCCTGTTCAGGAAGAATGTCAGGGGAAATGTGGTATCCACGGTAACATAAACATGCACTCTCATAAACATGCACTCTCCCCTGGTCTGAGCAGACCTATAGAGTAGTCCGAGCACTGAGACAAGAGACACAACAGAAAGATAATCCTCACACGTGATGAGGTGTGCTCAACGCTTTTAGCACAGCACATCACCATAATGCTGTCTACAGATAATGCCAGCATATCAGAGGGTAGGCCTCTGCACACACACACACACACACACACACACACACACACACACACACACACACACACACACACACACACACACACACACACACACACACACACACACACACAACACACCACACACCACACACTTACCTTGGTAACTCTACTTGACGGAATGGACATCTGGTTATGAAGGAGAAGTAAGCCTCCGTCAATTCCATTAATCGGGACATCACTGATATGGTGAGAAGGGAGGGAGGGAGGGAAGGAGGGAGGGAGGGAGGGAGAGAGGGAGGGGGGAGAGAGGGAGGAAGGGAAGGAGGGAGGGAGGGAGGGAGGGAGGGAGGGAGGAAGGGAGGGAGGGAGGGATCGAGGGAGGGAGGGAGGGAGGGAGGGAGGGAGGGAGGGAGGGAGGGAGGGAGAAATGGAGAGGGAAGGTTCTTCAGCTGGCGTGGGTCCACTCCATTTCAATCTTGCAAACTTTGTTTTAGAGAACTTGAACACTATTGGTCAGTCACTGCTTATACATTCAAAACAGAACAAATCACTTTACAGTGGGGAGTACAAATGTATTTCCCCCCCACTCTAAATCTGGTTCGCCAATGTGGCGAACACCAACAGCAAGGATGCAGCCGTGGACCCATGCTAGGGTCGAGTCATTTACCACACCCTTTCCGACAAATTCTTAACAATTATTTAGGTTCTGCTGACAGATCGAGCAATCCCAGGTGTACTAATGCTGCTGCACGAGTTCACAAATCTCCAGAGGTATCCATTCTTAGTCATCTCTAGGAAGCAACAGGCCCACAAGCAAAGACATTTGTCATTGATCCACTTTCAGTGTATCAATACCCATTAGGTAACAATTCTTTAGGTACTGCTGACTAGATTAGGTCATCACAGGCCACCAACAGTGACCAGCTTTTGACACTTGTGAGAGAGGCTATAGTATAGTAGTGCGGTAGCTTAGTATCAGTCTTGGGCTAACAATTAACATATAATAACTCCACATATGATCATGTAGTTTACGTAAATTACGTAAACTACATGATCATATGTGGAGTTAGTTGAAGGGTGAAATTATTTCACCCTTCAGCTAACTCCACATATGATCATGTAGTTTACGTAATTTAATATTCCTAAGTTCGAGGGGCAACCGCACTCCTGGTAGCCGCGGTTAAGGTTACGGGATCCCTGCACGCGGATACGCGCACCGTATACTTAATTAAGCGTTATTTCACAGTTTTTTTGTCACCAAAAACAAAGCCGTGTGATCCGACTTGGACTTGGAAGACCGTGTTGAAATAGGCACGAACAGTATAGAAAGGGCCGGACGAAGCGTTTTTGTAAATGCTGATGACCGTTCCGAAGTTATTCAACGCTGTATTCCAAAGACGGGAATCAAGATGGCGGTTATTTGTACTCAAGGGTCGTTCTTTCGAGGACTGCTCAACCTAGCCACAAAACGCTTATGTCCTGCCCTAGAGCTTCCTATGGCGTGTCTCCCAACAGTAGAATCGAGTTGCTCGCGGTCTTCGCACTGGAGATTTTTGGTGAATAGTTTGCTAGAATCGATTTAACCAGCGTACGACGGCTACAGTGTGAGCTGCTGTAATGATGTTTGGTCTGCATGTTGACTACCCTCCCTGCTTTGTGTCGAGTAAGTTTGATTTTGCTAGCTTACTTTCTGTGCGAGAAAAATGGGGTTGAACAAATTGTCTGGCCACGCCCACCGCGCGGGGATCCCGTAACCTTAAACGGTAGCTCAAGCTAAGTGTGTCACTCGCCGCGCCGTAGCGTTAGTTCCAATTAACGCACATGCCACGTGGCAACCACGCTCAGTCGATCGATCGCGAGCAATGGCGGCCAAAAGGAAGACAGACATTATTACAGCACTCACAACTTAGCCAGCACGGTGAGTTTTGGCATGAAAGCGTCAGTGAACGACAGCGATCACGGCCGTGTGGTCAGAATCTTCGTGTGCCTTTCCTAAGAACGGTACTGCCACCGGAAGTCGGAGAGAGCGCTCGAGCAATGGCGGCCACGGCGAGACAAAAGCGCTTGTATCTCCAGCACCATGGTGAGTTTCAGCACCAAAATTGTTCGGTGAGGACAGTGCATGATAGCGATCACGACGGTGTAGTCAGAATCTTTGCAGGCCATTCGTAAGTAGTCAAACATTATTGGGGCGAGCGTGAGCGAGCCCCACATAGACGAGTTTGCTGTGAATTTTCTTTATTTCTATATATATTTCTATATATATATATATATATATATCGTACGTCGTGCCGTAAATCACTTCCTGCTCGTATTTTGCGTGTTCTTGCGTCATGCGTTATTTCCAAACTGAGTTCACTTCCTGCTCGTGCGTTGATATCGTCCAACTGAGACGCGAACTATGGACAGTCTACCTCAACAAGGCCTTGCAAGGATGGAGACTATAGTGGGGCGGTGAGTGGCTAAAGCATTTCATGAAGACGGGGAGAGCGCTTCAGTGAGACCAAGGGAGGTGATCCTCCTTGAACTCACAATCCCCTATAACTCGCCGGAGTCCCTTTCAAATGCTAAGCCATGCAACTGCTCAGAGAATGGGAAGTTGACTACCCTGCACACGGTAACACTAAACTCACTGTGACCAGTCATGACAGATCTGGCATCAGCAGAGAACGAGGAAGTCATCCTCCGGGTGGCAACAACAGAGACAGAGACCGCTCCTGGACCTACCTGCCAGACTGCTTCAACGCTGTGAAGTGCATGCACGAGTGTCATAACTTCTGGTGTGATCTGTGTCGTTAAGTTGTGTTATGCTCCCCGTCAGACTCACATTCTGATGACATGCACATGCAACTGCTCCATGCACATTCAGCACAATGTCATGCAACTGTTCCATGCAAATTCAGCACCTGCATGTACTCGCTCACGCTCGCCCCACAATGTCCTGCATTCCCCTAGTTTATTGGGGCGAGCGTGAGCGAGCCCCTCATAGACGAGTTTGCTGCGAATTTTCTTTATTTCTATATATATTTCTATATATATATATATATATATATCGTACGTCGTGCCGTAAATCACTTCCTGCTCGTATTTTGCGTGTTCTTGCGTCATGCGTTATTTCCAAACTGAGTTCACTTCCTGCTCGTGCTATCGTCCAACTGAGACACGAACTATGAACAGTCTACCTCAACAAGGCCTTGCAAGGATGGAGACTATAGTGGGGTGGTGAGTGGCTAAAGCATTAAATTTCATGAAGACGGGGAAAGCGCTTCAGTGAGACCAAGGGAGGTGATCCTCCTTGAACTCACAATCCCCTATAACTCGCCGGAGTCCCTTTCAAATGCTAAGCCATGCAACTGCTCAGAGGATGGGAAGTTGACTGCCCTGCACACGGTAACACTAAACTCACTGTGACCAGTCATGACAGATCTGGCATCAGCAGAGAACGAGGAAGTCATCCTCGGTGGCAACAACAGAAACAGAGACCGCTCCTGGACCTACCTGCCAGACTGCTTCAACGCTGTGAAGTGCATGCACGAGTGTCATAACTTCTGGTGTGATCTGTGTCGTTACGTTGTGTTATGCTCCCCGTCAGACTCACATTCTGATGACATGCACATGCAACTGCGTCATGCATATTCAGCACAATGTCATGCAACTGTTCCATGCAAATTCAGCACCTGCATGTAACTCGCTCACGCTCGCCCCACAATGTCCTGCATTCCCCTAGTATTAATTGGGGCGAGCCTGAGCGAGCCCCACATAGACGAGTTTGCTGTGAATTTTCTTTATTTCTATATATCTTTCTATATATATATATATATATCGTACGTCGTGCCGTAAATCACTTCCTGCTCGTATTTTGCGTGTCATTGCGTCATGCGTTAATTCAAACCACAAACGAACTCAAGTCACCATTGCAACGTCAACGACATAGACACGAACCATGAACGGTCTACCTCAACAAGGATGGAGCGCGCGGTGAGGGGCTATATAAAGCATTTCATGAAGACGGGGAGAGTGCTTCAAGCGATCTCATGTCCTGCGTGCAGAGCACATCATGGTGTGCATTAGCTAGCTAGCTAGCATGCATGCAGGCTTTAATAGCTATAAACCATCACAGTGTGTTAGACTGCTGCTTCAGCTATTGCCAGAGGATGGGAACTTGACTGGTCTGCGCTCCGTAACACTTACCTCACTGTGACATGCAGTCAAGACACAGATCTGGCATCAGCAGAGAATGAGAAAGTCACGGCGCCCTCCGGTGGTGACAACAAAGACAGAGAGGTCTCCTGGACCTAGCTACCTACCAGACTGCTTCGGCTAACCTGATTCGCAGTTGCTGTGAAGTGCATGGGTGTATTTTAGTGTCATAACTTCTGTGTCCTTAAGTCGTGCTATGCTCTCTGTCACATTCAGATAACATGCACTGACAGTCATGCACATGCATCTGCTCCATGTAGGAACACATGCTCATGCAACTGCTCCATGCACATTCGACAACTGTACTCGCTCAGGCTCGCCCCACAATGTTCTGCATTCGTCTAGTTATTTATATTACGCGGCACAATTTTTCCTATACCAGGAGTGTAATATCCATGCCATAAGTGAAGGGCTACTACAGATTGTTCAGCAAACCTCATGGCACAAGACCAGTACAGTCTCGTCTCGCATGTCTCGAATCCACTGCAGACCCTAGGCCTTCGACCACCTGGGCCAGACTTTACATATTCACCTTCAGGATCAGTTCAGTGACGCTAGAAGCATGTGCACGTGCACCATTGAAAGGGGTGGGGCTGGACCGGAACTCAGAATTAGACACGCTGTGCGGGACGAAATTACCTAGTCGGGCCAGCCCCTCTCGCCGCACCCACTACGTACTAACCCCTCCCCGTCGAGAGGGTGACTACGATTTACTTCCCGCATCAAGCACATCACTAGCAACTGAAGCTTCTGCGCCAAAACTGTAAGTTCATGAAGAATCAAACAAACCACAAATATTGAGCACTTCAAAGGAACCTTGTCACTCTACTATAGTTATGTGTACATGACATTGTAGTATAATTTCTTGTCGATAGTATCAGTACAATAATTTGAGTGAGGAGAGAAGACTGAAACTTACAAATCACGATGTGGATATTGGTCTGGCAGGAAGTACGTACTTTAGGTATAGGTACCGGAAACGCGTGCGCATCTAGAACCGCCCCTGAGCCCTCACCCATTGCCCTACTTCCTGCCGGACCAATATCCACTTCGTACAAATTAAGGATGAGACACTTTGCTAGCATTGTACAGGCACATGATACATGAATAGGAAAGAAAAGAACAAATGATACAGAGTAATCCTTATGTCAGTGTGATGTCATCGTTTGATGAGTTCTGCGCATCGGCATTTGTACTGTTGCTCCCTCATGTAACAAGAGTTTTACCAATCTGAGTCTCTTGCACGACCCACGCTAATCCGGCCTGTTAGTCCTACACTGCAATAATATCTTGGTTGTTCCGCACAGTGCTGCATACTATCAGTCAATACAGAGCAGTTGCAGTCCAGTAACATTGGGGTCATCACCAATTCTGACCGCTCTTACATAATCTATCGGCTAGAGGGGTCTTGGGAGATCTGTATATTATAGTGGCTGAAGTGGGAGACAGCTAGTTCTGTTATAGTTGAGGAATTATTCTTCTTTTACTCTCCAGCCTCAGCCAGAACCCCTCCATGTATGAGCCCCCACCACCAATTCAAGGGCCACCACCAGCTGCATGACAGTCCGAGTCAACAACACTGAGATTGCAACATTCCATGTCTTTGTTCACCACCCTCCCACTCATGCAGCTGGGCACTACAGTGAGGGTCATTGATGGAACGAAATACCCCATTGTTGTACATTGCAGTCAGTGACACAACTACACTGAACAGAGCGCTTGTCGATGCACAGTATACTCAACATTCAGGGCCAGAATGTTCTGACAATAGAGTCCAAGGGGACACCAGCCAACATAGCCTTGTTCCCAGGCCCGTATGCAGGGGCCTGGGAACTTGTGCGGCTACAGCCCCAACATTGCACATTGCAATAAAGTATTGTAAGTAGCTATGCATATATGTAATGGTCACGAGTTTCTATTATACATTGCTTGTTCAGAAGGGGGGAGGGATGGATGCATGCATACATGCATGCATATGCTGAAGCACTGTAGGAGGAAATTACCACTGGTAGTATAGAGCCATGTTTAATTGTTTATGCTCAGGCAATCTATTCTGTAAGACTGCATAAATGTGTCTACACGATGTCATCATTCATAAGCCGTACATACATGCAGTATGACATTGAGTGTCCCACTAATGCATGCAATTATAAAGTAGTGTAAGCAGACTACACAGAGTTAGAATAAGAACTGGTGGCAAGAGCATATCAAAGGTGGTATAATCAATGCACACGTACAGTTCAAGTGAGTTGTTTCAGCCGCCCTCCACTTCGGGCGATCAACGTCTCTGGAGAGGCTGGTCAGGAAACTTCAGCCATGGGAGACTAGGAGAGCTGCATGGGGGCACCAGGTCACAACCAGCTGGATCCCCTCATCCATCATGTTCAGGCAATGACTGATGTTCAACTCTGGCAGTGAAATCACAATCATTTTTACTTGTACAGCGAACTCCTTTAAGGGGGATATAGGCTTCTCAGACTGTGTACTCGAATCATGGTATATATACTTCAGAGTGAGACACAATATAATAGACCTCTCTATAAAGGATGGTCTTCAAGGCCCTGAATGATGCTTTCCCTATAGTCCTAGAACTTTCGATAAGAGGGCCACCTCTATTCAAGGGACAACAACTCCTGAATCTATACTGTCCCTCAATGTTGTCTTAATTATAGAGGTCCACTGTATAACTTTACAACAAAATAGGAAATGGAGTCTGAGTTACAGTGAAGTTGCCAACAACCATGCATAGAAGTCTCACCATACCATATAGTCATTAATGTTCACCATTTCCTTGCTATGTTCGTTGTTATATACACCCGCCATGCACCCTTTGAAAATACCCAACAACTGTGAAGTATCTCATGCCTCAACACTTACATTGCCCCACAATACAATTTCGCTCTCCCTTGAACGATTCTAGTCTCCAGATGAGAAATCAGTCGTGAGATCGAAATTACACATTCTTTCAGAAGATGAAATTACACATTCTATCAGAACGTTCCATCAGAACATGACAAGAGTCACCCTGCAGACCCTCCTCCCCGTGTGTGATACTGGAAGCGATCTTCACTACTGTCACTGCGGTTCACCATTGCTTCTTGACTGGTCCATTCAAGGAAGCAGCAAACGTTACGGCAGAGTTGTGTCCTGGCTGCTGCCGTAGCATCAGTAGTGAGACCAAGTGGCTTCAAACACACTGGAAAATGTTTATGCTCTATATATTACGAATTTTGGGCAGTTCCGTGGAGCATCCAGCTGTTGGCAACGTCTATTAGCTAACTTCTCCAGTCAGTAGAAGACCTGACTCAACCCAAATATTATGCACCTTACACTAATGATACGCTTACGTTGCTATTATTATTATTATTATTATTATTATTATTATTATTATTGCTTTACAGTACACAGATATGTGGTGACATGAATGTGGGTGGGGATGGTGGCCGAATGGTTGCATGATAAGTGTACTGAGGGACAGCCAGCTTTGACTGGCAGCCTGAAACACAACAAAGCAAAAGACACAGGTATTAGCTACAGATTACAATTGAATATGAATTGCCAAGATCAAACTAGGGAGGTTTGTTGTCAGTCTTTGAGCGAGTTCTTGCAGAAATTGGGGTGAGGAATGTGGTCTGGCTACTACGCACTTTTGCTCTCAGACAACCGCCAACATTCAGGAAAGAAACTTCATCACACTCTTGTAGAAAGGTAGCATCAAACTCCGATCCCTTAGTACCCAATCTTTGCACTCTTACAGGAGTCCAACCATGATGACCAGTATTGGAGATGTAATCGAATCCTGGGATGTTATTCCTCATTTTAAACTCGGTAGATTTAGCAGTGCAGAGTTGATCCAAGTCGTTCTCAACCATGGAGTCACTGTCAGAAGGTTCATCCGTACCCGAGAGTTCAGAGCTTGGAGAATCAGTCTCGAGCTCTGTGTCCTCAGTACCAGGAACAGCAGAGTCAACTTCCATGTCTGGGACGTCAGCAGGGACATCCACTTCTGTAACTGCACTGGAGGTAGTCCAAATAGGGGTCACCAGTGTACACTGAGAAGAGGGGTGCTCATCAATTAGAGATAGCTTTCTGTTGACTGACTCAGGATATCGTTTGGCACGCTTGTTAGGCTGCTCACGGCGGATGGCGTTGGGACCCTCAGTTTCAGGACGGGACCTTGGTTTCCTTCGCCTTCTACGCCGGCGCGATTGGGTGGTAGTTGCAGCATAGCTCTGACCTTGTGTCGGCCAGAAAAATGCTACCGAAAACCCACCGTCGGAGTAGCGCATCGACCACTTGGCAGAGTCTAGACAAAGGCCACGGGTTTGAAGCTCTACTGCGACTGATAACGGACAGTTAGCTCGAAGCAGCTGAGCGTAGAGGCCTTCAAGTACACAGACCCTGATGGGAGCGTTTACCGACATTTTCACTTCCGGATTAATCTTAGCTAGCTACAGTAATGGTCACGCTGCCATAATCGGAAGTAATTTGCGCTTAAATAATCAATTGCCAGTGATTGTGGTCACCTTATTTGGTCGTAGCATGTGGGCTGGCTATATTTGATGAGCTAGCTTCTTTTCCTGGAATGCAGGAGACGGTTCTGAGGTCTGACAATTTATAGAACAGTGTGAAATAATGGTGTCTTCTGCTGTTACATATAGTCCGGCTTAAGGGGTTAATTTATGTACCCACTCCCAGCCTATTATGGTGACCTTCCATCATCAATCTACTCTTTCCATCCCAGCCTATAGCTTTGGCCTCCCCTCCCCTCTTTCCCAATCCTCTCCCCTCCCCTTCCCCTCCTCTCTCCTCCCTTTCCCTTCGATCCTCTCCCTCTCTCCTCCCTTTCCCTTCGATCCTCTCCCTCTCGATCTCCTTCCCCTCCTCTCCCCGACCAGCTACAGCTATGTTGTATCAATGATCGTCTCACATGCACTGGATTGGTAGCCGTGATGACTCAAAACATGCAAGCATAATGATAAAACCATGCACACCCATAGATATACATTGTATTCAGTGAGCATGTACACAAAACTATCCCCACAATCACGACAAAGTTGACTGCATACATTCAGTGAATACATAGCATCATCCATCATTGGAGTTAGTGTCAGTTGCTGCAGGAGCGCCAGGAAGCTTCTCTTGCTACTAACTAGCTGCAGCCCAGTATCTCCAACCACTCATCTGCATGTACGGTTATCAGTCTGAGGGATGCAAGAGAAAGGAATTATAAGTGCGAGAGGTAGGGGGAGAGACAAGTGCAAGAATTATTATGTAAACACTGGATGTGCATGGCTCAGTGTCGTCCTGGACCAGTGGAATGAAAAGTTTGGCATGACTGTCCTCTGTAATGAGGGACAATTGGTAACTTAATCAATATCTCTATATTGCATTCCAACCACATGCATGAAAGGAATATGAGCTCCTATAGATATGGAAAGCAAAATGCCCCAATCTATTCGGACCTACAGTTAGACTCACTGCTCAAGTTTCTTTGCCTCACTGATCAAGAAGCAGATGGAAGCCCAACACTCAACATTTCTCCGGCATTGCTACTCATGCAGTACTTGGTAGGTTGTGATGAAGGGATATACGCCGGTCTGCGTATTCTTTTAGCTACGTGAAACCGTACCAGTTCAGCCAAGAACATGCTCTACGCACGTCTTAATTTCTCGTCCCCAAATTTCATGATTCATGCAAAACACAAACCAATGAGGCCATACTGTATTTCATGCTTGCATCAAACTTCCACTTTCGACACAGGAAAAACTACATACCTGTGAATACAGGACTGGACGGGCACCATCATCGTCAAAGTTGCTCCGTGATCGTACTGTCCGCTTGCTCTTCAAGTCCGTGGTGGGAACCATTGAATATTATGTACATTGTAACTTCCCATGTAGACCATATTACCTACAGGCACTACCCAATTAAAGCAGCAGAATTGCTGAAAAAGCCAAAACACAACTTGAAGTATTCCCACCATGGACTCGAACAGCAAGCAGAAGGAGCAACTTGATGATGGTATCCATCCAGTCCCATATTCACAGGTAGTGTTTTCTGTGGAATACAAATTAGCATTCCAAAGAGTGCAATGGTGCCTCCCATCCAGAATTCATGTCTGCAATCCTGGTACATCCCATCCCACACACCTGAGGCAGAATGGTTTCCCAGCTGTCCCAACCTCTCCACTGAAGTGTGTCTTCCACTGTCAGTCGTTGCAGTCACTTGTGACAGAGAAGAAACCAACTTCGTCTCCAGTTCTGGGGAAGAGGAGGATAAACGGGATAGGAGGAGGAGGAGAGGGAGAATCATGACAATCGTGCGTTGAGAATTTATTTACTGCCTAGTAACAGTATACTGGACGTCTACCCCAAATCAAGACTGCAGGTACACGGCTAGTCTTCCCTGGGAGTGACACATGATCTGCCCAGGTGGGTCATGCACTCCTAGGTCATGGAAACACTCTGTACTGCCTAGCAGTGGAATACTATTATTCATGCTTGCAATTTGGGTGACCCTGGGCTGGCCCACCACCCACCAAATTAAGCTCCAATTTCCATCTGCTAATAGTGTGAGCTTATACACATCAGTGCATCACACAGTGAGATTTGAAGGGAGGGGTATGCACACAATCTTGCTACACGTTGCCTAGTAACCAAACCTCTCCCACATAATAATTAGTTGCCATAATTATGTAATCCATTCCAGCCTTGTTCCAAGGCCTGGTACACCTAGCCCCAGTTTCTGATTGCTTACAGTACGTTTTTGCATGCTGCAAGCGATTAAAACTAGAGGTGTACGTATATACAGAAGGCCCGGAATCACGCTACATGTAGATTAATTCAAGACTTGCGAAGGAAGAATGCTCTCATCAGGTGATGAATGTACTATATATGACCACAGCAGGTCATGAACCACACTATCATCAAATCACAGAAAGCAGAGAAAAGGGGAGGGAGAATCTACTCATGTTACAGATGGGTGTCACATGTTGCCTATAGCAACCAAACCACTCTCACTTTAATTGCCATTCTAGGCAGCTTCTACACCTCCAGTTTCTGATTGCATGCTTACAGTGAGTTTTTTTGCATACTGCAAGCAATCAGAAACTGTGTATATAGAAGGACTAGTACAATGGGAACAAGGCTAATTCAAGACTTGTTTACATGAGGCCATGAACCACAATATCATCAGATCACAGATAGCAGAGAAAAGGGGAGGGAGAATATACTCATATTACGTGCAAACACACCAGCACATGTTACATGTTGCCTAGCAACCAAACCACTCTCATTTTAGTTGCCACTCTAGGCACCTGCAGTTTCTGATTGCATGCTTACAGTGTACTGCAAGCAATCAAAAACTGTGTATATAGAAGGACTAGTGGGAACAAGGAGACTGGCTTGTTTACAAGAAGAATATGAGGTCATATGAACCACACTATCACCAGATCACAGCAGAGGGAGAATCTACTCATGTTACTCTATGCATGCACACACACACACCACCACATAATACATGTTGCCTAGCAACCAAACCTTCTGGCATATTGACATTGCCATGTACATGTATCATGGGTTACAAATTCCAATTTCCATCTGCTAATAGTGTAAGGTTATACACATCAGTACTAGCCTCGTTCCCAGGCCTACCCTGTTTTTCTGTTCTTCGGTTTCCGTTGACAATAATACACGGATTCGGAAGGGCGGCGAAAAACGCGGAAGGCCTGGTAAGATTCATCACGTGAGTGACGTCAGGTGGACGCAAGGGTGGACGTAGGGGGGGGGGGGGGGGGGGGGGCATAATCGTTTCAGCAGATCCTGAAGGCTGTTCATCATCCAGTCGCCTCGGTTCGAACGCTCCGTGGCTAGTCGAGACTCGCAGACAATCTACACAACTTCTTGAGCGCTTTTTAAACTTATTTGCGTTTGGGCCACTACAGGCCCCGCCCCCCCTACGTCCACCCTTGCGTCCACCTGACATCACTCACGTGATGAATCCTACCAGGCCTTCCGCATTTTTTGCCGCCCTTCCGCATCCGTGTATTATTGTCAATGGAAACGAAGAACAGAAAAAAACGGGGTAGGGCCTGGGAACGAGGCTACATCAGTGCATCACACAGTGAGGGTGGGGGTATGCACACAATCTTGCTACACGTTGCCTAGTAACCAAACCTCTCCCACATAATAACTGGAGGTGTATATACAGAAGGCCCGGAATCATGCTACATGTAGATTACTTGCTTACATCCAAAGGAAGAATGCTCTCCATCAGGTGATGAATGTACTATGACTACAACAGGTCACGAACCACACTATCATCAGATCACAGAAAGCAGAGAAAAGGGGAGGGAGAATTACATGTTACAGACAGGTGTCACATGTTGCCTATAGCAACCAAACCATGCATCGCACTCTCACTTTAGTTGCCATTCTAGGCAGCTTCTACACCTCCAGTTTCTGATTGCATGCTTACAGTGAGTTTGTGCATACTGCAAGCAATCAGAAACTGTGTATATAGAAGGACTAGTACAATGGGAACAAGCTTAAGCTAGCTAATTCCAGACTTGTTTACATGAAGAATATGAGGCCATGAACCACACTATCATCAGATCACAAGGGTGGGAGAATCTACATATGTTACGTGCAAACACACCAGCACATGTTACATGTTGCCTAGCAACCAAACCACTCTCCTTTTAGTTGCCACTCCAGACAGGTCCTACACCTCCAGTTTCTGACTGCATGCTCACAGTGAGTTATTGCATACTGCAAGCTATCAAAAACTGTGTATATAGAAGGACTAGTGGGAACAAGCTAGGAGACTGGCTTGTTTACAAGAAGAACAGGAGGTCATATGAACCACATTATCATCAGATCACAGCAGAGGGAGAATCTACTCATGTTACTCTATGCACACACACACACCACCACATGATACATGTTGCCTAGCAACCTGGCATATTGACATTGCCATGTTCATGTATCACTGGTTACAAGGACCATGTATTGCAGGCTGCATGTCCTCATAAAACACAGTGGCATTAATGGAACCACGGAGGCAACGGGGGCTGGTAGCCCCATGAAACTTCCCGAACTTTGCAGACCAAACAATTAAGACACAGACAGCAAGGAAAAATGGTCAGAGAAAGGAAAGGTCCGGGAACTGATTGTGCAGGGACAGATCGATGATACATGATGCTGGTGCAAGGCCTTCAATGCAGTGAAATGCTACGAGAGCTGGCTCTTTACAGCTGAAATATAGGACAAAAGACATTCAGCATTTTACGCACAATATTGACTTTGTTATGCGATCTCTGTTCCCAGTCCCTGTGAAGCTAAACAATGGGTGGGCCCTTAATGTCAACCGTGTGCAAGAACATTGGCATGAAGGGGGTTATAAGCCAGCAGCTTCCTGTGTACATGATGCATGATACGGATTTGAAACAGACAGACATGTAGGGTTTTACTGACCACTTCTAAGCGTACTCAGATTCTCAGGATTTTATGGGACTGTTGCTCATGTACAAGCAGTGGATACCAGGCCACTCCCCCTCCTCTTTCATGGTCTGGCTAATGAGGTCCCTACACACAAACACCAGTCCTGAACTGGGAGAAGCAAGCCAAACATACACACCCCTTTTCAATAATATTATGTCTACACATACACCTTATTCAACACCATGAATAAACTTATGCAAGAGGACTATTCTGGACAGTTGGTGTATGTAACCATGGTAACTGGGATGCCAATGTACAGTGGTGTGTAAGAGGGCACGTGTGAGAGGGCCGTGGTGGGCAGAGAAATTTTCCCAAGTACAGATTTCTTCAAGAAACACACTATGACAAAATTCACCAATTCTTGACAAGGCACAACCTATGACCACACCCTAGTTATTTTACACTTCACTATTCTCCTTGACAACAAGTTATCAGCCTGCCTGGGTGTTTTTGTTTCCCTCTGAAGATGTAACTACACAGAACCACCCAGCCTTTGAGATCATCTCCTGTCACCACTGACCATGCAAGTTATCTCACTGCCACTCTTCTGCAGGAAGTACCAGCAGACTCGGTGTCACGTAACCAAAGATGTGTTGCTGTTCTTCCAGACACACCCATTGTTGCATCACCACATCTTCACGTTAAAGGTTTTGTGGGGGCTTACAGTTGAGATCATCAAGAATCAACTAGAGTAGAAATTGGGGGGGGGGGGGGGGGGGGGTAGTCATTTCAGCAGGTCCTGAATCAGTTCATCATCCAGTCGGCTCTGTTCGAATGCTCCACCGCTAGTCGAGACTCTCAGATGACCTACACAACTTTGCCAGCCAGTTTTTAAACCTATTTGCGGTTGTGCCACACTCCCCTATGTCCACCATGAATGTACCAGACATCAATCACGTGATGAATGATACCAGGCCTTCCCCGTTTTTCGCCGCCCTTCCGCATCTGTGTATTACTGTCAACGCAAACCGAAGAATAGAAAAAAACAGGGTAGGCCTGGGAACGAGGCTACCTACACCCCTGGCACACCTACACCCCAACACATCGCACACATCCCTGGCACACCTACACCCCTGGCACATATCATACACATCACCCCAGCACACCTACACCCCCGGCACGGCACTGGCACACCTACACCCCTGGCCCACCTACACCCCTGGCACACCTACACCCTGGCACAAACACATGAATTTGTTACTGTGGGGCTTGTGTAAAATCCAGACTGCCGGATCACCCAAAAATGCAAGCCAAAAAAGGAATGGACGATTATGGTAATTGCATGTTGAATGAATTTCCGGTATCAGAAAACAGTTGCTACTGCTTGCTCTACAATGTCAGTGTGTTGTTTAGCACGGTTAGTATGGTTAGTATGGTTAGTGTTACTTGCTGGATATAATTGCCGAGCGCCTTAGCGCGAGGCAACTAATCGTGCAGCGTAGTCACATCGCGTCTGTATATATATATATATATATATCCGTCACACTTTAATTGCGAGGGGCAGGGGGCGGTTGCATCGTTGCGGTTTCTGTGGTCCCGATAGCCACGTGCTCGTGCACGTACTGCGCGTGCGAAATGCAGAGTTGAGAAAGAAGCGATCTATACAGGGAAAAGGGACACTGCCTCAGAAGAGAGTAAGGCAAAGGAGAGAGAGTGTGACAGATTGACGAAGAAGCGATGTATACAAGGAGAGTTTAGCGGAGACAAGTAAGACAAACGTTTAGTCTAGGCCATGGTACGTACATATAGAGTGTTGACAGTGTCGAAGGGTGTAAAACCTCGCTAACGTCTTCGTATTCTTCCTGGCAATGCTTAGCCATCTTCAACCTCAATCAGCAACTTCGCACAACTTCGAACAACTAAACTTCGCACGCTGAACTGACTTTCGCACCTTCGTTTTTCTTCCACAGGAAACCACGCCTACTATTACGGATTGTGAGCGTGCGCGAGGCACAGACACTGCGCATGCGTATTCCTAGTAACTTAGTGTGGATTTTCTACAAGCTACCGATGATAACTGAATCGGAGTATCGCCGGCAGCGTGGACTTGTCGTCATTGTTGGTTGCTGGATCATGAGTAGACTGTCTGAGACACAGCACTGGCAGGTTAGTAGCGATCATGTACGGTATAGTATTTCTGCCTGCATAACATTCCACTAACTTGCTGAACTTGACAGGCCTATGATCGATAGTCCCAGCCTTGCATGTGTAGTGTTTATGGTCCATCTAAAGACTCCTTGATTCATTGCAGCTGCTAACTGAGGTATCGGCAGTCACTGTGATACTGAATGTGTTGTACTCCCCAGCACAGTGAGTTGATATCAGCAGCACAAATACTCAGCTGACACGCTAGCAAACATCGTCCCGGATGTGCAAGCGCAATGCGCCAGCGTGCATACCAAACTGACCGTTCCTTTTTTGAACAGCAATTTTGGTGATCAGGGTGATCTGGCAGTCCAGCAGCCCTGTACTGTGGGCACATCCTACACCTTTGTAGTGAATATTGGTAGATGAGCTCTAGAGAGGAAATTCATCATAATTTCATAGTTATTCTTACACTCACTTCAGAGGAGGAAATGTTTTGATTGGCACAAGTACACACAAACCAGTTGCACCAACAAACGACTTCCCAATTCAACAGGTTAACTCACTGGTATACATATACATGTGTGTTGTGAAAAACGTGAAAATGAGGGTCAAAACCAGTTCAGGCTGTTTGCAGGGAGAGAGTGAGCTCTAAACTGAGCTTCAGGAGGTGATTTGCAAAAATCAATCGGCTCACTGGTATAGTCTCAGTACTGCACGAGGGTCTGGTACCGAGACTACTGGACTACTGGACTGAAATGGACTACAGGACAGGGTTTTATTACAGCACACCTCTACTGCCAGTGTGGCATAGAAACCAGCTAGTTACTCACTAACTTACAGCCAGGTGTCACCCTCTGGAAGGCCCTCCGTCATTTCCCCCAATCACCTGCACTGGGACCAGCTGGGGATTGGATGTGAGAGACATTCCGAACATCACATCTGTATTATAGCTAACAAGTGCAAGGCAGTGTGAGACCCCTTGCCCACGCTTCCTGGGGGTGATTTGGGCTGGTTGTGGGGTAGGTCCCTTTACCCAGTTAACACAGCTGGTCACCAAAAAGATCATAGGCAGTACTAGTGGTCTTCTACACATGCACAGGCAGTTCAGTTCAGTGGCTTTATTGATGAGGAGACTTGCATCAGCCTGTGCTCATTGAAGTCATAAGGGGATCACAGGTCTAGCACAAGCTTCAATGGATGTGTTCTGTATACACACCTGCATTCCTCGTTTGCTTCAGGTAGTCACAGTGTAGAGCAATGTTACTGGACTCAGATATCCTGCCACAGCTTGTTATACACATAGCATGTAGTATTTCCATTCCCAGACTGCAAGGCTATCCAGGAGACTATCCTGGATGCTTATGAGCGGTTGGTAAATAAGAGCTTTTGATATTATACTGATTTACATACAATGACATGGCTGTGTGTTTGGATGCCCAGCTAGACCCCAGGTCTGTGAGACCAGTACAGTGATTAGACACTACCATGAATAATCAGGTACACCGAGAATTTGGGTCTATGCAATGCCACTTTGGAAACTCATTGAACCTCCTATTGACGTGATAGTCTGGTCCCCAGACCCTAACCCGGAGGTGTGTGAACTTGCATGATCATTTATTGTGACCCATGCACTTACATCCTTGCACCCACAGCCTCGTGGAGTTTCCTTCCCCTGTTCACGCGGCAGGCACCAAATCACTACATACAGCACTAGCAATTTAGTCTAGCATAGTTCGCATGCTGATAATTTGCGACACCTACCGGAAATAAACTCGCACTTAGTTAATTGGTTGCCTTCGCGCGCGCCGTGCCCCACCCTGTTTTGATAGGTGGGTGGGGCTGGTCGGTGAAACTTCGTTGTGGTAGTATTGTAGCGGCACAGAGTGATCGTCGTGCTTCTGTTATTCAAGCCTCGCTCTCTATCAGTGTCACAGAAGCGGCTGGAAAACTGCGAAGACTCAAACCTGCCAACAGGGTCAATTCACCACCAAACTGTACTCTAGCTACTGCAGTACTGCGAACAAGTCCAAGTCGTGCCCCGCCCCTTTTGTGCTACCTATTACAGATAGAAACGGCTGCCCCAGAGAATATCTGCTGTAAGTACTTGTATCCAATTCCCCAAGTTTGCTACAACTGTTAACTTAAGTGCATCACCCGTTTCTGACTTGACTTGACAAATTTTATCCGTACTGGAATGGGTTATACAGAAGGAAGGTTGAATTCCTATTTATGTATTTCTGGAAGTCGGAAACTCCATGATCAACACAATCCGTTAAATTGCTTGAAACTAATAATAATAAAGTATGCAGTGACTGAGTTTGATCAGAAACAATGGGAATTATAATTATGAGCTAACTTGAACTTCAAGTACTGTGTGTGTCATTGTGCAGTGAGTGGTGCTGCCAACCGGTAAATAATTATAAGACTGGATATGGACAGCAAAATAATCATTACGATAAAACTACAGTATGCAAACTATTTTGTTTACAGAAAAGTAACTTATTCATAATGATGAATAGTGGAAAGGGACTTCTATGTTCTCCACCCATGGCTGATACATGTAGAAGCATTTCCAGTTAAGATATATGCAAAGCAGTGGCATCGTCCATAGATAATAGCTATTATCTATGCATCATCTAATGACACATGCATCTACTGAACTGGATATGAGTAATGGATCTATATGCATGCACCCTATGCATTGTGTATAATTGAGTCCATTACCTTGACACGATCACTATCTGTTGAGGACAGAGCAATACCTATCTAATATTGGACATTTCAAGCGTAGTTGTAGGATTGGGTGGTCTCATCACAGATATCAATGTCACACCTGATATCATAGTTCACTTGTAGTAATAATTATTACATCAAAGCTGCAGGCAGTTCAACTGTGCAAGACACAGTACTATAATATTATCTATGGTACTATGGAGAATTTGGTGGCCGGGTCTATATATGCACTCTATATTGGGAAGCAGCATATAATAACCATTTGGTTGCCTCCTGCTGTAGACTACACATGTTCAACATGCACTGTTGGATGAAATTTTTAATATCGCCGCTTTGAACAAGTCCAAGTCATGCCCCACCCCTTTTGTGCGATCGAGAAACGGCTGCCCCGGGGAATCTCTGCCGTAGGTACTTGTATCCAATTTCCCCACAACTGTTAATTAACTTAAGTGCATCACCCGATTCTGGAGGTTGGAAACTCCATGATCAACACAAATCATACTTAAAGTGCTTGAAAGTAAGTAGGAAGTAACTCAGTTTGATCAGACTGACTGGAAACAAACTGATTGTAATTATGCCAACTTGAACTTCAAGTACTGCATGCGTGTGTCATTGTACAGTGAGTGGTGCTGTCAACCAGTAAATAACGACTGGATATGGACAGCAAATAATCATTACAATAAAACTATGCAAACTATTTTGTTTACAGAAAAGGTTCAACTTATTCATACTAATGAATATTGGAAAGGAATTTCAATATTCACATCAATCTCCACTGAGAGATCGTATAGTTATATTGGACAGGCCACTTTACCCAGCTAGGCTGATAGGAGCATGCATTTCCAGTTAAGATGATATAATTATGCAAAGCAGTGACGTCTATTAATGACTCATGCAGCTACTGAACTGGATATGAGTGATGATATGCACCATCTTAATAGCATGCATTGTGCATAATTGAGGCCATTATATAATTGTCTCACTATCTTTGGTGGAGAGAGACATTATATAGCTTTAAGGACAAATATCGGACATTTCAAGCGTAGTTGTAGGATTGGATGTGTGTCATTCTTTGTCACAACCTGATATTTACAGTTCACTTGTACCTAGTAGTTATTCACATGTATATATAGCAGAATTTAATTGCAGCTCTGAGTGACCAGACAAGTTCAATGACATGATTGAGTGTGTCTCATTATCAATATCTGATATTCATAGTTCGTTCTAGTAGTAGTCAAAGCAAGATTTAATTGCATCGCTGAGTGATCAGTGTATACTTTACTGCTATGTAAATAACATGCATGCTCCATTTAGCCTCGTTCCCAGGCCCAACCGCCCCATCCGAAAATTGGAATTGGAAAATTGCTTTTTCATATGGGGCCTGGGAACAAGGCTATGCTCAATTTGCTTGTACTTGTCAAACCAGGCACATATGACATTATACATGCTCCTGCGAGAGAAACAAATCTATTGTGCTCAGCTTGCAATTGCATGCACTTGCCAAACCATGCAGGCATAGAGATTATTCTCCAGCGAGAGAAACAAAAGCTATGCACATTGCTTTTTGCTGAGTTGCATTCCGGAGATGTTACACATTTGATGCTACATTACATTACATGTCCTACACCAATCAGGTGGAGGATAGGACTGAATGCCACGTAGGTATATACACGAAATAGTCATATCGTATCTGGAACTAATCTCTCTCTGTCATCTGTAGACAGATAAATGACAATCAAATGTGTCTGTTCATTGTGTCTGTTGGACTGTCATGTATACATATAGGTGGTGGAAAATAGTTTCTTTTTTTCTGGGGGGGGATCTACGCATCATACACATTCTGTGACTGAATACGGAGGCATCTGGACGAGTTCGTACCTCTTCTGATGGAGGAAACAGTCATTATCTCTGGAACTCATCTCTCTCCCTGTCATCTGTAGACTAGACAGAGAAATTACAATCAAAACACATCTGTTAAAAGAGCAGTTCTGCTCCTTGGACTGTCACATAGGTGGCAGAAGATAGTTTTGTTGTGGGGGTATGCCCGCAGAGCTATACAGAGCCGATGCAGATCTACAGGGCATGCCCTCCCTCCTCAGAACACTTCCATGTTCTGTGATTGAATACGGAGGCACTTGGAGCTAGGAGTTCCTCTCTTAAGCTCACCTTGGGCCCTTTAGCTATGCATTAACACAGCTGAATTATTAAAGCAGAAAGAATTCCTGACTGTCCTAATATGATAATCTCTGCAAGATTTAGATTCACCACATTAGTATAATAGTCACAACAATCACGATTCACGCCATAGTATGCACACGTATAGGGCAACACATCTAGAGTACTCACCAATGACATGTAGCTTGTGACGCTTGAACCTGCATGGTCACATTCTGTTGAGGGAGAAACAAGCAAAGCTTAATATTATTTTTGTAAGCAAGGAAGTAAATGGTTGTACTTGTCCTCTCCCCCTCCCCCCCCCCCCCCCCCCCCCCCTGCCCTCCCCCCTACCTCCCTCCCCTGCACCCCAAAGTAGGAGGAGGGAAGCTTATAATATAGCCAGGGGCGGATCCAGGGGGGGGGGGGGGGGGGGGGGACTACACTGTAGCCCCCCCTTTCCACTTCTGACCACACCTCTTGTCCCTTGTTTACCTGTTGACCCGACTTACAGCATTGGAACCAGCAGCAAATTTGACAGGAAGCTCAATGCTGGACTATTAAATCCCCCCCCCCCTTTTAATTTTTTCCTGGATCCGCCCCAGATAGGAACAGCTGCTTTCCTTTGACATTGCACACGACGGCTTGACGTCCTTACATGGCAGTACCAGTTCTCGGTCCCAGACCCCCTCTTATGTAAAGTGGTATATGGTTTGGCTTGCCTCATACCCATGCCTTCTCACCCAAGCATATACGTATGCTGCTAGCAGTACCAGTGAAAAACACTGGGGTGAGAATTAATTAAGGCCTGAGTACTTTACGAGGCTAGGATTAGACTAGTTGAGTAGGGCTCACTGCAGACTAGTACTTTACTATAGCAACAGCTGCTTTACTTTAATGTTACTTTCTATGGCTTGACAAACATACACACACACTACCTCTCACACACACACACATGCACACATCCTCACTTTCTACAGATGCCAATCAGTGCGGAAGAGTGGCGTGCTGCCGTGGGCGCAGCGAATGCCTCACGTCGGCCCTACCAACCTAAGCACAGGTTGCCGTGGGACGTGTTCATGCTCATTATCACAGCTCTACTGGTGTCCACACTGCTGCCTGGAGGTGGTGGGAGGGGAACAGGGAGCAGAAGTGAGTACTGGAATATGGTGAATATGGTCAGAGGTGATCAGAAGTGTTGGAATGAGATAAAGCACAATACTGCAGCCTACACTTCCAACTTCTGTCCTAAAGCAACACATTACAGTGCAGTATCAGCCTGTGATGTGATATTGCATGAGTCAGGATTTGAAGTTGCATGGTGTAGTCACACAACTCTGTAATCTTAATTTAGAGAGCAGAAGTGAGTACTGGAATAGTGTCAAGTGGTAGAACAGGGAGGCAGCTACGACTATAAGAAATGCTGACAGCATTATACCTTGGCCTACTGAAAACAATACTCAAATTGACGTGTGGTGTTGTTCGATAATTTGGACAGAGAGCAAAAACCCTGCTGTTCAAAGCTCTTCGTACTACTCTCATCTGTGAGGTACATAATACGTTGTATTAAGGTTACGGGATACTCATGCGCGCACCGTGCGAAATATATTGGGAAACGTATACTTAAGCTCACAAACCAAAAATCTCTGGTACGAAGAGTGTGAGCAACTTGATTCTGGCGGTGGAGATGCACTGTCACAAGGTGCAGGGCATGATGGAAGCTTTTGTGATAGCATAATCCCTGGCAAATTTATTTGCTGTCTTGCTCGAGAAAAGCGGTAAATACACCTTTTTGGTGAACTGAACTGCTCGTTTTTGCGAGGCTATACAGCGTATTGGTAAAAGCTTCCGTCATGCCCTGCACCTTGTGACAGCACACCTCCACCTTTAGAATCAAGTTGCCCACATCCCGTAACCTTAAAAGGCTGAAAGTGTTCTTATTTCACCCGAACTGTTCATATTAGTGTCCACTGACTGACATACTGACAGACACAGCAATCACTCTACCCCTTGCTGTGCATGCTCATCCACAGGGTAACTATAATTGCCATGTTGTAACTATTAGTGGGCACAGTAGGTAGTGTAGCAGTATTTGCTGGGAATACGGCCACAACACTGTCAAGATCACAGAGGGGCAGCACCTGGACATCATGCCCAAATCATCAGTAGACAAAGCAATTGTTTGTCTGTTCTGTAACAAGCTGTGGGCCAAATCTAATTTGCATTACAGCATTTCATCAGACCAATCAGATCACTCAGAATGTTGAACCTAGAGCACTGAGAATTGAGCATCGTACCGATTGTGTTTCACGTAGTTCAGCAGAATACTGAGCATAATAGGACAGCAGTGCTGACACAGCACATTCAGATAGAAGTTGACAAAATATAAATCACAGATGCTTGCATGCCTGCTATCTTATGTTAGTTACTTGTGAGGAGTGTGCCCTTCCCTCCCCCTGAGGCCCCTCAGTTCCAACATCTATGCATGTCAGTAGCTACAGGGAAATTGACTAGCCTCATTCCCAGACTCCATACTCAGCATACACAGAATGCAAGGAATTGAAACATTGACAATCACTGATAGCCTGGGAACGAGGCTGAGATGTGGTCAGGTGTATTCCACAATTGTCTCGGTCCAAGGCCTACTAGCCTCGTTCCCAGGCCCGAGACGGTGAGGAGAAAAGGGCCTGGTTTCCACTGTTTGTGCATGTGCTTAATTATCTGTCACCATAACACATATTCATAAGGGGGAGGGTACAAATGACGTCTTTGTAATCAGATGGTTGAGGGTGTGATGCTCCCTATTTTGCTACACTGGTCCTTGATCTGCGAGATGAGGGGGGATGAGGGGCGACACAACCACAATTGCATTGCCACCAGCAACAGATTTACCCGACATTCGTTATTCAAAACAAACGGAAGAGTCTGGTAGCATACTGACTCCACCCGGTCGGTGCGACAGCAGCCACACAAAACATCCCATCGTTCAATCGCAGGTCGCTGTTCTAGCTCAATTCAGGAGCATCTTGCCGCCTGAGGACATAGGAGGCACGATCGAGAGCTGTTGTAAGGCACGCCACTCTCTTACTATAGCTAGGTAGTTAACTGTATGGATCACATTATCCACTTCGACGTCACGAGTGTACAAACATAATCGAACGTCCACGGTGCCAGTGGAATTCCACCGCTATTTAGCGCATGCACAAACAGTGGAAACCAGGCCCTTTCCTCCTTGCCGTCTCGGGCCTGGGAATGAGGTTAAAGGCCTACCAGCTCTGTGTCTCACAGAAATACAACCAGAACAATGAGGGGACTTTCTTTCATTACTGTACCACTGTATTTACTACGTATCCACCTTTGATATTAGTCTCCTCTCCCTCCTCTCCAGTGTCCAGGGGGAGGGGTGGTGGTGGGACTGGGGGGGAGCTGGCACCCTCCCTCCTCATTGCTCCCCGGAGGAGACTACTGCTCCTAGTGGCTGGAGATATAGAGATAAACCCAGGACCTTTCACTGAATATGGTGAGTAACATAACACTGTTAGGATTGCAACTGCTGGTAATTGCAATGTACAAGTAAATTTTGGTGGCCATTATTTTGGTAAAATGGATTGCAATGGCTCAGTAAAAAATTTGGTGACTGCGACAGAAAATGTATAATTATATGACGTAATTACATCTAACACGTGAGATTGAGAAGGCATTATCGAGAAGGCAAGTCCAGGATGAAGACGACTGAATGAAATGGAAAGTGGTGTCCGTTGCCATCATGTTTTCAGCAGCCCCACAATCAGTGAACAACTAGTCCATAAGAAGTAAAGAGGTCAGCAATGCCCAGAATGTGTTCACGTGATGCATGGGGCGACTATCTATGAGGTTATGACCTATGTATACAGTCGTCGAGCAGCCTGTATGTATGTGGTGCACCATCAGTGAAGTAGTAGGGGCTTCTCCACAGACATTTCTCAGCGAGGTTTGAAGGTACTTTGCAAGGCGATCTTGCCGTGCTGTGCGCGTCTGGCCAGTCACTTTAATTTGGTGGTTTACTTATGAATTGCAAAATCGCCAAATTGAAACCATTGCCAAATTTCCCGGTATACGCTAGTTCACACCACTGAGTGTGGTTTCACACCCAGTATTACAGTGAATTGTTTACGTTGAACTCACAATGTAAATGCCATGGGAATCCCAGGTCAGTGTAGTACGCTAGCAATACCACCTGGCTAAATCATTAGCCTAGTACTCTATGATTACAGTCTTTTTGCAACAAAATCACCAAACAAGTTCCACTGGATGCTTGTCAGAGATCAACTGCATACTTTGGCCTAGCTAGTTGGGCCTCGTCATCAGTGCTACTGTGCCTGTGGCATTGTTCACATGTAATGTTACCATGGCAACACTCCTAGTACATCATCCTGGTATTGTTTGGTACATGGATGTGGATGCTCACCTAATTACATGCAGACAGATCAATGTTTGGCCTGGTTAAATCTCATTAGGTGGTGTAGTAGGTATACTGAGCTAGCTGGCCAGCAGCTCCAGCATCAGAATTACACAGAGGAGGATCTGGGCTCACAAACCACATCATGATTGAAATCATGACGGGCTTGGTGGGATAGTTCCAAGCTTTCAGAAATAATTTTATATTATATCAGTGGGATTCTGACATGACACACAATGAATATTCACTTACATGCATACACGGCTCACTTTGTCTCTCAACACATGCTGTGGCTTAAACTGCAGAGGAAAACGTTCTACAGAAGGAAGACAGAGAGATTGTAACTTCAACTGAGAATAAGCTTACACAATTGGCTGCTCAATTACACAACTAAAAATGGAAGGTAGCAACTCCAACTAGAAACGAGGTCTCAAAAAGCAACTGAGTGAATAAGTCCTCCTAGCTTCTGTTGTATCCTGAAGGAGACATTTTATAGCAGTTTAGTCAGTAATGTCCACTCCACATTCCAGTCCCACATTCCAGTCCCACATTCCAGTCCCACATTCCAGTCCCACATTCAAGTCCCACACTCCAGTCCCACACTCCAGTCCCACACTCCAGTCCCACATTCCAGTCCCACATTCCAGTCCCACATTCCATTCCCACATTCCAGTCTCACATTCCAGTCCCACATTCCAGTGGAAAACCCAGTCCAGTGATCAGAGACACCCAATACTGCATGAGGGCACAGCACATGGCTTCACCTCGTGCACTATTATCCTCTCAACCACATCCTCATGCAACGTTTCACATAATGCACGAGTGTATGTGGTACTCTATTCATTCTGGTACTGAGAACTGTGATATATCTTCCATGTAGCACTGTTGACATGTAGCATTCATAACTTTGTTATTAAATTTAAGGCTACATGTGTATAGGTACCAGAGTGGTCTGCCCCCCCTTACCCCCCCCCCCCCCCCCCCCCCCCCCCCCCCCCCCCCCCCCTCCATTTGTAGGGTACCATCAGTATGTCTCCTATAACACATTGTAAATTTGTGCAATGTCTAATCCGGATTTTGGGCCTTCAATTACTATGCAATGTTGTGTGTACTGATGTACATTGAAGTGTTAAAGTGATTGTTACATTTGTACCTTCACTTTGCTTTAGGTTTCTTGTATCCCTTGGATCTGGACGTGCTGGCGGAGGAGCTGTCTCCACTCCACAACAGGTGGGAGGAACTGGCTCATGCCCTATCACCGTCACTGGACCTAGAGGCCATCAGAGCCCACAGTCATTCTGGGGATGGGCTTCACGAGACACTGAGGAGGTGGTTGGATAGATATCCTCATTGGGTTCAGGTTATTCACGCCCTCAGGGTGGTTGGCGAGGATGATGTAGCCAACAAACTGAAAGTAAAGTATGGTGAGTCAGCAACTACAGTGGTACGTACCACTGACACTATAGCATGTGGTAGCATGGGTAACTGTGGTGTGGAACTTATTTGGCTGGGAAGAGTGTAATAGCACTCAGCTTCACCTTGCACTCTTCACACTTCACAACTGAAGACTTGTGCAAGTATTCCCAAACACAACAGCTATTACCTAGCCGTCTTCCCAGACCCCTCCCCCAGTGGGAAAAAGAATTGTTGTGCTGATGGCAAACAGCTGGGTGGTCTCCAGGGAATGTGGCTAGCATCAGGAGCCCATTCTCGTTATGGGCTCCTGCTAGCATTGTGCTTACTAGGCCATTAGTTGACATGTTGTAAGTACTCTACAAGACTTGTGGAGCACTTGAACTAAGCAGCTGTTATGCTAACACCATTCCTTCAGTGGTTTCCACAAGTGATTTGTTCTGATAGACCCAGCTGGAGGAGGTACCATGCAAAACTAGTCAACAGTGAGACCACAGAAGGAATGTGGTGAAACTGGCTTGTACTATCACTGCGGCTGGCCCTGTCATAGCCAGCCTCATTCCCAGGCCACCTGTGACACAAGCTGGGAGTGGAAGTCTAGGTTGTAGTACTATTTCGTAACAACCAGAATCTCCCTCACAAATGCAAAATCAACAGGATGTACCACTTTTTCTAGATTTAATTTACAAGTCATGTGTGTGCAACTTTTGATCGTGTCAAGAACACAGGGTTACTGGCAGTTCGCTTGATGAACCCCAGACGTACTCTCTGACCCCACACAATATTGGCTCAGGGTCGCTATCGACTGATCTACTGACTGATAGTGTAATAGTGTCAGTGGTGTAGCCAGGATGGGGAAATTGTCCAGGCACAGCATGTGTATGGGTATGGGGAGTCTGTTCAGCTTCTGCATAAAACACAGAAGCTTAGGGTTAGGGTGCACAAAACACAGAAGCACAGAACACAAGCTCAGTGTAGGTAGGCCTGAGTTTGGCTACGATGTACCATAACTACATTTGTAGCCTCATTCCCAGTCTCCTCCTTGGGGAGAGCCTGGGAACGAGGCTACTAGATTGTTCGTGTGGCACTAATTTCACACAGTGTTGCAACTATGAGTGATAAATGAACACAATGTATTTACGTGGGTCGCTAGTACTTATACGTCACAGTGAAAATTCTACTAAACAACAACACTGTTGACACGTGTGACTGACTCACGGAGGAAGAGTTGGCAATCGAGTCGTGTCTACTTTGTTTGTAACGATGTTTGGGATGCAGCTGTTGGGGAAGGACAGTACAGTGCACGTGGTCGGAGATTTAAAGATTCCTTGTTTCTGCGTGTCTCAGAGACAATGAGCCACTGTGAAATCATCTATTACGTGACGTCAATGGGTGGGACTGGTGTTACAACACAACGACTAGTGTTACAACACAACGACTAGTGCATACCAGCTAGCTACAGTGAACTGAGTGGACCATTCCAATGTACAGACAACAGCATTCCATGAACTCAGTGGAGAAGATGCTCTATGAGGCAACCAGCAACTTAAGGGAAAGCTGTTGTGAATGTCATTGAGTCACAGCAACTCCTACGAACAATACCTCATGGCAGACAGACTATACTCTTGTAAGGTCAGGAGTACCAAGCATACAATCTTCTGTACAGCTCAACTTTTCATATGTGGCCATATGAACCCAAAGGCCTGAAAGTCATGGGATCGGTGCCACGCACCAACATTCTCAAGTTTTCCCAAAGAAAATAACCGATACGTACAGAACGCAGGGTATCGTAGACGGCATTTGCTAACAGTTTGCAGTTGGATGCTGATACAGTCCAACTAACAGAATGCTGTGACGTAATAAACAAACCACAATCACATGACACCCGGTGCCATGTGCAATTAGATTCATACGCCGTAACTACTCTTGAGAGTATCTAGGTGGGCCTACACCATCTCAGAGGGACACGCACCTGTAAACATGTGACATCATGTCCAATTCACTGGCACACAAAGTCATAGTTTGTCTGCACTGTGCTGAGCTGTAAGTGTAACTACACTTGAGAGTATCTACGTGCCCAACCCCCCCCCCCCCCCCCCCCCCCCCCTCCCAAGAAATGGTCAAGCCCATCTCTCACCTCTACACTGCTTCATTAACTGAGGCTGTAACACTTCAACTAGCAAAAGTATGCCATGGTCCTACTGAAACTTTGAGCTTGTGCAAGGTGAAGCAACATCGTAGTATTATGGACAATAGAAAACAGCACTTACACTGACCAGTCCACGGTTAAGATGATTCTGGGGCTTCCATAGACTTCTCTTGTGGAGCCTGCAAAGTAGTAGACAGCAGTTGTATCAGTGTCTGGACACACTAACATCTGAAACAGCTTGATCAGTGACCTCCGATGGGAGGACAGAGCTTCAATTTGCTAGGTGTTGACTTCACCAATGAGTACAGTATTCTAATTACAGGACACTAGACAGTGTAACATTTCAAAAGGACCTCAACAGCTTCAACCTATGTATTGGCATGTACATCTACGAGTAATGTAATTATGTAACAAGATTTGTGCCACTGTGCCATATGCTTACCACAACATCATAGTTAGTATTAGTGCTGGGTGATAGTTCTATGCCATCATACCCATGATGTGTAGTAGACATAATATTGGCAACACAAAGTCAATACATCCGAGAGTTTAACATTATTATTTGGAACTTCACATGAAGCTGTTGTAGGTACACTAGTGGGTGCTACTACACGGCTCATGTACACATGTACCTAGTATACAAGTTAGTCAGTACATGTACCTACAGTGCACTTGTTCAAAATAATTCACCACTGATTGCCTTAATTGGCATACTGCCGACATGAGATAGTCAGTAGAAACTATATTGCGGGAATTGCACACTCTTACTGCCACAGACTCTTGGTAGATATACTGGCATTCCTCCTGCAGCCTGCTGCTACACTGCGCTGCGGGTATGTCATTTTGTCCTCTGATGCCTACTGAGCTACAGCTGGCTGGGAACAAGACTATAACCAGACACTGAGCCTACTGCAGGCCCGTAGCCAGCCACTAGTCTAGGGGGGTTCTACTTCCTAATATTTGGTCTAAAAGGGCTCTAAGTGAGTGAAAATGTTTATATTACAGGCCCCAGAATCTAGGGTGGGGGGGGGGGGGGGGTTCCATTGAAGCCTGTATTGTCTCATACAGTAAGTACCAGTAGCAGCCAGCTGGTAATACGAATTAGACTAGGAATTGGGTTGCAAGTCTAATAATGCACCATGAACTAGCTGTACAGCTATTGTAGCATTATTAATAATGACTTTGGTACGTGTGTTCCAGGGCCTAATAATAAATACTACTACCATCATTATAAAGAGCTATCATATCCTACCCTTAATATACGTATAATATGAGTCAGGGGAATACCCATCACCTCATAAGAATTTATATGGGAGGTTTAACATATAGCTAGAAATTATTCACTCATAATGCTACAAAATGTGTAGCTACCCAAAGGTTGGAAACAGTTTTATCACAAGTTACTCATGCATAGTGGAAACCTAGCAGCTTTCGGACGCTACAAGCCCATAATTTTAGGCCCTGGTATGTAGCTACCTGATTTCCAGGAGATCCAGGATGTCATCACTCAGTGATATGACAACACACAATCATACTGCAGTACACAACTGATGCGTACCTCACATGACCAAAAAAAGTGAGCAATAGACCTGATAGAGTCTAGATCTGCATACTCCATTAATGAGGCCCAGTGCACAGGGTTCAAGTCTGTTTACAGCTGAAGCCCATACACTGCACATGTTAATACAGAGCTTGTGAGGGGGAGGGACTTCACAATGGTTGGGCTGTATACAGTACTCATGTACTCTGTACTCATGTACTGTGAGGAAATGAAACACTCTGGTCACCCATCGTCCTACGGGGAGAGAGCTGTAGCAAACAGCCTAAGCTATTGAAATGTAACAGGTTCAGTGAATGTTGCCACTATAGTAAAGCTCCTCAGCAAAGTCACACACAAGTGTGATGTGTGAATGTTACTAGAGGAATGCATTGCATTGTGGGGTGAACGAGAGTGACAGGCTAATAAACCCTACAAAAGAGTGTTTCACAAAAGGAACCGTATCACTGTCAGTCAATATGAGTCATGCAGTATGCTGTTGATCCTGGTACATGAGTGAAATCAACACCGGTGAAATAACTAACTCTCGCCTGATACAGTGTTACATCATCGCTATGCATAGTCATACTCCAGTACAATAGATCCTAGCTGTCAACAAGGGTCGGATTATGAGAATTATTATTAGTTATGACACAGGAGTCATAGGACCCACCCTATTTATACCTTACAATTTACCAGCTACTGCAAAGCAAGGTTTTTTTCGTTCCCTGTCCAAATTATCAAACAAAACCACATCTCCATTTCAATATTGCTTACAGTACGCTAATAATGTCAGTACAGCACAGACATGCAGCATATTGAGTGTTGCTGCATGCAAACAGTGCATGGGATAAGAGCATGCTATACTGGACACTTCTTGTTACACTGAGTAATGCAAAGTGATATTCAAGTATAAATTCCTGGTACGTATAACCTGGCAGTACAAAAGTTATTACAACTATATAAAGTCTTAGACAAAGCCCCAAATCTTTGTTCACCTTACAATTCACCCAGTCACTGTACATGCACACGTCTACAGTATAATTATGTATCCTTACACAATTGACCAAAATTTAATGAGGATTATGATCTTCCAATTGATGTTATTGCTTCCACTTCACAACTACCTCTACAAAGTGTTTTTAGTTCTTTGACAGGTTTCCTACTGTTCCAATGTCGTTACTGCTGTGTGTGCATATGAACATTGTATTCCTACTATTGTCCCTTCACTTGCTATAGGTCTGTTGGAGGAGTCTGACATTGATGTGGTAGCCAATGAACTGGATGCAGTCTCTACCAACTGGTACACTGTAGGACAAGCGCTACTATTCACACATGGCCATCTGGACTCCATTCGTACCCGGTATCCCCATGACAAACTACGCATGCGGGAGATGCTCAGTTACAGGTTGGGGCACAGCTACACCACCTGGAGTGACATTGTTGCAGGTGTGAGGTCATCAGGTGACTCTCAGCTGGCAGACCACCTGCACTCAAAGTACTGTTCCAGTGAGTTCACAACCACATAACAGTACTGCACTCCAATGAAATGTAATACAAGAAAAGATTGCACTTGAAGTGAAGTATTGCACACGGCCATGAATTGAGTGCAGTACAACATTGAGAGTGTAGTGTTGTATTGCACAATCACTGGGATTCTATTATAGTGGAACCCCTTCCTAGCCTCGTACCCAGGCCTCCACAATTCTCTTCAGTCCCAGCATTACGAGTCATGGTTACAGCATTGCACCTGTAGTGAGCTGATGTGTTGAATTCATCTTGCTCATGTGCGATTTGATGATCATTTGGAGAATATCTTTGCATCAGTACCTACTAGCTATAATAGCTATAGTGCATTGGAAATCAGCTTTTCAGAAACTTTCAAATGAGGTTGAAAGTGAATGTTGTCAGCTAGACATCACTGAATCTACCAATGAGTCAGCTAGTATACGCCAACAGAAGTGAGGCCTGAGTACGATAGAAGCTGATACTTGTACAAAAGCAGTCAATTGTGTTCCTTGTGTTGCTAAGTGTTGCTAGCCCATGCACCTAATCAGATGATAGTTGGTTGTTGACATGTTGTAAAGCATGTGTTGAGCACTGACGACATGAACTTTGCAATTATGGGATGTCACTGACCAATGAGTGCTGTAGCATAATGGACCACTTTGCATGTATATGTACACATGCAGCTGTGGTTGTGAATATGACAGTGGTTCTGTAGCACTATACATATTATCACTAGCCTCGTTCCCAGTCCCGCGCCCAGCTTTCCGTCGCTGCTTAGTACGGTACTAAGCAGCGACGGAAAGCTGGGCGCGGGACTGGGAACGAGGCTATATTATCACTACATACACATAATGTAGCCTCGTCCCCAGGCCTCCGCGCAGATTTTATCTCGCAGCGGTGGAGAAATTTCTCCATGGCTGCGAGATAAAATCTGGGCAGAGGCGAGGCTACTCGTAATGTATGTATCACATATCACCAGTAAATCATTGTCATTGCTGTGTAACCAAGCTATAGCTCACCAGTAAACTATCAGCATAAAGTGCACAGCTAGTTGTGCAACCTACTGTGTACAGTACCTGCAGAGGTTGCTACATGTCTGTTAGCTACACTAGTACTCATGCATGAAGTGTTTACGCCAGAATTACACAAATGACCTCCACATCCTGGCTGGGTAGTGAGTCCTGAGGTTGAGTGACTACACTGGCTGATCCAGAACAACAAGAGTAAGAAGTGGATTTCATAATTTTGCTGTGCGTACAGTTTTGAACTCAGGAAGACACCCGCAGCATGCACTGCATGACGGGCTGTTATCCAATGATAAATCAATGTGTGACTCGACTGACACCCAGTTCACTGTATGTTTTAATTCAATGGTTGCATGACCTCAACTGATAGGCCTACTATCAAGGAAGTATTAAGAGGAAGGATGTGGTGTCAAACAGAATCTGCATTTTGTCCAGCAAAGTATAGAGTCCTTACTACAGTTCCAAGAGCTCCTGCACATCTACTAGGTTAGTGGATGTTGCGTGGGGTTAGGTCTACGCCCAGGGAATACTTCATGGCCAAGCCTTCTAGTGTCTGGGCATGGGTACACAAAGTGTAGGAGGTTTTGCTGTGTCCCAAGTGAGTTTTGAGCCATCTAAACAAGCAGTTTGATGGAGTAGCTAAACTGCCATGAAATTTTGGAATATAGGACGTCTGAGATTACATCTGCTGGCTTCTCGGGTGCCATAGCTTACAGCAGACATTGCTCCGGCAGTCGCTGGGTATGCCAGAGCTGTTCCGCTGCCCCCTGCCTTACACCATGACACTTCGCTTTGAACACTGCTATAACGACACATGTATGTTGAAGTGGTGGAAAACAGTGTACATGTTTGTAATTTCGCTACCAATTGATCCCAGTCTACAGTGACTTCAGTACGCCGGGCAAGGATAATTGCACTAGTTTCTATAGTTCGATCAGAATGTATATATCAAGCCCCAGGAGCTCATCTCAATAATACGTGTCACAATTGCAATTTTGTTCACATTCAAGTTTGCCAACTGTCTTGTATACTCATACAGTTTCAGTGTTTCAAAGGAGGTAAAATGACTATCAATTGCAAACATCGTGTGAAAACTGGACACATGTGGTGAGGTCATTAGATCGGAGTTGGTGTGTCATAACATTGCTATACCACATTTCACCGGCAAGCTGCTCTCGCATTACTGGAAGCAAGTCATTGCAAGTCTGGCAGCCTAGCAACACAGTTTATGAGTACCTCTGAGAACAGGACAGGATTGGCTCACAAACACTTTTGGTTACATCCAGTAGTAAGCCAGAGCTCAAAACTGTTTTCAGCTGTGGCTTACTACTGGACGTGTGTCCAAGCACGGCTATATCATGTAACTGAAAGTGTTTGTGCAAGTGCCAGAACTGTTATAGTTATGGCACTTGCACAAGTATGCCCCATGCAGACTGGCTACCCCATGCACTGGTGTGCTCTCATAGTAGCTAGTACATTGTCACAACCCACTAAATATTTCACATGGTCGGGCACTGACAGTGTAGAGTTGTGGCTATAGTCCTGCGGGGAGCTATACAAACATAAACATGACCAATTGTCCAAAGAGTTGCTGTCCGTAACTACTCATCAACTCACTCAGTCTGATCACTGGAAGAACCTGACTCTGGTCCTTAGCTGGGTTGTATACTCTGTGCAGCTGGTGGCTTGAGAGGCTTGTGGGTGGAGTTTCATTGCCACTTCCTAGATCCTATAAGGTTCAGAGTACATGGGTCATGTTGACATCTTGTACTCTGTAATCTTACAACACATTACAACATCAGTGCCAGCACAACTGTAATAATTTGGGGCAAGCGTGATCTAGCCCTACATACGTAGATGAGTTTGCTGCAAATTTTCAATATCTTTATTTCGTATATTGTTTGGGTGGCCAGGAGGGCCGAATTTATTGCTGGGGGCTACCTTGACACCACGTGCAATCACGAGCCATGAACAGTCACAACAAGGACAGAGGCCCGGATACACGGACCTGTCACTTCAATACCTACAGCGATGGGGGCTACCACACCACACTGCATGCCCTGGGCAAGAGCAATTTCATCTGTCGATGCCATCTATGGACAACTGTGCAGCGTGCATGTGTGCTAGGCTGCTCCAGCTAGCCTGACTCACAGTTCCTGTGTTGAGCCAGTTTGTGTAACTAATAGTATTCTGGGGTCTGAGGTTGTGCTATTCTCAGTCACATTGTCATCATATGCTCACATTCTGCACACACACTTGCTCATATACTCATAATTAATGTACCCAGAACCACTTGTGGCAATGAAAGTTTGAGCACATCAGGTTCTCCTCCAGCTGTTGGCTACTAGCTATAGTGCAACCCTATTGTCAGTTACTCTCATGTACACAGTGAGACAAGTTCCCATGAATCCCACTGTTGACACTTGTTTCTCATGCAGCAGTGATCACAAAGCATGCAGTGACTGTTAGTGACTACTGCTTGTTGTGCTGAAACTAATTTCACCATGGTACATTCAGCTACGGATGTCCACTGTACTCCTAAAGTGAGCACTGCTATTCTACCCTCACTTTAGGTCTGCTACATGAGTCTCATCTGGACGTTATAGTGAACGAGCTGAGTACCGTGAGTGCAAAATGGGAGAAGTTAGGGGAACAACTGGGAGTGCCCCACTATCACCTGGAAGACATCCGTACTCAGTACTCTGAACCTGCTGACAGCATGAGGGAGTTGGTCAAGCAGTGGCTGAAGCAAGACTATCGTGAAGGTTTGGAAGGTTTCACCACCTGGAATCACATTGTTCTTGCTCTGAAGAATCCTAATGTTGGGGAGTCACAGCTAGGAGACGATTTGAAACAAAAATACCTTCCAGGTGAATTATTTTACACATTCACTATTCATTCCCCATTAAATGACAGAATTGCGTTGCTCAATCGTTGGCTGTCATGGCCATAACAACTAATAGGTACAGGGTGGGCCATTGTGAAGCCTTAGGTTGCCAGGAAGAATGTAGTTTTGGGAGAGTGGCTTGGAACAATGGTAGCTAATTGTGCTCCCACTGGCACCATTTACACCAATTACATTAAGTGAGCTTCCAATCATAACTACACACCATTCCAAGAGTGCAATGCAATTTGTTTACTTCACCACATGTGCTCCAAAGCAATTTACCAGTACTACAATTAGTTACAGTACGTAGCAGAGCAACTATAGGAGTGCTATTGTCAAAACTATAAGTATGAGTCTTACATACTTCATGGATGAATGTGCAAATGCTAGTGGTCTCGTGCGACTGAAGTGGCAACTAGTACTTGCAGGAAGCCTCACTGGAAGTGAGTTCAGTTACCACTTAATTTTGGATGTGTGAGTTTCACTTTATGACAAGACTTCCTGAACACAGTGCTAGCTATACCTTTCTTGCACACTCTCGAACGACCGCTATACTTTGAGAATGCCAACCTTCAGTTTCCCGTGACTGCTTCAGTTTTAGTTACCTGTTACCTGTTGTCAGTGTCGATGTTGGAGAGACAACAGCCGTTAGCCAAGACTACAGGTGCAGCAACGCAAAGGTAGTGTGAAAAGAGGTGGCTCCATTGTTGCACATGCTCTTTACTTTTCTACATTTGCTGCAAGCTGTGCCCACAGGACAACATATTGAATTAGTGTAGTGGTTACAATGTACATACATGGGTTCACACTATATATACCAGGGCTGGGGGATGTGCTGCAGCTATTCAAGCCATTGCCGGACCAAAGTTTTCTTTGCATGTTCCCGGGCAAATTCAAAGAGGAGAGTTACTATGATAACATGTAGTATGCTGAGAAATGGCATGGAAGCAGAAAGTAGTGGGCATGCAGAGTTGCTGTGAAGGCCCTTGCTGATGACTGAGATTGATAACAAAAAATCCACAACCACTGTGTACGTGTGATCACAGCAATGGCTACCCAACTCTGGAATTTGCTACTTGTGCTGCTTCCCATTCATCTTTTACAAGATAGCATCACATACTTCAATTGTGTCTACAACTATTACACATCCCAATGATATTCACAAAATGCTCGACCTCCTTGTGCCTCACACTGTAGATAATTATGCACACCTTAAGCAGATTTTGTCCTGGGCTCAGTCATACACACAATTTTTGTGTTTGGAAGGTAATTTGGTGGCGCATAGACAGTCCCAGCTTAATACCTAACATGTTCTGAATAGCACAACAGTGCTGCACACAATAAATATTTGGGACTGTGCACGCATGGTTGTGGTAGTGTAGAAAGTAAGAGTACTCCCTCACCTTCAGTACTAACATGTGCCCACTTGCACTGTGTCCTGCTCTACACTACATGAAATGAGTTACTGATTTACCGGTACAGTTGCTGCTAGCGGTGCACACAAGATCCTGGAAGAAGCCCTCGAGAAAGGCTATGTTGACTGCCACATCTGGAAGGTGCTAGTCATGGGAGTAGCTGGTAGTGGGAAGACCTCCCTCAAGCATCGCCTTTTTGGAGAAGAGCCTCCTAGCATTCGACGTAGTACTGCATTAGCTGAGGCAGCAATCCGAGCAATTTCACGAGTGATCGTTGGCACGGATCGCACTGGCTGGTTTCGAGTCTCATACAGTAAGCTGATGGAAATGCTTGGTGGAGCTCTTAAGGCAGGCATCCCAATGGAAGAAACAAAAGCTTCATCTTCTGACACACCTGAGGCTGTTGCTCACGAGCTCCCTCCAAAGATGGATGCCAGTAAGCCCCCCAAGCCCCCCAGAAGGCGTAATGATCCAGGTACTTCTTCAACAGCTTCTCCTCATAACATCTCTGCTTCTGCACGTACACCAACAACTCCTGCTGCCACACAAGTTAGTTCTGCAAAGATGGAGCTAGTTCGACTTGTAGAGAAGTCTAAGGGCTCCAAACGCCTTCTTGAGCTTCAGTGGATCCACTTCATAGACAGTGGAGGGCAGCCTCAATTCCACGAGGTACTCCCAGCCTTCATTAGAAACACGACAGCTACAGTGTTTGTGATGAAGCTTTCTGAAAGGTTAGATGAGCATCCGACTATTGAATTTTATGATGACAATGGCGAACTCTGTGGTAAGCCTAGTCGCTATGCACTTCGTAATGACCAGATGATGCAGCACTGTATTCGTACAGTGCTGTCAAGGCCATCAACAAGGGAGGGGAAGTGTTCAAAAGTTGTCCTAGTTGGCACACACAGGGATCTTGAAGGCTCCAGTTCTGAATCCCGAGCACAGAAGAACAGCAAATTAATTGACATGCTGGCATCACCATTTCAAGAGCAGCTGGTTTACTACCGTCCTTTCTCAGAAGTCATCTTTCCAGTGAATGCAAAGAACCCAGTCGAACTTGATCACAAGGTTTTTGCAATGATTCGTGAGCAAGTGGAGGATAAGACAGGTGCACCTCCTCCCTATAGGGTTCCAATTGGATGGTTTCTACTAGAGCAAGACATTACAAAGTCAGCAAAGGGAGGTGTAATAAGCAGGAAGGAATGTCTGGCCATTGCTGCCATCCTCAACATCAATGACAAAGCTCTTACAGCAGCATTACAATACTTCCATGACCTAAACATCTTTCTGTACTATCCATCTGTCCTCCCAGAAGTAGTCTTTTCCAGCCCCCAAGTGCTACCAGATAAAGTCACAGAATATGTTCACTTCAGCTTTAGTCTTCAAAGTGATAGTCCACCTCTAGCTGTACAAGGCAAGTGGCTGCAGTTCCGAGACAAGGGCATAGTGACAGTTGACATGTTTCAGGATAAACGGTTCTCAGCTCACTACATTCCAGACCTGTTCACTCCAGCAGATCTCATCAAACTATTCCAAGAGCTTCTCATTATATCTCCACTCTCTACCACCGAGTATTTCATGCCTTCCCTTCTCCAAATGATCAGCGCAGAAGAGGTGAGCAAGCGGCTGCCTCCACCATCCACCTGTGCTGCACCACTCCTCGTGCATTTCCCAGCTGGCTGTGCACAGAATGGAGTCTATTGTGCACTAGTAGTATATCTGCATTCTGAATGTCGCTGGAAGATTGCTTGTGGCCCTAAAGGTACCCCACTTTGTGTCTCTCGCAGCTGCATTTACTTTCAGCTTCCAGATAAAACCGTTTGTGTTGCACTTGTTGATTCATTTGCCTTTTTTGAAGTTCATGTAAAAGCTCCAGAAACCAAGTACTCCAAGATTTGTCCAATGATCCGAGAGGCCATATTTAGTGGACTAAAAGCAGCTGCTGATGTCCTGAGGTACAATAACACGACACCTGTACCGGCATTCCTCTGCAAGTGCAGCTCACCTCCACACACAGCCACCCCCGATGATGGCTACCTGGTGTGCACAAAGTGTACAGAGTACGGACCCCTCACCAAACAATACACTATCTGGCTGGACAATCTCCAACAAGCTGTCACTGAAGGTACAGTTTACAGTAATTCATTTTTGCAGCACTGTCATGTGACATGTAGCTCTGGGCTTAAATTCCATCTGTCCCTCACTGCTTCTGTTCTTGTGATCAACACTATTTTCTGTTCAGCTGCAGGTCTCCCAAGGGACGTGGTGACTTCTCCAAGTTCCTCGATTCTGCCGATCTCGGCCAGCCACGGGAAGGAGGAGACAGGTGTGAGACATACACAGTTATTAACTGATGGAATAAATACCCTCTGTAACCAGCTGATTGATTGTGCTCACTTCAAGTGCAGCAACGAAATGGTCGCACAAACATATGCATGCACAATATACATGATATACACGGCATTGGTGCAGATGAAATGCAGTTATTTCTTTCACACCTGCAGATGCGGTATCCAGTCCACCAAAAGGAGCAGTGTGTTCTCCACCTCCCCCTACACTGCAGGCGTCCTCGGAAGACACACTCGGTAAGCTATTGTGCAGTGATTATACACGTATTGTTCACATGCACAATCATACTGATCACAATGGTATATGCACTGCTTTGGGGCCTGCTGATTTTTCTTCTAGCAGTCATCACTTTCCTCTTCCGGTTTGTGCAACAGATTGTGATGTACCTCCACCTGCTAAGCGGCAAAGAAAGCACACTGTAATGGAGGGCACAGCCTGTAAGTTATCTCTGTTCAGTGTTACCACAAATCCTTCTGCCGAGGTACACAAGTTTGATCAGTTGAAAGAAAAAAACTCGCCAGATCACTTGTTTGTTCACATCTGCATACACAGTATCAACTCCACAGAGAGGAGCAGTTTGTTCTCCCCTTACACTGCATGCATCCTCGGAAGGCACTCTTGGTAAGTGTTGAACGCAAACTATACATGCATGGTGCACTGTCAGTGCACTAATGTATAGCTGTTCTGCTGTAATGTGCTAATTAAAGCTCAACGTAGTCCTGCATGCAACTGACATGCGCTCACCTAAGAAATACAATCATTGTACTCTGGATTAATCAACTACTTGCTGTTCCTGTAGCTACAAGTGAAAGACCAACTTTGACAAAGCTTCTAAACTTCCCAGTCAAGAGTGGACGTCACATCAACATTCCTCAGCAAATCGGAATTAAGTACTTTCAGTTTGGAGTTCAACTTCTGAATGATGAAACTGGAGAAGAGATCGAAGCCATTGCTTTAAAGTATCGGGAAGAAGCAGAGGAGATTAACCTCAAAATTCTGAGGCTCTGGATCAGAGGCAAAGGGAAGCCTCTTCACTGGGACAGTTTGATCGAAGTCCTGAAGGCAATCGGACTAGGCACCCTTGCTAGTGACATCCAGGATGGGCTTCATCACTAGCTCTTATTATTGTACCATAGAAACCCTTTCTGCACTTATATTTTGTTCATGGAGCAAATTATGTTGACTATCATTGTCACCACAAACGTAAGTTCAGTCCCTACCCCCGTGATTTCATCTGTAACCCTTTGCCAGACCCCACACTGAACTTTGGCAAACCACTGGTTATTGCTTTGTGATCGCTTCATTCTTGTTCTTCACCATTGTGAACAGCGTGTTGTGTATTTTAATGGCAACATTTAAAAGATTTTTCTGACTGTTATTCAAATTAATGTTGATTGTGCATACACTGTTAAAACTGTGGTGCTCATTTGCTTGTTCCAGAATAGCACTCTGCCGGGGGTGCTATATACAGTGGCACTGGTTTCCATAGTATCATTGGACCAGGTACTATACTATTGGAATGCAGGACATTGGAGGGCGAGCCTGAGTGAAGTGCATGCATGAGCTGGACATGCAAAGAACAGTTGCATTCACATGACTGTCATCAGAATGTGACTGGGCAATGAGTATAGTAGGCCACCTGCAGAAATAATGACACTAAACGTAAACGTCTCCATCTTTGTTGTCGCCATCATTTGTCGAACAGGTAGACTGTTCACTATCCTTGCATCTAGGGTTCGTTACATTTGAATATATACATGCGCAAGTGAAATCCACTGATTTAGGTATTATAATATTATAAGCGCAAGATCGATCCAAGCAAACATACACATGCACTGTGCAATGAAGTCACGCTAGTGTGGGGCTCGCTCAGGCTCGCCTCAATAAACCATCAGAATTTGATTTTAATTGTTCCACAAATTGATTCTCACTATGGCAATTTGTTGTACGCACCTTGTTGTGGATCTATATCCATTGATTCCCTGGTAAAGAACAACAGCACACAGGGTGCTATTCTGGAGCATGTGAAGGAGCACCCCAATTTTAACAATGTACACATCTACATGGATAATTTTGTATTGTGAAAGTTTATCAGGAAATCTCTTAATTGCTATAGCTGGGGCTAGGGGGTGTGTGCTAAGTTAGCCCTTAATAAGAGACATATGTGATTCTGCATGCCCCTTCACCATTTATAAGTGTTACAGTGTACTCCGACATATCCTTGATGAACGACAATTCTGCCATCAGCTCTAAGGCCAGGAAGCTCATTGGTATTCCCCTACAAGATGTTCTATCACCACTCCGAACCTCGGACTCTCCTACGCTTATACAAATCCCTCATTTAAAATATGCATGTTCCATAATTAAGGGATCCTCAAGTGCCATTGAGAAACTGCACGTGTTTAGAAATTTAAAATAGGCCTAAAACAATGGCACTCAGGGTATGAGGACTTATTGAGCAGGCCAGCATCCCCTCATTAGCCGCAAGACGTAAACTCCTAAAACTCAGCCAGCTCTACACATTTTAACCCTTTCCCTGGTTAAATGGTGATGTAAATTTTCCCAACTTTCCCACTGCATGTCAACTAGTCGAGAGGGCCAGCCTTACTCCACTGCATGTAGAGATGCTAGTGAGTTTGAACAAACTTATTTTCTGTGTTTTATTATGTGTCAGTGATGCCAGTGAAATGATGTGCTGTGTACAGCTAGTGATGACATTCTGGCACTTCTCTGTTAGTATTCAGTTAGTATAAGTATTCACTTTCTATTTCGAGTTCTACTTCTAAATGATGAAAGAGGAGCTGAAGTGAGCGTAATTGTCACAAAGTATCGGGACGATGCTGAGCAGATTAATCTAGAGATTCTGAGGCTGTGGATTGGAGGAAAAAGCAAGCCTCTCAGCTGGGACACACCTGATCGACGTCCTGAAAGCAGTCAGACTATAAACACTCTCGCTAGTGACATCCAGGACAGTCTTCAGCACTAATTTATGTACTTGAAATTGCTACTGATGTACTAGCTTCTGCTGTACAGTAAATACTTCTGTGTCAAGTTGATTGTATAATTATCATTGCATGAATTATAATCATTATAGTTTGTACATGTAGTGCTAGACCTTTTGCAGTCTTTATGCTTCCTTAGAATTGCTAGTTGTTTTGTCTTTGTAATGACATGTGCTTTGTAATGCCAAATATTGACAATCATCTCATTCACTGCCATGACTGTTCCTGCCTCTCCACAATAAAGTTGGCAGTATATGAGGTAGCAATCTTCTGGCAAATGTGGTGAAAGGGACTCTTGCCATGGGCTATATTATCTAAAGGTTGAACTACTACATACTCCTGTTTCATAGCAGGACAGCATCTGGGATGTTATAAAGAGTAGGTCAGTGTAATTGAGGCCTCCTTTGCTCCAATGGTTTGTACTACGTGCATCCATCCCAATCTAGGCCTGAGAAAATTATGCTTCAACTTTTAGCTATTATTCTATTCCTTAATTCTATTCCCCAAACCCTTGCTATTATTCTCATATTATTCTCAACAAATAACTTTATAGTCTACGCTTGTTATACGGCAACATTCAACATAGTCATGAGTGAGCAAAGATTGCACCTGAGGTACCAGCAAATCAGAGTCCTCGGACTACACTGTCAACAAATCAACTACCATATCTGTGCCAGTACTGCAAATGTCAGCCATTATTAGCATGTGCAGCAAACCAGAAGTCATTTGCACAATAATTATTCTGGCATAATTACCTCAGGCCTATTCCCATCCCCTCCCTCTGGCTTGTGGACTAGCTACATGCATGGGACCGAGGATCAGCACCGAGTCTGAAGACACAGCACTCACTCTCCTGCAAGATCACACAGTGGGGATTACCATAGTAATTTGTCATTCACATTATATATCCTGCGGCTTGTAGGTCATTCACGACTTGGATAGATGCGAAAATAACTTTATCTCAGGAGAGTAACTAAGTCCTATCGATATACGTAGCTACTATTGTTCCAGGACAATACTGTGAAGCGGTAGCCATTGCATTATTGCACAGTTTGCACTGTTCTCATGTCAATGCCTTGTGAAATCACAAATTATGACATTATAGCTACAAGCATGTATCACAGCAGTCTTACCAAAATTAGTCTTGATGAAATGTCTTATACTAGCTGAGGGAGGGGCTAAGATTGTAACACATGCAGCGAGCAAAGGAAAAACCACATGAAGATATGGACAGGACGTGCACCGTAACCATCAGAGCTTCTCCAATTCATACCGTCCGCACGCCCACTGGAGTTCATGGTGGGACCATTTGAAGTTTCGTATTTGGCTCGGTGATTCCTGATGTGCACAATGTGTGCAGAGTACGAACCTCTCACCCAACAACACAGTATCTGGTTGGATCATCTGCAACATCCTGTTGCTGGAGGTACGTAGCTACTAGCTCACCAGGCACACTCTTACTTAATTATTCATAATTCAGACACTACCAGTTGTGACTAGTCTATGATTAAGTCTCACAGCTTGTAAGGAGACAATCATTAGAATAATGAGTTCACCAACCTATACAATGTGAAGTTTCCTCCTAAAGCAGCAGCTTCATGTTAGTGGTTGATAATGTATTGAACTCCATATTTGGGTAAGGCTTTAAGCATGTATCTGCCAGATATGTGAGGCAACGCGGAGTCGAACCCAAACTACTACTTGAAGGATGATTTACACCACCACTTCTATATTGAAGTGTTCTTTCTGATATTTCATATCATAGGTGATAGTCCTGTAGCTCTGACTACTCAGCTGAAGGCATGCCACATAGCTAGCTACAGAACACATTCTCAACTCCGTATTACAAGATTTCTACATACTGAGTTTTGGATCCAAGGAAGAATTGCCTCAGGGTGTTTAGGATCTAAACACCAGGAGTGAGAATTGCCCAGGGTGTTTAGGATCTAGAAGTCGCATGGTGTTCAGGATCCAAACATCATAGGGTGTTTAAGATCTGAACGTCACAGGTTGTTTAGGACCTAAACATCTTTTTAGGACAGCGTGTTTAGAACCTTGAAGTACGTCACAGAAGTGTTTAGCAGGGCAGTAGTGCAGATCAATGTGTGGGGTTTACACACATAGGCCCCACGATTTATGGGCAAAAAAAAAACAGTTGCATGACTTTTAACTTTAATGATACCTCGTAATAGCAATAACGAATAACTTTTATCAAAGACTAACAGATGCGGGCGAGCTCTAAATCCCAAAGGGTACACAACTGCAGGTAGAACAGAGCACTGCTTTGTTGTGTTTGAGGTCTTCACACATATCTCAGGAATAGTATAATTATTATTGTGTGTGAAAATGACATTATTATTTCGTTGTTCTATGTCAGGCACACTGACTTCTGCAGCTGCTACTGCACCTCCCAAAGTTACCAGTAAGTCAATGCAAAAGCTAGGTGATTACCACTGGAGGGTTGCTAATCTATAGTGAGATGTATAAGGTCCTTGCACATCCTTTAGGGATTTCCTGCATGAATCCGGGTATAATATTGGTGTTTCATTTTTTATGCATCCATTATCATTTACAGTTCTAATTCAGATTGGCTCCAAAGTAAACTTGTATACCATAGTCACTCGCTATTAAGCGCATGTGTCTATATCTCTGCAGGAAGGAAGTATGCACCTAATAATGGTTGACATTCCTCGAATAGGAAATGCGCTTCATTTTGAACTATAGCTTTTTCCACTCAAAACTGGCATACATTCTGGAAGACATCAATGCTTAATAAGAGCAGCTGATACGAAAGCCAAAGCTGCGCCTAACAGCGAATATCCACCAGTTGTGAACTGCACCCAATAACGAGTGACTACGGTATTATAACTAGCAGGACTCCACCCAATAACGAGTGACTGCGGTATTATAACTAGCAGGACTCCACCCAATAACGAGTGACTACGGTATTATAACTAGCAGGACTCCACCCTATGGACAGTGTCTAGTGACAGAAACGTCCAATGTAACCCCCTTTCCCACCCTTGCCTCCGCTATGAAAACATCTAGTTATGGAAACAGCATCGTAAGAGGCATGGTCGATAGTTCATCCCATACATTGCTATACACGCTCAGAACCCTGCCAGCATTCTATGGACTCAGTTGGTGAGTTAAATGATTCTGCTAGAAACACCATTGAGTTGAACATGCATTTTTTCACCGAGCTTAAGATGCGGACACACTCTTTTGATGTCAGGGTATAATATTTCATCTTCCCTCGTTACTGACTTCTGATCTTGAAAAAAGTAGCTACTTAGAAACTAAACAACCAACAGATAAAACATAAACAAGCACATACGTTAACAACAAAACATTGACAACATCAACAACATACGTAAAGTTAACTCCATTATTTGTCTCTTGTCAGAAACACCAACCAAAAAAGAACTCATGAAGCTGCTGTACAGAGAAGCTGCAGACAAGTGGCATGCCATCGGAGACTACCTTGAAATTCCTGTCGGACAACTAAACACCATTGCTGAAAAAAATGGCAATGACCCTCAAAAATGTCTCCTACACCTGTTTGACGTCCGGTTAGCAAGAATCAAACCTCCCCCCACGTGGAGTGCAATGGCTGATGCAGTAGATGTGGTTTGTGATCCTAGGTTGGCTGAGAAGGTCAGAAAAATGGAGTAGAGCTAGCTTTGTGTGTAGGGCCTAGACGTTATTGTCCCAACTGCACATGCATGTCTCTGTATCACAAATTTTGCCGCAGACTTGCTCTTTTGTTTCAAGACCTAATCAGCTGACATCAGTGGTATCAGGTCTGTGTTCTAGTTGTATCAGATCACCGTTTTCTAGTTGTGCTTCTGATCACTGCAACATTACATATGTTTGTGTGGATGTACCATGCCGTAGCCTAGCAACCAATTTTTGTACATAATAATAATATTTGTCTTGCCTGGCATCTCTGCGGCCATGTGCTTAGAAGCAGCCAATGGACTGTGGTGCCTCGCACTACACGTTCAAGTCCACATAGGTAACCACCTCTCTCAGGTGTCACTCACTGGACTCTTTGACTGGAATGGTGGAAACGACTATGATAGTTGTTCCCAGGCTCCTCTTCACCTTTTGTCCATTCCACCATCCAGCCCCATTATGCAATGGAAAATGGTCTGGATGGTGGAATGGACTTGTGGACTGATGTGCTAAAAATTACTTCTATGCTCTCAGTTCGATTGCATGGTGCATTGCATCATCCCAACCTTCTCTCACCCTACACGGACTCAGAGCAGGTAACTGATACGTAAGATGATGTAATGGTGCAGCAATGGTGAAGGTCTAGATGGCTTCAACTTTGTATGCTAGAACCGTACATAGAGTTGTAGGTGCATGAGCCCATTCATATACACTTGTAACTTGAACAAAAATTGTTTGGGAAGCCCTTGATGGAGTACAAGTGGTTGCCAAAGGGCAAAGGTACATTAATTTTGCTTTCAACAAAGGTCACATAAGAAGGCTGAGATGGGATTCAGTCCCATCCCATTCCCGAATTCTACACTTAAAGGCCAACAGATAGAGCAGTAAAAGTCTGGGCAGCCTGTTGATGGCTGACTATTGAAAGCTCGTTAAGAATGGAGTCACAGATGTGCACAGGGTGGCTGCTAGCGCTGCAGGGGCACCTATGTGCAATATGGAGCATGTCAACCTATACATTATGTTACAGCATCGATTAGCTAAGAGACATCCAAACTCCAAAACAAACAACTCGGGAGGTGGCAGGACTACTAGCTACTAGTCTCGGTAACAGACCCAACGAACACCAGTGCAGGTTGCTTCCAGTATTACACATCACGAGGAACATTGAAAATTAATGGTACAGTCGCAACTTGCGGTTGAAGCTACAAGCCTGTGAACTTTGCTATGGCACAAGAGAGGTATAGCATTGCCTGCTAAACGGTGTCTTAAATGAAACAGCTACTCTAAATTAGTACTAATAGGGATATATATCATATAGGGCGCCTGATAATGCATACAATTGTCCGATTATAGCTGTTTCAGAGCCAAACAAGAGAGCAACACCCCCCAAACTTGCAACGCACAGTGAAATGGATGTGCACTATTGACGGAAGGTCACGCCGACTTCTGCAATTGTACACCTCCGTGCTAGCGCGTCCGAATATGGATGGTGTCCGGTAACCTTCTCAATAGCATATAGCCTGCTAAATGGTGTCTTAAATGAAACAAATAGGGTTATGTCTGTTGCTAGAGACGATGCTGAAAGACAGCTTCATGGGATTTCAGCTATGATCGAACCAACCTAAAGCAGTGGCAAACTTTGTGCGGAGTCAAGGTGTAAATTTTGCTTAATTTAGTTCGTGAGATCGTAATTACACATTCCATCAGACGTAGAACATGAACTCTGAGTGTGACAACAGTCAGCAGATCCTCCTCCCCTGGAAGTGATCTGCACTGGGTCTGGGACTGCTACTACTAGTCTCGGAATCAGACACTTTGCACAGAGAGGAGGAAGGTCTGGTCGAGTTGTCCAGATGGAACGCAATTATGCATGGGCAATGGCTTATCTCAACTGTGCACCATGCGTACGATCACAATCAACTCACTCGTTGCTCCCTCAACTTTCGTAACACAGCATAGAACAGTGATTTGCCGACACTGAAAGCCTGGAGGAGAAAAATCATTTCCATTTGCAATCATTATTAATGCCTCTGATTCGTTAGGTCAACATTCCATACTGCATGGAACAAGTCGGATGTAAGCACGTGCCTACACCCTTCCTCCTCCCCATGTGAAGGGTCTAGTTCTGTGACCAGGCTACTACTGCTACAGCAGTGGACAAAACACACTCCAGACAATTGCTTCTCTTTCCTTTCAGTGAAAGGACTCTCTCATTGCTAACGGCTCCAGCCAGCAGCAGGAGATATTCAGACCCTGTGATTTCTAGACTAGTTGATGTGCTTGAGCTCATGTCAACAAACGTACTGAGTTGTGTTCTGGTTACTGCCTCAAACACCCACAAAATTACATTATCTATCTACTCAGCAAGCACTAGGTGTTTCATTCGTAGACAACTTACATCCTTACACGCACAGTCTGCTGTAGCCCCTTTCGTCTTTGCACTCTACAGTTAGCCTCGTACCCAGTCCCACGCAAGTTTTCGTCGCTTACTGCAAGCGACGAAAAGCTGGGCGTGGGACTGGGTACGAGGCTACTCTAAAGTATATTATACTAGCAGAATGTATAACATTGTGGGGCGAGCCTGAGCGAGTGCATGCATATGCAGCATGCATTTCGAATGTAACTCAACCTCAGGCTATCGGAATTGCAGCACAAGAACTGTATGGACGGTACACGATGAGCACTCTCGCTCAGTCTTCTTCCGCTATGCAGTAGCTCCCATGACTGTAGCCATTGAAGAGCAGGTCTACGAGTCAGTACAGCCGCGAGTAGCAAACGGTGAACTTGTAGCTAGCTAGATAAGTCAGAAGTCGCACTTTCGCCGCAGTCTTTAAGCTATGTTGCCGTGCGGTAGCGCGCATCGCTGTATCCATTGAAGAGGTAGACTCGTGAGTGGTCTCCGTCCCTGTTGTAGCCATCCAAGGAGTACACGGTTCACGGATTCGTGCCTCAGGCTCACAGCTCTCAGATCAGAACTATATAACACTTTTTGAGCTTCGATGACGGTATACGTTTCGCTTAAATGCAGTAGATTGTATTTACGGCACGACGTACGCAGATACATACATACATAGAGACGCGGCTCACGTTCTACACGTCTATGTGGGCTCGCTCAGGCTCGCCCCAATAAATAGTAGCAGCAGCGCAGCATGGGCAAAGGTCAGAGTCCGGCGGCTGCAATTAAAACTAGCAGAATGTATAACATTGTGGGGCGAGCCTGAGCAAGTGCATGCATATGCAGCATGCATAGCTATGCATTTCGAATGTAACTCAACCTCAGGCTATCGGAATTGCAGCACAAGAACTGTATGGACGATACACGATGAGCACTCTCGCTCAGTCTTCTTCCGCTATGCAGTAGCTCCCATGACTGTAGCCATTGAAGAGCAGGTCTACGAGTCAGTGACTTCAACACAGCCGCGAGTAGCAAACGGTGAACTTGTACTACGGGCTAGCTTGATCAGTCAGAAGTCGCACTTTCGCAGTCTTTAATTAAGCTATAGTATGTTGCCGTGCGGTAGCGCGCATCGCTGTATCCATTGGGGAGGTAGACTCGTGAGTGGTCTCCGTCCCTGTTGTAGCCATCCAAGGAGTACACGGTTCACGGATTCGTGCCTCAGGCCGCACAGCTCTCAGATCAGAACTAACACTTTTTGAGCTTCGATGACGGTATACGTTTCGCTTAAATGCAGTAGATTGTATTTACGGCATGACGTACGCAGATACATACATACAGACGCGGCTCACGTTCTACACGTCTATGTGGGGCTCGCTCAGGCTCGCCCCAATTATCGGAAGTAATTTGCGATTAACTAGGGGAATGCAGGACATTGTGGGGCGAGCGTGAGCGAGTACATGCAGGTGCATGGAACAGTTGCATGACATTGTGCTGAATGTGCATGGAGCAGTTGCATGACATTGTGCTGAATGTGCATGGAGCAGTTGCATGTGCATGTCATCAGAATGTGAGTCTGACGGGGAGCATAACACAACTTAACGACACAGATCACACCAGAAGTTATGACACTCGTGCATGCACTTCACAGCGTTGAAGCAGTCTGGCAGGTAGGTCCAGGAGCGGTCTCTGTCTCTGTTGTTGCCACCGAGGATGACTTCCTCGTTCTCTGCTGATGCCAGATCTGTCATGACTGGTCACAGTGAGCTTAGTGTTACCGTGTGCAGGGCAGTCAACTTCCCATCCTCTGAGCAGTTGCATGGCTTAGCATTTGAAAGGGACTCCGGCGAGTTATAGGGGATTGTGAGTTCAAGGAGGATCACCTCCCTTGGTCTCACTGAAGCGCTCTCCCCGTCTTCATGAAATGCTTTAGCCACTCACCGCCCCACTATAGTCTCCATCCTTGCAAGGCCTTGTTGAGGTAGACTGTTCATAGTTCGCGTCTCAGTTGGACGATATCAACGCACGAGCAGGAAGTGAACTCAGTTTGGAAATAACGCATGACGCAAGAACACGCAAAATACGAGCAGGAAGTGATTTACGGCACGACGTACGATATATAGAAATAAAGAAAATTCACATTGAACTCGTCTATGTGGGGCTCGCTCACGCTCGCCCCAATTAATCAATTGCCAGTGATTGTGGGTGGGGCTGGTCACCTTATTTGGTCGTAATATGTGGGCTCGCTAAGGTATGCAGAGAATGTTACTGCTCCGTATGAGCACATTGTAAAGCTCCAAGAAGAAAAGACATCCCCGAAAGAACGAGACGTGTCCTTTCATCTGCTGCTGCGAAGAAATTGCCGTGAGTACTTGCAAATTACCTATGCCGGGAGCCTGAAATGATGTTAGCCGAAATGCACGGTCAGCCTGCATGCCTTGCTGTCAGGAGCCCTTCACACATCACTTCATTTTACTGCTATAGCTAACTATTTGAGGTAACTCTGGAATAATTATAATGCACATTGTCAATCATTATTATACACACTAAACGTGCAGTTTGAATCTGTTTGGCAAAAACTTGGAATTGTTTATACTGTCAATGGACTGCCTACAATGTAAGTGTGGTGCAGGAAACACCTGCTGAGCTGAGCAGCTGTGACCCAAGACACCATGTGGTGTTGCGTTCCCTCAATCTGGAAACAGGTGTTTGACTGGTGTTAGAGTGAACTCTCCACTAGATCACATCCAATAGCGGTACATGCTGTTCAGTACTTTGATGAACATTGCACATTCTTCCCTGCATGCAGTAACTGTTGTCCTCACATCCACACTGAAAGCAAAGGTAACAAACTAATATGTATGTGGATGAGTTGAGCAGCTGTGACCCAGGACACCATGTGGTGTTGCGTTCCCTCAATTGTGTTCTGGAAACAGGTGTTTGACTCCATGGTGTTAGAGTGAACTCTCCACTAGATCACATCCAATAGCGGTATATGCTGTTCAGTACTTTGATGAACATTCTTCCCTGCATGCAGTAACTGTTGTCCTCACATCCACACTGAAAGCAAAGGTAACAAACTAATACGTAATTATGTGGATGATTCTAGCCTTAATTCACTAATTGTTCCCAGTGGGAGACATGGAAGGGGGTGTGTGACACTGGATGTCATATATGACATCCAGTGTCACACACCTGACCCCTTCCATGTATTCTGCACTGGTACTGAGGGGACTCATACCACTGATCTAACCTACCAATTTAGGTATATATCAATTTCGGGTGTCTCACAGTCTGTATGCATGGTTGGTGTCACTGTTGTACTTGACATTAATTTTGGATTCACAATGGCGGGGCACATGTACATTGTTAGGTATAGCACTGCAGCATTATTAGAGTCATCCTGTGGGCCAGAGGCACGTCCTAGCACTGCAGCATTATTAGAGTCGTCCTGTGGGCCAGAGGCACGTCCTAGCACTGCAGCATTATTAGAGTCGTCCTGTGGGCCAGAGGCACGTCCTAGCACTGCAGCTTTATTAGAGTCGTCCTGTGGGCCAGAGGCACGTCCTAGCACTGCAGCATTATTAGAGTCATCCGTGGGCCAGAGGCACGTCCTAGCACTGCAGCATTATTAGAGTCGTCCTGTGGGCCAGAGGCACGTCCTACATGTAGCACTGCAGCATTATTAGAGTCATCCTGTGGGCCAGAGGCACGTCCTAGCACTGCAGCATTATTAGAGTCGTCCTGTGGGCCAGAGGCACGTCCTAGCACTGCAGCATTATTAGAGTCGTCCTGTGGGCCAGAGGCACGTCCTAGCACTGCAGCTTTATTAGAGTCGTCCTGTGGGCCAGAGGCATGTCCTAGCACTGCAGCATTATTAGAGTCATCCGTGGGCCAGAGGCACGTCCTAGCACTGCAGCATTATTAGAGTCATCCTGTGGGCCAGAGGCACGTCCTAGCACTGCAGCATTATTAGAGTCGTCCTGTGGGCCAGAGGCACACCAAGACAATGCTGAATAATTATTGTGATAACATTATTTCCTGCGGTGTGTAATATTATTCCTGTATGTATAATATATATCTGTGTCATAATTATTTTTAAATTAAGTGTGTCCTTGCAGTTCTTGAGAAAACAAGTAGGTCACCACGTAGCAAATTAAAACACACTATATGTATAGTAAATCCACTCTGGCAGGGAATACATCTTCTAGTGCTGTAGTTTGTCTTAGCTACATCATGTGTCCAAAGCTCTATATAATAAATTTGTGTCCTATAGCAACAGTTGTATGCACAGATGGCATGGAACCCACACATTGTTGCATGCATGAAGCTTCAAGCAATGACTGGTATAGATTTCCTTCCTATAGTGCTATCAGTAAGATCACATTACATTTACATTCCAGTGGAACGTAACTGTTGGTACACAGCATGGGTCAGTACGTACCGGGTGCAGAGGCTGATGGCAAAAACGGGAAATTCTGATATTCAGCAAACAAGAAAATCAACAAAATGAAACTTCAGCAAGTTGCTGTTTCTGAATTCTAAGAAGCCTAGCAAAAAGGTGCATCTCTGAGGTTACAGTTCTTAATTGGGATTTCAGGAACACAGCAAAACAAAAATCGTTTAGTTAGAGTGTCCGAGAATAATTATTCTGCTGCAGAAAAGCACAATGGCAGATTTTGTACACTCATTGAGTTGCACAGACAATCCTTTTCATATTGAATTGATTTCAATGGGAAAAACGAATGTAAGTATCCATTGATTGATTCTGAATTCCTTGCTCAGTCTGTTGGCTGCATTGCAGTCCAATAAACCCTTTCACTGGAATTGGGTCAGATCTGTCCCTGTACTGCTTTTGTTGTAAGTATTGTACAGGGAAATCATTCTGCTGTCTAGTTTATTGCTTTACTGCACAAGCTTCAAGTGAATACAGCCTTTGTGCTAGTTTATATACTTCTGTATCTACCAAGTTTATCACTACATCAGTAAAAGGTAGTTTGCTTGGTAACGAACAAGTTCCCAGGCCGTGGCATGCCACGGCCTGGGAATGGCCCAACAATGTACATTGTAAATGTTGTGACAAAGACTCGTCATGTACGTAATAATAATTATATTTATACAGTCTTACAGAATAGATTGCCGGGCCTGTGCATAAAGTATAGTGCCTACAGATTCTTCAAATAGTGCATATCACAACAATGTCATAGATATCAGAGTGTGCTACTCACAGTTGTTGGATGTGCACACTTCAGAAGGGCACAGAAGGCTTCGGGGGTGGGAGTGGGGGGGGGGGGGGGGGGGGGGGGGGGGGGGGAGCATGCATGATAATTATTATGCAGACGCACTGCAGCAGGAAATCTTCCGCACTTGCATTAGTGCGATATGCAATGTCATTATACTGTACGGCTTATGAATGATGATGTCATTTATATAATAATATTATACAGTCTTACAGAATAGATTGCCGGGCCTGTGCATAAACTGTAGTGCCTACAGATTCTTATGGGCTAACAGGAGTCATGAGGGCTTTTGCAGTCATTGGATAATAACACATGGCTGGAGATGCTGGTCAGGAAGAGGACAGCCGTGGGAGACTAGGAGAGCTGCATGGGGGCATTGGGTCACAACCAGCTGGATCCCCTCATCCATCATGTTCAGGCAATGACTGATGTTCAACACCTGCAGTGAAATCACAATCATCGTTACTTGTTCAGCGAAGTACAGCGAACTCCTGGGGGACATAGGCTTCACGGACTGGTGTCCTCAAGTCATGGTACTTCAGAGTGATTATCCAGTGGAAATGATAATACAGTGAAACCTCTGATAGTGCATGGAGTCTCTAAAAGAGACACAACATAATAGACCTCTCTATGATGGATGGTCTTCAAGGCTTCGAACGAATGTTTACCCTATAATTCGAGAATCTCCGACAACATCTATCATACAAAGTACAAAACTGAATCAGTACTGTCCCCCAATGGTGTCCTGATTACAGAAGTCCACTGAATACCTTGACAACAAAAGTGTACACCAAAAGACTAGGGTCAGACATGGTATCACCATAGCTGTTTACCACTTCCAATCCTAGCCATGCTATTATGCCTGCCACCCTTAGAAAATAACAGCAAGGTAACTCATGCCTCAATACTTACGTTGCCATGCTACACGTCCACCCTTGAATGATTCCTCAGATGAAAAACTAGGGCCAGAGGAAAGAGAGTGTCCACACACACACTTACTCTGTGGGCTGCTCTAGTGCCCTGACACACGTATGCATCAGTTCCCTCACAGTGGTAGGTGGGGATGGTGGATCTGCAGGGTCCTGGTGCTGAGGGGCATGTGTCCACACCTGCCCTCTGCTACACACCCATTTCAGTTCATGTGCTGGGGAAGAAAACCAAATACAAAATCAATGTCTCTAGCACAAGCTAAGCTAGCCTCATTCCCAGGACACTCTCGCCTAATGTAGCCTCATTCCCAGGCCTGAGACGGCAAGGAGAAAAGGGTCTGGTTTCCACTGTTTGCGCATGCGCTAAAGAGCGGTGGAATTCCACCGGCACCGTGGACGTTCGATTATGTTTGTCCACTCGTGACGTCGAGTGGATAACGTAATCCGTACAGTAATAGCTAGCTACGTAGCGATAGTAGGTGAGTGGCTTGCGTTACAACAGCTCTCGATCGGGCTCTCCTATGCCCTGAATTGATCTTGAGCTAGTAAACAGTGACCTGCGATCGAAAGATGGGATGTTTTCGTGTGGCTACCGTCGCACGGACCGGATGGAGTCAGTATGCTACCAGACTCTTCCGTTTGTTTTGAATAACGAATGTCGGGTAAGTCTGTTGTAGTGGCAGTACAATTGTGGCTGTGTCGCCCTTCATCTCGCGGATGGAGGATAAGCGTAGCAAAATTAGATAGCGTCACACGCTCGACCATGTGACTACGAAGACATCATTTGCACCCTCCCCCTTAATATGTGTTACGGTTACAGATAATTAAGCGCATGTGCAAACAGTGGAAACCAGGCCCTTTCTCCTCCATCTCTCGGGCCTGGGAACGAGGCTATGCCTAATGGTAAACCATTACTACTCATGGAATGAAAGAAGAGAGTAGATTATGTGTGTGGGTGCATAATGAGATTCATACCATTCATATACACTTGTAACTTGAACATGTGGGAAGCCCTTGATGGTTAAAGCAAAAGTGGTTGCCAAAGGACAAAGGTGCTTTCAACAAAGGTCTCATCAGAAGGCCAAAGGGCAGAGCTGGGATTCAATCCCATCCCATTCCTGAATTCTACACTTAAAGGCCAACAGAATAGCAGTAAAATAACAGTCTGGGCAGCCTGTTGATGGCTGACTATTGAAAGCTCGTTAAGAACGGAGTCACAGATGTGCACAGGATGGCTGCAGGGGCACCTATGTGCAACATGGAGCATGTCAACCTATAATTATTAAATTTGTAAGGCATCGATTAGCTAAGAGACCTCCAAATTCCAAAACAAATAATTCAGGAGGTGGTTAAAAGCCAGGACTACTAGCTACTAGTCTCGGTGACAGACCCAACGAACACCAGTGTGGGTTGGTTCCAGTATTACACGCGGGGAACATTGAAACTTGACGGTATACTGTACAGTCGCAATTTGCGGTTTAAGCTACAAGCCTGTGAACTTTGCTATGGTACAAGAGAGGTATAGCATTGCCTGCTAAATGGTGTCTTAAATGAAACAGCTACTCTAAATTAATACTAATAGGGTTATGTCTGGAGATTGGTGTTGTTAGAGACGATGCTGAAAGACAGCTCCATGGGATTTCAGCTATGGTTGAACCAACCTAAAGCAGTGGTAACTTTGTGCAGCGTCAAGATGTAAATTTTTGTTTACTAGATCGTAATTACACATTCCATCATAACTGAGTGTGACAACAGTCAGCAGATCCTCCTCCCCTGGAAGTGATCTGCATTGGGTCTGGGACTGCTACTACTAGTCTCGGAATCAGACACTTTGCACGGAGAGGAGGAAGGGACTGGTCGGGTTGTCCAGACGGAATGCAATTATGCATGGGCAATGGATTATCTCAACTGTTCACCATGCGTACGATCACAATCAACTCACTCATTGCTCCCTCAACTTTCGTAACACAGCATAGAACAGTGATTTGCCGACATTGAAAGCCTGGAGGAGAAAAATCATTTCCATTTTGCAATCAATATTAATGCCTCTGATTCGTTAGGTCAACATTCCATCCTGGGAACAAGTCGGATGTAAGCACGTACCTACACCCTTTTTCCTCCCCGTGTGAAGGGTCTAGTTCAGTGACCAGGCTACTACTGCTACAGCAGTGGACAAAACACACCTCCAGACAATTGCTTCTCTTTCCTTTCAGTGAAAGGACCCTCTCATTGCTAACGGCTCCAGCCAGCAGCAGGACATATTTAGACCTTGTGATTTCTAGAATAGTTGATGTGCTTGCGTAAAGAAGCTCATGTACGGGGTTACGCTGTGCAATCCACCATTGCTTCTAGTCTCGCAAGCCAGCCTCTTTTTCTACGAGGGGGCGTGCGCGCCCCCTCGTAGAAAAAGAGGCTGGCTTGCGAGACTACATAATGGCATGAAGCAATTTGCTTCATGCCATTCACGATCGGATGGCAACAATCGCGTGTGTCCTGGCTACTGCCTCAAAATTATCTACTCAGCAAGCACTGGGTGTTTCATTCGTAGACAACTTACATCCTTACACGCACAGTCCGCTGTACGTAGCCCATTTCGTCTTTGCACACTTGTATACAGTAGCGCAGCATGGGCAAAGGTCAGAGTCCGGCGGCTGCAATTAAAATTATCGGAAGTAATTTGTGATTAATTAATCAATAATATTGCCAGTGATTGTGGGTGGGGCTGGTCACCTTATTTGGTCGTAATATGTGGGCTCGCTAAGGTATGCAGAGAATGTTACTGCTCCGTATGAGCACATTGTAAAGCTCCAAGAAGAAAAGAGGGCCCTTGACATCCCCGAAAGAACGAGACTTGTGTCGTGCCCCACCCCTTTTCTGCTGCTGCGAAGAAATTGCCGTGAGTACTCGCAAATTACCTATGCCGGGAGCCTGAAATGATGTTAGCAAATGCACGGTCAGCCTGCCTTGCTGTCAGGAGCCCTTCACACATCACTTCATTTTACTGCTAGCGCTGTAGCTAACTATTAGAGGTAACTCTGGAATAATAATTATTATAATAATAAATTATGCACATTCATTATTGTACACACTAAACGTGCAGTTTGAATCTGTTTGGCAAAAACTTGGAATTGTTTATACTGTCAATGGACTGCCTACAATGTAAGTGTGGTGCAGGAAACACCTGCTGAGCTGAGCAGCTGTGACCCAAGACACCATGTGGTGTTGCGTTCCCTCAATCTGGAAACAGGTGTTTGACTGGTGTTAGAGTGAACTCTCCACTAGATCACATCCAATAGCGGTACATGCTGTTCAGTACTTTGATGAACATTGCACATTCTTCCCTGCATGCAGTAACTGTTGTCCTCACATCCACACTGAAAGCAAAGGTAACAAACTAATATGTATGTGGATGAGTTGAGCAGCTGTGACCCAGGACACCATGTGGTGTTGCGTTCCCTCAATTGTGTTCTGGAAACAGGTGTTTGACTCCATGGTGTTAGAGTGAACTCTCCACTAGATCACATCCAATAGCGGTATATGCTGTTCAGTACTTTGATGAACATTCTTCCCTGCATGCAGTAACTGTTGTCCTCACATCCACACTGAAAGCAAAGGTAACAAACTAATACGTAATTATGTGGATGATTCTAGCCTTAATTCACTAATTGTTCCCAGTGGGAGACATGGAAGGGGTGAGGTGTGTGACACTGGATGTCATATATACATTGTGTATATGACATCCAGTGTACCACACACCTGACCACTTCCATGTATTCTGCACTGTCACTAAGGGAGGGGACTCATACCACTGATCTAACCAGCCACTTTTGGTATGATGTCTCACAGTCCCTATGCATGGTTGTTGTCACTCTTATACTTGACATTAATTTTTAAATTTACTAATTATTAGTTGGATTCACAATATTTAATGGCGGGGCACATGTACATTGTTAGGTAGAGCACTGCAGCATTATTAGAGTCATCCTGTGGGCCAGAGGCACGTCCTACATGTAGCACTGCAGCATTATTAGAGTCGTCCTGTGGGCCAGAGGCACGTCCTAGCACTGCAGCATTATTAGAGTCGTCCTGTGGGCCAGAGGCACGTCCTAGCACTGCAGCATTATTAGAGTCGTCCTGTGGGCCAGAGGCACGTCCTAGCACTGCAGCATTATTAGAGTCGTCCTGTGGGCCAGAGGCACGTCCTAGCACTGCAGCATTATTAGAGTCGTCCTGTGGGCCAGAGGCACGTCCTATAGAACTGCAGCATTATTAGAGTCGTCCTGTGGGCCAGAGGCACGTCCTAGCACTGCAGCATTATTAGAGTCGTCCTGTGGGCCAGAGGCACGTCCTACATGTAGCACTGCAGCATTATTAGAGTTGTCCTGTGGGCCAGAGGCACGTCCTAGCACTGCAGCATTATTAGAATCGTCCTGTGGGCCAGAGGCACGTCCTAGTACTGCAGCATTATTAGAGTTGTCCTGTGGGCCAGAGGCACGTCCTAGCACTGCAGCATTATTAGAATCGTCCTGTGGGCCAGAGGTATGTCCTAGTACTGCAGCATTATTAGAGTCGTCCTGCGGGCCAGAGGCACGTCCTAGTACTGCAGCATTATTAGAGTCGTCCTGCGGGCCAGAGGCACGTCCTAGCACTGCAGCATTATTAGAGTCGTCCTGTGGGCCAGAGGCACGTCCTAGCACTGCAGCATTATTAGAGTCGTCCTGTGGGCCAGAGGCACGTCCTAGCACTGCAGCATTATTAGAGTCGTCCTGTGGGCCAGAGGCACGTCCTAGCACTGCAGCATTATTAGAGTCGTCCTGTGGGCCAGAGGCACGTCCTAGCACTGCAGCATTATTAGAGTCGTCCTGTGGGCCAGAGGCACGTCCTAGCACTGCAGCATTATTAGAGTCGTCCTGTGGGCCAGAGGCACGTCCTAGCACTGCAGCATTATTAGAGTCGTCCTGTGGGCCAGAGGCACATCCTAGCACTGCAGCATTATTAGAGTCGTCCTGTGGGCCAGAGGCACGTCCTAGCACTGCAGCATTATTAGAGTCGTCCTGTGGGCCAGAGGCACGTCCTAGCACTGCAGCATTATTAGAGTCGTCCTGTGGGCCAGAGGCATGTCCTAGCACTGCAGCATTATTAGAGTCGTCCTGTGGGCCAGAGGCACATCCTAGCACTGCAGCATTATTAGAGTCGTCCTGTGGGCCAGAGGCATGTCCTAGCACTGCAGCATTATTAGAGTCGTCCTGTGGGCCAGAGGCACATCCTAGCACACCAAGACAATGCTGAATTGTGATAACATTATTTTCTGCGGTGCGTAATATTATTCCTGTATGTATTATCATTGAACATCTGTGTCATAATTATTTTAAGTGTGTCCTTGCAGTTCTTGAGAAAACGAGTAGGTCACCACATAGCAAATTAAAACACACTAGTAAATCCACTCTGGCAGGGAATACATCTTCTAGTGCTGTAGTTTGTCTTAGCTACATCATGTGTCGAAAGCTCTAATAAATTTGTGTCCTAGCAACAGTTGTATGCACAGGTGGCATGGAACCCACACATGCTGCATGCATGAAGCTTCAAGCAAATGTAATTGAATGGTATAGATTTCCTTCCTATAGTGCTATCAGTAAGATCACATTACATTTACATTCCAGTGGAACATAACTGTTGGTACGCAGGGTCAGAGTAATGGCTGTACACTAGTAGTATGACTGGGTCCAGTAGAACGTAACTGTTTGTACACTGGCAACATAGTATGACTGGGTCCAGTGGAACGTAACTGTTGGTACGCAGGGTCAGAGTAATGGCTGTACACTAGTAGTATGACTGGGTCCAGTAGAACGTAACTGTTTGTACATTGGCAACATAGTATGACTGGGTCCAGTGGAACGTAACTGTTGGTACGCAGGGTCAGAGTAATGGCTGTACACTAGTAGTATGACTGGGTCCAGTAGAACGTAACTGTTTGTACACTGGCAAAATAGTATGACTGGGTCCAGTGGAACGTAACTGTTGGTACGCAGGGTCAGAGTAATGGCTGTACACTAGTAGTACGACTGGGTCCAGTAGAACGTAACTGTTTGTACACTGGCAACATAGTATGACTGGGTCCAGTGGAACGTAACTGTTGGTACGCAGGGTCAGAGTAATGGCTGTACACTAGTAGTATGACTGGGTCCAGTGGAACGTAACTGTTGGTACGCAGGGTCAGAGTAATGGCTGTACACTAGTAGTATGACTGGGTCCAGTGGAATGTAACTGTTGGTACGCAGGGTCAGAGTAATGGCTGTACACTAGTAGTATGACTGGGTCCACTGTTGGTACAGTAGAACGTAACTGTTGGTACACTGGCAACGTATATAGCATGACTGGGTCAAGTGGAACGTAACTGTTGGTACACAGCATAGTATGACTGCGTCCACTGTAAAAAGAGAGGGATACCTGGTCACCATACATGTAGTTGCATCTCATGCAGTGCCTCCTCTATATATTATTGTGGTGATCAAAGAATGTACTCACTACTACAAATGGTGTTTAGCTTCACTTCTGAAGTGTCATAATGACTTAGCTTAATTGCTTAAACATCTGTATATATATATGTCTGTTGGAAGACCTATAGTGGTCAAGTAGTATAATAATCTGCTTGGGATCAAATTAGGCTGCACTTGTGTGCTCATTCCTTGATCACCAGGGTGGAGGAGACACTGAAGTCTGGTTAAAACAACCCTTCTTTTTCACAGTGTAATATTATATCCTCACTGAAACCGAGCTAACCATCCTGTGGGTGGTTTTGACTAAACATGGATAGGACTAGCCTCGTTCCCAGGCCGCGTGGGTCTTTCTCCACCCACGCGGCCTGGGAACGAGGCTAGGATAGGACCTGATCCATGGACCCGTACATAATTATACACAGTATACCGCGATTAGTACATGCCCACATTAAAGGTACTCTGAAATCAGTAGTGTTTTCAGTAGAGACCTCATGTTTCAGGTGAGTGAACAAGGAATTTGAGTTGCTAAACTGACTATACTTAATAATTACAATGACCATTTTTTCTACAAAGAGACAACATATACAGCATATTGCAAAGGGAACCATCTAGCTATGATTACAGCTAATTCAAGGCGTATCCCAGTATGAAGTGCTCTACGATATGAATTTACAGAATTAGCATTATTTGAGGTGATTCCATAAAATAATAGATGAGGACACACAAGGGAAACGTATAGCTGGAGTAATGCGGAGGAGTTAGCTATATAGAATGAGCAGCGAATGTTCTGTAGAGTAGGCTGACTATATGGCTTGCTCTTGAACAGATATTGACCACCAATTGGTGGACCAATGAAAGGATGCGTTCAAGACAAAACCAAGATACTTGTAACTCTCCACTTGAGCAAGGGGTTGACTGTAAAAGCAGCATTCATAGTGGTTCACATCAAACCAGTCCGCCACCTTACGTCTACTGAGCTATGGACATCACCACCACTATGCATGCACTTCATTGCTTGAAGTGAGCCATGATTTCCCTTCAAGTGCCTTGAGGGAGGGAGTTATGGCTGATAACCACCCTCTGCTTCTATGGGATGTAGATACAAGTGGGACATAATTATTAATCAGCTCATACCCTAATTTCTGTTCATGTTGTGTACTGTAACAAAAATTCACACTCTTCAAATCGAAAAGCGATTTGCAAAGTAAAACAATCCTAATTCCATACCAATGCTTCATGAGGTACCGGCACAAGCTGAACTGGCATTTTGGAAAGTGATCTGCAATTTTCATGACAGTATATTCAAACATGAAGCTGCCAACTCCTCCTACTCACACACACACACACACACACACACACACACACACTCATATACACAAACATGCACACATCCTTTCTTTCTACAGATGCCGATCAGCACAGAACAGTGGCGTGCTGCTGTGGGTGCAGCTAACGCCTCACGTCGGCCCTGCCAAGCTAAGCACAGGTTACATCCGTGGGACGTGTTCATGCTCATTATCACAGCTCTACTGGTGTCCACATTGCTGCCTGGAGGTGGTGGGAGGGGAACAGGGAGCAGACGTGAGTACTTGAATAATATTGTGGTGAATATAGTCAGAGGTGGTCAGAGGTGTTGGAATGGGCTACAGCATTATAGCTACTGCATTATTGTATAGGCCAGGGCTGTCGGAAACGGTCCGGTTTGTCTGGCAATGGCCGGAACAATTTTTGTGGCGTACAAAAATCCTTTTTTCTGTTATAAATTTATGTTTTACACCCAAATTTGTGTCCACTGACTGACATACTGACGGACGCAGCAATCACTCTACCCCTTGCTGTGCATGCTCATCCACAGGGTAATTATAATTGCCATGATGTAACTATTAGTGGGCACAGTAGGTAGTGTAGCAGTATTTGCTAGGAATACGGTCACAACACTGTCACCATCACAGAGGGGCAGCACCTGTAAACGTGTGACATCATGCCCAAATCATCAGTTGACAAAGCAATTTGTTTGCATGTCTGTTCTGTAACAAGCTGTGGGCCAAATCTAATTTGCATTTCATTGGACCAATCAGATCACTCAAAATGTTGAACCCAGAGCAGAGAATTGAGTATCGTGCCGATTGTGTTTCACATGGTTCAGCAGAATACTGAGCATAATAGGACAGCAGTGCTGACACAGCACATTCAGATAGAAATTGAGAAAAATCACAGATGCTTGCATGCCTGCTATCTTATGAATAATATGTTAGTTGCTTGTGAGGAGTGTGCCCTTCCCTCCCCCCTGAGCCACTACTAGTTGTTCCAACATCTATGTATGTCAGTAGCTACAGGGAAATTGACTATAGCCTCATTCCCAGACTCCATACTCAGCATACACAGAATGCAAGGAATTGAAACATTGACAACAGCTGATAGCCTAGGAACGAGGCTGAGATGTGGTCAGGTGTTCCACAATTGTCTCAGTCCCAGGACTAGCAGTTCTGTGTCTAATAATGAGAGGGACTTCCCTTTCACACTGTATTTACTACGTACCCACCTTTGATATTAGTCTTCTCTCCCTCCTCTCCAGTGTCCAGGGGGAGGGGTGGTGGTGGGACTGGTGGGGAGCTGGCACCCTCCCTCCTCATTGCTCCCAAGAGGAGACTACTGCTCCTAGTGGCTGGAGATGTAGAGATAAACCCAGGACCTGACACATTTTATGGTGAGTAACATAACACTGTTAGAATTGCAACTGCTGGTAATTGCAATGTACCGTATGTAAACCTAGAAATTTGGTGGCCATTAAATTTGCTGAAATGGACTGCAATGGCTTGGTATAAGAATTTGGTGATTGGGACAGAAAATGTGTGACTGAGGGGTATACTGAGTAACACATGAGATCAAGAAGGCGATATCGAGAAGGCAAGCGCAGCTAGGATGAAGACGATTGAATGAAATGAAAATGCCATCATGTTTTCAGCAGCCCCATGATCAGTGAACAACTAGTCTGTAAGAAGTAAAGAGGTCAGCAATGCCCAGGATGTGTTCACTGTGGCAGTGATGCATGGGGCTACTATCTATGGGTTATGACTTATGTATACATTCCGAGTAACACGTGAGATCGAGAAGGCGATATCGAGAAGGCAAGCCCAGCTAGGATGAAGATGATTGAATGAAATGGAAACTGAGTCCTTTGCCATCAAGTTTTATATCAGCAGCCCACGATCAGTGAACAACTAGTCTGTAAGAAGTAAAGAGGTCAGCAATGCCCAGGATGTGTTCACTGTTGCAGTGATGCATGGGGCGACTATCTATGGGGCTATGACCTATGTGTACAGTCGTCGATCAGCCTGTATGTATGTGGTACACCATCAGTGAAGTAGTAGGAGCTTCTCCACAGACATTTCTCAGCGAGGCTTGAAGGAGCTTTGGGTAATTTCAAGGCAATCTTGCTTTACTGTGCGCGTCTGGCCTGCCACTTAAATTTGGTGGTTTACTAATGAATTGCCAAATCGCCACAAACTGAACCATTGGCAAATTTCCCGTTATACTGTAGTTCACACCACTGAGTGTGGTTTCACACGCAGTATATTACAGTGAATAGTTCACAATGTAAATGCCATTGGAAACCCAGGTCAGTGTAGTACGCTAGCAATACCACCTGGCTAAATATATTAGCCTAGTACTCTATGATTACAGTGTTTTTGCAGCAAAATCACCAAACATATACCACTGGATGCTTGTCAGAGATCAACGGCCTAGCTAGTTGGGCCTCATCATCAGTGCAAGCATGCCTGTGGCATTGTTCACATGTAACGTTACCATGGCAACACACCTGGTACACATGGATGTGGATGCTCACCTAATTACATGCAGACAGATCAATGTTTGGCCTGGTTGAATCTCATCAGGTGGTATAGTACTGAGCTGGCCAGCAGCTCCAGCATCAGAATTACACAGAGGAGGATCTGGGCTCACAAACCACCTCATGATTGAAACCATGACGGGCTTGGTGGGATAGTTCCAAGCTTTCGGAAATATATCAGTGTAGCAACTCCAGCTAGAAACGAGGCCTCAACAAGCAACTGAGTGAATAAGTCCTCCTAGCTTCTGTTGTATCCTGAAGGAGGCATTTTATAGCAGTTTGGTCAATAATGTCCACTCCACATTCCAGTCCCACATTCCAGTGGAAATCCAGTCCAATGATCAGAGACACCCAATGCTGTATGAGGGCACAGCACATGGCTTCACCTCGTGCACTATTATCCTCTCAACCACATCCTCATGCAACGTTTCACATAATGCACGAGTGTATGTGGTACTCTATTCATTCTGGTACTGAGAACTGTGCTATATCTTCCATGTTGCACAGTTAACATGTAGCATTCATAACTTTGTACATGTAGGTACCAGAGTGGTCTGCCTCGTCCCCCATTTGTAGGGTACCAGTATGTCTCCTATAACACAAGTCATTGTAAATTTGTGCAATCCCTGCAATTTCATTAAGGGATTTGGGCCTTCACAATTACTATAATGTTGTGTGCACATTGTAGTGCTAAAGTGATTGCTACACTTGTACCTTCACTTTGCTTTAGGTTGGTTGCATCCCTCGGATCTGGACGTGCTGGTGGAGGAGCTGTCTCCACTCCACAACAGGTGGGAGGAACTGGCTCATGCCCTATCACCGTCACTGGACCTAGAGGCCATCAGAGCCCACAGTCATTCTGGAGATGGGCTTCACGAGACACTGAGGAGGTGGTTGGATACTGATGGCCTTGCAGAGTGGGGTGATGTTGTTGGTGCACTCAGGAAGGCTGGCGAGGATGATGTAGCCAACAAACTGAGAGTAAAGTATGGTGAGTTAGCAACTACAGTGGTATCACTGACACTGTTAGCATGTGGTAGCATGGGTAACTGTGGTGTGGAACTTATTTGGCTTGGAAGAGTGTAATTGCACTCAGCTTCACCTTGCACTTCTTCACAATTCACAACTGAAGACTTGTGCAAGTATTCCCAAACACAACAGCTATTACCTAGCCTTCTTCCCTGACCCCTCCCCCAGTGTGAAAAAGAATTGTTGCGCTGATGGCAAACAGCTGGGTGGTCTCCAGAGAACGTGGCTAGCATCAGGAGCCCATTCTCGTTATGGGCTCCTGCTAGCATTGTGCTTACTAGGCTATTAGTTGACATGTTGTAAGTACTCTGCAAGACTTGTGGAGTACTTGAACTAAGCAGCTGTTATGCTAACACCATTCCTTCACAAGTGGCTTGTTCTGATAGACCCAGCTGGAGGAGGTACCATGCAAAACTAGTCAACAGTGAGACCACAGAAGGAATGTGGTCTAACTGGCTTGTACTATCACCTGTGGCTGGCCCTGTCATAGTCAGCCACATTCCCAGAATCAACAGGATGTACAACTTTTTCTTTATTTACAAGTCATGTGTGCATGCAACTTTTGATCGTGTCAAGAACACAGGGTTACTGGCAGTTCGCTTGATGAACCCCAGACGCACTCTCTGACCCCCCACACTATGGGATCAGGGACATTATTGACTGATCTACTGACTGATAGTGTAATAGTGTCAGTGGTGTAGCCAGGATGTGGAAATTGTCCAGGCACAGCATGTGTATGGGTATGGGGAGTCTGTTCAGCTTCTGCATAAAACTCACTTAAGCTTAGGGCTAATTAGGATGCACAAAATACAGAAGCACAAAACACAAGCTCAGTGTAGGTAGGCCTGAGTTTGGCTACGATGTACCATAACTACATTTGTAGCCTCATTCCCAGTCTCCTCCTTGGGGAGAGCCTGGGAATGAGGCTACTAGATTGTTCGTGTGGCACTAATTTCACACAGTGTTGCAACTATGAGTGATAAACGAATACAATGTATATTCACGTGGGTCGCTGGTACTTATACGTCACAGTGAAAATTCCACTAAACAACACTGTTGACACGTGTGACTGACTCACGGAGGAAGAGCTGGAAATCGAGTCGTGTCTATTATACTTTGTCGGTAACGATGTTTGGGATGCAGCTGTTGGGGAAGGACAGTACAGTGGTCGGAGATCTAAAGATTCCTTGTTACTGCGTGTCTCAGAGACAATGAACAACTAGCCTCGTTCCCAGGCCCGCGTGCCGCTTTCGGTACTGCAAGCGACGAAAAGCTTTGCGGGGCATGGGAACGAGGCTAATGAGCCACTGTGAAATCATCTATTACAAAGTCATATTCAAGTACAAGTTCCGATTATGAGAGTTATGACAATTACAGGAGTCTTAGGACCTAGACCTTACAATTCACCCAGCTACTGCAAGGCAAGGTTTTCATTGTCTGTCCAAAGCCCCAAATCTTTGTTTCAACTTAACAATTCACCCAGTCACTGTACATGCACACGTCTACAGTATATGTATCCTTACACAATTGACCAAATGAGGATTATGATCTCCCAATTAATGTTATTGCTTCCACTTCACAATTACCTCTACAAAGTGTTTTTAGTGACCATACGGCGATTTCTTCTCTTTTTTTTTCTTGAAATCAATTTATTGAATGTATAAAATCAAAAACTGAATAGTGGACTAACTACATAATACATTAAATTAACTAGATACAACGCAGGAACAGTACACTATGATAATAATTAAAATAAAAGAAATAAACACATGCACTACAGTACAAAAATGATACAAAAAAACACAAAAGAAACTGTTGTTTTGATGTTTGAATGCTTAACTTTTAAATACCTGTATGCGTCAGCAAAGGTTAGTACGGCGATTTGGCGTAGTAGGCAGTGCAAGTGCGTGGTAATGCGAAAATTGGCAGTTCAAATCCTGCAACAGGAATTCTTTTACGTTTTTTATCTTTCCTTTATCTTTCCTTTTGGTTTTTCTAACTCATTAATTATTCATAAGTGCATATCCCGCGTGCAAAGAGCTACAAATTGTTTTTGGTTCTTTGACAGGTTTCCCACTGTTCCAATATATGTCATTACTGCTGTGTGTGCATATGAACACTGTATTCCTACTATTTGTCCCTTCAATTTGCTATAGGTCTGTTGGAGGAGTCTGACCTTGATGCGGTAGCCAGTGAACTGGATGCAGTCTCTTGGAACTGGTACACACTGGGAAAGGATCTACTATCCACACTTGATCATGACAATCTTGACTCCATTTGTGCCCAGTATCCACATGACAAACTATGCATGCGGGAGATGCTCAGTTACCGTTTGGAGAACTACCGCACCACCTGGAGTGAGATTGCTGCTGGTGTAAGGTCATCAGGTGACTCTCAGCTGGCAGACCACCTGCACTCAAAGTACTGTCCCAGTGAGTTCACAACCACATGACAGTACTGCACTCCAATGAAATGTAATACAAGAAAAGATTGCACTTGAAGTGAAGTATTGCACACGGCCATGAATTGAGTGCAGTACAACACTGAGAGTGTAGTGTTGTATTGCACAATCACTAGGATTCTATTATAGTGGAACCCCTTCCTAGCCTCGTACCCAGGCCTCCACAATTCTCTTCAGTCCCAGCAATATGAGTCATGGTTACAGCATTGCACCTGTAGTGAGCTGATGTGTTGAATTCATCTTGCTCATGTGCCTTAGAATTTGATGATCATTTTGGTGAGAATCAGTATACCTAGAGTACATATCAAGCGCCCACCCCCCTCTTCACGCGAAAGTTACTGAACAGGGGTCAAAAGCAGTGTAGTAAGGGCCCACCCATCACAAAAGTCTTGAGCAGCAATATAACCTTTGGGTAAGGTTGTACATTCAAAAAAGCCAATTTACAGTGAAGTATGAACTTTCTGTCAATCGTTTCTTCTTCGCAAGATGCACGATCAATTTTCTTATGTGAAAAATGGACTTATTATTGATATTTACAGCTTACTTATATAGTGCATCTGCATGAAATCAGCTTTTCAGAAACTTAAAATTAGTGACTGAGAGCTCTATAGAGATCACAGAATCTACCATTGAGTCAGCTAGTACGTATATGCCAACAGAAGTGAGGCTTGAGTACGATCGAAGCTGATACTTGTACAAAAGCAGTCAATTGTGTTCCTTGTGTTGCTAAGTGTTGCTAGCCCATGCACCTAATCAGATGATAGTTGGTTGTTGACATGCTGTAAAGCACATGTTGAGCACATGAACTTTGCAATTATGGGATGTCACTCACCAATGAGTGTTGCACGTAGCAGCCCACCATTGCACACTGTCAGATGCAGTGTACATGAGGTTTACTTAGCATGTTACACATGCAGCTGTGGTTGCGGATAGTATGAATACAACAGTGGTTCTGTAGCACTATACATATATCACAGCATACACGTGCATGATGTATGTATTGCACATCACCAATAAATCATTATCATTGCCGTGTAACCAAGCTATAGCTCACCAGTAAACTATTAGCATAAAGTGCACAGCTAGTTGTGCAACCTACTGTGTACAGTACCTGCAGAGAGGTTGCTACATGTTTGTTAGCTACACTAGTACTCATGCATGAAGTGTTTACGCCAGAATTACACAAGTGAACTCCACATCCTGGCTGGGTAGTGAGTCCTGAGGTTGAGTGACTATACTGGTTGATCCATGAACAACAAGAGTAGCTATAAAAAGTGGATTTCATGATATTATAATTTTGCTGTGCCTACAGTTTTGAACTCAGGAAGACACCCACAGCATGCACTGCATGACAGGCTGTTATCCAATGATAAATCAATGTGTGAATCGACTGACACCTGGTTCACTGTATGCTTTAATTCAATAGTTGCATGACCTCAATTTATAGGCCTACTATCAAGGAAGTATTAAGAGGAAGGATGTGGTGTCAAACAGAATCTGCATTTTGTCCAGCCAAGTATAGAGTCCTTACTACAGTTCCAAGAGCTCCTGCACATCTACTAGGTTAGTGGATGTTGTGTGGCTACGCCCAGGGAATACTTCATGGCCAAGCCTTCTGCTTCAGTAGTGTCTGGGCATGGGCACACAAAGTGTAGGAGGTCTTGCTGTGCCCCAACTGAGTTTGAGCCATCTAAACAAGCAGTTTGATGGAGTAGCTAAACTGCCATGAAATTTTGGAATATAGGACGTCTGAGATTATATCTGGCAGTGCTGGCTTCTCGGGTGCCATAGCTCCGGCAGTCGCTGGGTCTGCCAGAGCTCTTCCGCTGCCCCCTGCCTTACACCATGACACCTTGCTTTGAACACTGCTATAACAACATATGTATGTTGAAGTGGTGGAAAACAGTGTACATGTTTGTAGTTTTGCTACTCACTTTGTCAATTGACTTCAGTACACCTGGCAAGGATGATAGCACTAGTTTCAATAGCCCTCAGGCTGCAAGCCCAGGAAGCTCATCTCATAATTTAAAATGTTGTAATACATGTCACAATTGCAATTTGTTCACATTCACTGAATCAAGCTTGCCAACTGTCTCGTATATTCATACAATTTCAGTGTTTCAAAGGACTAAAGGAGTTAAAAATGACCATCAATTGCAAACGTCGTGTGAAAGCTGGACACATGTGGTGAGGTCATTAGATCGGAGTTGGGGCATCATAATATTGCTCTCGCGTTACTAGAAACAAGTCATTGCAAGTCCGGCAGCCTAGCAACACAGTTTATGAGTACCTCTGAGAACAGAACAGCTATAGGATTGGCTCACAAACACTTTTGGTTACGTGTATAGCCATGCTTGGACACACGTCCAGTAGTAAGCCAGAGCTCAAACTGTTATGAGCTGTGGCTTACTACTGGACGTGCAGACCTGTCAACCTTGGCCAGGTAAAAATCTGGGGAATTTAAAATCACCAGTAGCAAAAACCTGGAGATTGGTGTCCAAAACCTGGAGATCGCGTCCAACCATAGTAGGTGAACGTACCGTACCGCAGGGACCTTCTCATTATGTTAACAGAACAACATAATTACCCCGTGCGCGCATGCGCGAAGCGGGGTTAAGCAATTGGTTTTGGTGTCTGTCGTCTGTCGTCTGTCCGCCCTGTAAAATTTAAATCTCGCAAAATCTCGCAATGTACAGTTGCTAAACTAGACAAAAAGATGGGAATAGGAAAAAAAGAAGCGTTTGTGTACCTGATAGCTACGAAGCCGATTCAATTCGTTGCATACGGCAGCTCTTTCTTATTAAACATCGGCCATTTTTACGGTCTGCAATTGCGCAATTCAAATACGGACGTAAATACGGATGTACGCGGATTCTGGCACGTGTTCACAATACTGAAGATTGTCCATTATGGATCTTAGAAGGGTTAGAAAGCGTTCCCTTAAACTTAGAGAAATGCAAGAAGCTGAGGAATACGGCGAAATGCAAGAAGCTCAGGATACGGAGACAAGAAGACAGCAAGAAGCTCGTGATGCGGCGGCAAGGAGACAGCAAGAAGCCCAAGCTCAGGCAGCTAAGCGTCGATCTGAGTCACTCGAGGATGCGGCGGCAAGAAGACATCAAGGTGCCCAGACCAAGAAAAGGTAATACATGTAGTTATAATATGTACGAGGTTGATTACAATGCATGCACATTTCTGTGTACATGCTTTTTATTCTGACTATGTATATGTTTAGGAAGCGCTGCTCTTAGGAGAAGAGACAGCAAGAAGCCCAGGCTAAGGCAGCTAAGCACCGATCTGAGTCACTCGAGGATGCGGAGGCAAGAAGACAGCAAGATTCCCGGGCTAAGGCAGCTAAGCGTCAATCTGAGTCACTCGAGGATTCGGAGGCAAGGAGACAGCGAGAAGCCCAGGCTCAGAAAAGGTACAGTCCAACACTTATATTGTGTACAAGGTTGTTTACATTTCTGTATACACGATTGATGACTTTCTGTTCAAATTCAGGAAACGTAACTCAGGGACGGAAGAAGTAAAGAGAAAACTGAAGTAGCAAGATAGTTCAGCCAAAAGAGAGCGCTGGATCAAGTCTGCTGTGTGAAGCGTAGAGGAAGTCTCGAAGGTTTTCCTCTCAGCTGTGAAGGAAGGGCCTGACTACATCTGTGCCTGTTGTCATGTTACAAATATACCTAGTGACAGCAAACTACTGGCTAGGCACACACTGTAAATCTTTTGAATTTCAAATTATCCAATGATCAAAGAATCATCATGTAATCTCTATGTACTCTCACTCCCTTGATCAAATACTTCTGCTCAGCACTCCAAATGCTCAAGCTAATTATACGTAAAGGTTACCAAGTCATATTATCATCTACACCTGCCCACAGCTACTACCATCACCATACATTGCAGCATACTGCGCACGGGGTATGTGCTCTACAGAGCTCTAGTTGTATTAATATTGTGCATTTGCAACATCCATTACAGAGACTCAAAATGCGACTAGCCTCGTTCCCAGTCCCTCGCCCAGCTTTTCGTCGCTTGCAGTACGGTAAATACCGTACTGCAAGCGACAAAAAGCTGGGTGTGGGACTGGGAGCGAGGCTAAAATGCGACTATGTTAGGTCTTAGCTATGTTCCCTATTGTACATTGTTGTTGCCTTTTTAGATGTACTAAGCAGAGTTGAATCTGGACTCCACCTAAAACATGGTGTAGTCATGGCTCTGATCCACTTCCGATCCTGAGATGCAGTCAAAAAAGAGTTAGCTAACTGAGAAGCCTTATTGATAGCGCTGAGTTTGCTCTACAAAAACTGATTATGGGTTCTAGTTTTGGTGCTTCATGAATATAGACTTACTATGCATAATCAGGACTATGAATACGTAAGATAGACTTCCGCTGTCTGTGTTCACAGTGTCCATGGCTTCCCACTGCGCGTGCGAAGCTAGAAGAACGTGCTGGATTGCCGGTTGCTTCTTACTTCCCAAATTTTTATCCGCAGGTAAGCCGCTAGCCGTGAGAATTCGAAGCAAAACCGGGGGACCGGGGGAATGTGCGCCAAACCGGGGGTCTCACGGGCAAACCGTGAGAGTTGGCAGGTCTGGGACGTGTGTCCAACCATGGCTATACATCACGTAACCGAAAGTGTTTGTGCAAGTGCCAGAACTGTTATAGTTATGGCACTTGCACAAGTATGCCCCATGCATGCAGACTGGCTACCCCACTGGTGTGCTCTCATAGTAGCTAGTACATTGTCACAACCCACCTCCTCCTAAATGTTTCACATGGTCAGGCACTGACAGTGTAGAGTTGTGGCTAGTCTTGAGAGCTATACACACATAAACATGCTGCAGTCCAATTGTCCAAACAGTTGCTGTCCGTAACTACTCATCAACTCACTCAGTCTGATCACTGGAAGAACCTGACTCTGGTGCTTAGCTGGGCTGTATACTCTGTGCAGCTGGTGACTTGAGAGCCCTGTTGATGGTTGTGGGTGGAGTTTCATTGCCACTTCCTAGCTCCTATACGGTTCAGAGTACATGGGTCATGTTGTCATCTTGTACTCTGTGGGGCAAGCGTGATCTAGCCTCACATATGGAGATGAGTTTACAGCATATTTACCATATCTATAATATTATTTCGTCCACCGTTGGGTGGCCAGGAGGGCCGAATTTATGGCCGGGGGCTACCGTGACACCACGTGCACTGCAGCAGTCACGAGCCATGAACAGTCACAACACGGACCTGTCTCTTCAATGCCTACAGCGATGGGGGCTACCACACCACACTGCATGCCCTGGGCAAGAGCAATTTCATCTTACAATTAATGCCATCTATGGACAATTGTGCAGCGTGCATGCGAAATGCAGATAGGTCATGTGTGACATGCCAGCTAGCCTGATTCACAGTTCCTGTGTTGAGCCAGTTTTTGTGGTCAGAGGTTGTGTTTTCTCAATCACATTAGTCATGTGCATGCAAATGCTCACATTCTGCACACACACACTTGCTCATAATATGCTCACCCCACAATGCAATGCATTCCCCTAGTAATAATTAATGTACCCAGAACCTCTTGTGGCAATGAAAGTTTGAGCACATCAGGTTCTCCTCCAGCTGTTGGCTACTAGCTATAGTGCAACCCTATTGTCAGTTACTCTCATGTACACAGTGAGACATGTTCCCATGAATCCACTGTTGACACTTGTTTCTCATGCAGCAGTAATCACAAAGCATGCAGTGACTGTTAGTGACTACTGCTTGTTGTGCTGAAACCATGGTACATTCAGCTACAGATGTCCACTGTACTCCTAAAGTGAGCACTGCTATTCTACCCTCACTTTAGGTCTGCTACAGGAGTCTCATCTGGACATTATAGTGAACGAGCTGCATACCGTGAGTGCAAAATGGGAGAAGTTAGGTGAAAAACTGGGAGTGGACGATGATGACCTGGAAGAAATCCGTACTCAGTACTCTGAACCTGCTGATGGCATGAGGGAGTTGATCAAGCAGTGGCTGAAGCAAGACTATCGTTACGGCCTCAAAAGTTTCACAACCTGGAATCACATTGTTTTTGCTCTGAAGAGTCCTAATGTTGGGGAGTCGCAGCTAGGTGACCATTTGAAACAAAAACACCTTCCAGGTGAATTATTTTACACATTGACTATTCATTCCCCATAGAATTGTGTTGCTCAATCGTTGGCTGTCATGGCCATAACAATTAATAGGTACAGGGTGGGCCATTGTGAAGCCTTAGGTTGCCAGGAAGAACGTAGTTTGGGAGAGTGGCTTGGAACAATGGTAGCTAATTGTGCTCCCACTGGCACCATTTACACCAATTACATTAAGTGAACATCCAATCATAACTACACACCATTCCAAGAGTGTGCAATGCAATTCGTTTACTTCACCACATGTGCTCCAAAGCAATTTGTGATACCAGTACTACAATTAGTTACAGTACGTAACAGAGCAACTATAGGAGTGCTATTGTCAAAACTATAAGTATGAGTCCTACATACTTCATGGATGAATGTGCAAATGCTAGTGGTCTCGTGCGACTGAAGTGGCAACTAGTACTTGCAGGAGGCCTCACTGGAAGTGAGTTCAGTTACCGCTTAATTTTGGATGTGTGAGTTTCATTTTATGACATGACTTGCTGAACACAGTGCTAGCTATACCATTGTTGCACACTCTCGAACAACTGCTATACTTTGAGAATGCCAACCTTCAGTTTCCCGTGACTGCTTCAGTTTTAGTTACCTGTTACCTGTTGTCAGTGTCGATGTTGGAGAGACAACAGCTGCTAGCCAAGACTACAGGTGCAGCAACGCAAAGGTTGAGGTGGTGTGAAAAGAGGTGGCTCCATTGTTGCACAAGGTCTTTTCTTTTCTACATTTGCTGTAAGCTGTGCCCACAGGATAACATATTGAATTAGTGTAGTGGTTACAATGTACATACATGGGTTCACACTATAACCAGGGCTGGGGGATGTGCTGTGGCCACTCAAGCCATTGCCAGACCAAAGTTTTCTTTGTATGTTCCCGGCCAAATTCAAAGAGGAAAGTTACTATGATAACGTGTAGTATGCTGAGAAATGACATGGAAGCAAAGTAGTGGGCATGCAGAGGTGCTGTGAAGGCCCTTGCTGATGACTGAGATTGATAACAAAAAATCCACAACCACTGTGTACGTGTGATCGCAGCAATGGCTACCCAACCCTGAACACCGTAGAACTTGCTACTTGTGTTGCTTCCCATTCATCTTTTACAAGATAGCATCACAGACTTGAATTGTGTCTACAACTATTACACATCCCAATGATATTCACAATGTGCTCGACCTCCTTGTGCCTCACACTGTAGCATAATTATGCACACCTTATGCAGATTTTGTCCTGGGCTCAGTCGTACACTCACAATTTTTGTGTTTGGAAGGTAATTTGGTGGTGTATAGACAGTCCCAGCTTAATAGTTAACGTGGCAGCATGTTCTGAATAGCACAACAGTGCTGCACACATTAAATATTTGGAACTGTGCATGCATGCATGGTTGTGGTAGTGTAGAAAGTAAGAGTACTCCCTCACCTTCAGTACTAACATGTGCCCACTTGCACTGTGTCCTGCTCTACACCACATGAAATGAGTTACTGATTTGTCTCTACAGTTGCTGCTAGAGGTGCACACAAGATCCTGGAAGAAGCCCTCGAGAAAGGTTATGTTGACTGTCACATCTGGAAGGTGCTAGTCGTTGGAGTAGCTGGTAGCGGAAAAACCTCTCTCAAGCATTGCCTTTTTGGAGAAGAGCCTCCCAGCATTCGTTGTAGTACTGCACTAGCTGAAGCTACAATCCGAGCAATTTCACGAGTGATTGTTGGCACGGACCGCACTGGCTGGTTTCGAATCACATATGATCAGCTCATGGAAATGCTTGGTGGAGCTCTTAAGGCAGGAATCCCAATGGACATAACCAAAGCTTCATCCTCTGACTCAACAGAGGCTGTTGCTCACAGTCAACTTCCAAAGATGGATTGCAGTGAGCCACCCAAGTCCTCCAAAAGACATAGTGTTCTAGGTAGATTAACAAGCTGGCTTTCTTCAAGAGCTTCTCCTCGAATTACTGCAACCTCTGCACATGCACCAGCAACTCCTGCTGCCACACGAGTTAGTTCCGCAAAGATGGAGCTAGTTCAAGTTGTAGAGAAGTCTAAGGGCTCAAAACGCCTTCTTGAGCTTCAGTGGATTCACTTCATTGACAGTGGAGGACAGCCTCAATTCCACGAGGTACTCCCAGCCTTCATTAGAAATACCACAGCCACCGTGTTTGTGATGAAGCTTTCTGAAAGGCTAGATGAGCATCCGACTATTGAATATTATGATGACAGTGGCAAACTCTGTGGTAAACCTTATCGTTATGCACTTCGAAATGACCAGATGCTGCAACACTGCATTCGCACTGTGCGGTCACGGCCATCAACAAGGGTGGGGAAGTGTTCAAAAGTTGTTCTAGTTGGTACACACAGGGATCTTGAAGGCTCCAGTTCTGAATCCCGAGCAGAGAAGAACAGTAAATTGATCGATATGCTGGCATCATCATTTCAAGAGCAGCTGGTTTACTACCGTCCTTTCTCAGAAGTCATCTTTCCGGTGAATGCAAAGAACCCAGTCGAACTCGATCACAAGGTTTTTGCAATGATTCGTGAGCAAGTGGAGGATAAGACGTGTGCACCTCCTCCCTATAGGGTTCCGATTGGATGGTTCCTGCTAGAGCAAGATATTACAAAGTCAGCAAAGGGAGGTGTAATCAGCAGGAAGGAATGTCTGGCCATTGCTGACATCCTCAATATCAATGACAAAGCTCTTACGGCAGCACTAGAATACTTCCATGACCTAAACATCTTTCTGTACTATCCATCTGTCCTCCCAGAAGTTGTCTTTTCCAGCCCCCAAGTGCTACCAGATAAAGTGACAGAATTCGTTCACTTTAGCTTTAGTCTTCAAAGTGATAGTCCACCTCTAGCCGTACAAGGCAAGTGGCTGCAATTCCGAGACAAGGGCATAGTGACAGTTGCCATGTTTCAGGATAAACGATTCTCAGCTCACTACATTCCCGACCTGTTCACTCCAGCAGATCTCATCAAACTATTCCAACAGCTACTGATTATATCTCCACTCTCTACCACTGAGTATTTCATGCCTTCACTTCTCCAAATGAACACCCCAGAAGAAGTTAGAAAGCAGCTGCCTCCACCATCCACCTGTGCTGCACCTCTCCTCGTACACTTCCCAGCTGGCTGTGCCCAGAATGGTGTGTTCTGTGCACTAGTAGTATACGTGCTTTCCAAACGTCAATGGAAGGTGGCTTGTGGCCCTAAAGGTTCCCCACTTTGTGTCTCTCGCAGCTGCATTCGCTTTCAGCTTCCAGACACACCAGTTACTCTTGTTCTCGTTGACTCATTCAATTTTATTGAAGTTCATGTGAAAGCTCCTGAAACCGAATACGACAGTGTTTGTCCTCGGATCTGTGAGGCCATATTCAGTGGACTAAAAGCAGCTGCTGATGTCCTGAGATACAACAACTCCACACCTGTACCGGCATTTCTCTGCAAGTGCAGCTCTCCTCCACACACAGCCATCCCTGATGTCAAAGGTTGCTACCTGATGTGCACAAAGTGCGCAGAGTACGAACCTCTCACCCAACAACACAGTGTCTGGCTGGATCATCTGCAACACTCTGTTGCTGGAGGTACGTAGCTACTAGCTCACCAGGCACACTCTTACATAATTGTTCATAATTCAGACACTTTTACAGCATGTTTTGACTATATCCGTAGTTTATGACTATGTCTCACAGTTTGTAGATATACAATCGTTAGCATAATGCCAGTTCACCAACGTACAATGTGAAGCTACCTTGTTGCAGTGCAGTCTGTACTTACTTGTACGTACCATGTGATTGCTTTTACCAGCATGTTTTGCAGTTTATGAGTCTCACAGTTTAATTGTAGGGAGACATTCATCAGAATAAAAATTATTATGAGTTCACCTACATACAATGTGGAGCTACCTTGTGGCTAATGCATTGAAGCCTGTATTAACTTGTACATACCATGTGATCGATATTGAGCTTTGATTGCATATAATTATTGAACTCCATATGTTTGGGAAAGGTTATAGCACAAGAACCGTATCTGTACCACAAACCAGGTAACTTTTATTCCCAAACCTGTTCATTTTTGAAGGCACCGTAACTTTTGCAATGAGGTATCCTTTCTGATATTTCATATAATAGGTGCTGGTCCTGTAGCTCTCACTACTCAGCTGAAGACGTGTCTCATAGCTACAGGTGAGTGGTACAATTATAATGAACGTTTACCTACTTCAAGCAGTGGATCTCATGACTAGTCTTCTTTGGTTGCAGATGAAAGGCCAAATTTATTGAAACTTCTAAACTTCCCGGGCAAGAGTGGAAACATCAGTATTCCTAAACAAATCAGCACAAAGTACTTTCTGTTTGGAGTTCTACTTCTAAATGATGAAACAGGAGCTGAAGTGAGCGCAATTGTCACAAAGTACCGGGACGATGCTGTGCAGATTAATCTAGAGATTCTGAGGCTGTGGATTGGAGGGAAAGGCAAGCCTCTCAGCTGGTACACACTGATCGATGTCCTGAAAGCAGTCGAACTAAACACTCTCGCTAGTGATATCCAAGACAATCTTCAGCACTAATTTTACTACTTGAAATTGCTACTGCTGTACTTGCTACTACAGTACTAGCTACTACTGTACAGTAATATCAAGCTGATTGTATTTTTATTATAATATTATTGTTGTATGAATTATAATTATTGGCATCTGATAGTGTGTAGTGCTAGTCATTTTGCAAAGTCTTTGTGCATCCTTTGTTTCATTTCCGATTGCTACTTTAAAAGTTGCAATTTCATTTTTGTAATGACGTGCTTCGTAATGACAATTTTTATCCAAATACTGACAATCATCTGAACGCCATGACTGCTCCTGCATTACTACAATAAAGCTGGCAATATGTGAGCTATATAATCGTGGCTACTGTGGAGGGAAAAGGACTCTTTGGCAATCTGAGGTTGAACTAGTATAGGTCAAAAGGTACTCATGTTTCACAGTAGGATAATATTCTCTGGGATGCTAGGTCAGTGTAATTGAGGCAGTGTGCGCAGTAAGTGTGCAGAGTACGAACCTCTCACCCAACAACACAGTATCTGGTTGGATCATCTGCAACACTCTGTTGCTGAAGGTACGTAGCTACTAGCTCACCATGCAGGCACACACTCTTACATAATTGTTCATAATTCAGACACTACCAGCATGTTTTGACTATATCCGTAGTTTATGACTATGTCTCACAGTTTGTAGGTATATCATGCAGTGCAGCCTGTACTTACTCATTCAATTTTTATGTGATTGCTTTACCCATATTCTGCTTTGGTTTCACATATTGAACTCCATTTTTATGCCAAACCTGGGCACCGTAATTTTTGAATTGAAGTGTCCTTTCTGATGTTGATGTTTCATAGGTGCTGGTCCTGTAGCTCTGACTACTCAGCTGAAGATGTGCCAAATAACTACAGGTGAGTTGTACAATGAAAGTTAACCTACTTCAAGCAATGGGTCTCATGACTTATTCTTCTTTGGTAATTTACTAACGTTGAGCAGAGGGTTTCATGATGTGCCACTTTTTCATTACAGATGAAAGACCAAATTTATTGAAACTTCTAAACTTCCCAGGCAGGAATGGAAACATCAGTATTCCTAAACAAATCAGCACAAAGTACTTTCTGTTTGGAGTTCTACTTCTAAACGACGAAACAGGAGCTGAAGTGAGCGCAATTGTCACAAAGTATCGGGACGATGCTGAGCAGATTAATCTAGAGATTCTGAGGCTGTGGATTGGAGGAACAGGCAAGCCTCTCAGCTGGGACACACTGATCGATGTCCTGAAGGCAGTTGGACTAAGCACTCTTGCTAATGACATCCAAAATGGTCTTCAGCACTAATTTTTATACTTGATTGTATTATACTCACTGCAAAATCTTATGGTTTGTACATGTAGTGCTAGACCTTTTGCAGTCTTTATGCTTCCTTAATTTCATTTCAAATTGCTAGTTGTTTTGTCTGTAATGCCATGTGCTTTGTAATGGCAATTTTCCCGCCAAAATAATACTGACAATCATTTAATTGACTGCCATGGCAACTGTGGAGGGACGCTTGGGAAAACTGAAGGTTGAACTATTAGGACTCCTGTTTCATAGCACAATATTCACAGAAGCCCAGGGGATGTTACAAAGAGTAGGTCAGTGTAATTGAGGCTTCTTTTGTTCCACTGGTTTGTACTATGAGCATCCATTCCCATCCCCTCCCTCTGGCTTATGGACTAGCTACATGCATGGGACCGAGGTGCAACATCATCCGAGTCTGAAGACAGAGCACACACTCTCCTGCAAGATCACACAGTGGGGATTACCATAGTAAAGGGTTACGGGTAGCTACTTCAGTCTTGTCATTCACATTACTTTGTGGCTTGTAGGATATGACTTGGATAGATGTTAATTATTAACTCGAAATACATAGCTAGCTACTATTGTTCCAGGACAATACTGTGAACTGGTGGCCACTGCATTATTGCACTGTACTAATGTCAATATTGAAATTATATCTACAATTAAGCATGTATCACAGCAATCCTACCATAATTGGTCATGATGAAATGCCTCATACAAGCTGAGGGAGGGGCTAAGATTGTAACACAAGAAGCAAGCACAGGAAAAACCACCTGAAGTTATGGACAGGACAGGCACCGTAACCATCAGAGCTTCTCCGTATTCATACCATCCGCACGCCCGTAGGAGTTCATGGTGGGACCATTTGAAGTTTCATATTTGGCTTCTCCAGTGATTCTCCTGCATAGAGGAGTGACCATATAGGTGTGGTCTACGCAGGAAATAACGTAATACTCAAAAGTTAAGTGGTCCCATGACACACGAATACCTAAAATATTAATGCACTAGTACGTCTGGATGCAGAGGCTGGATGGCAAAAATGGGAAGTTCTGATATTCAGCAAACAGGAAAATCGACAAAATGAAACTGCTGTTTCTGAATTCTAAGAAGCCTAGCAAAAAGGCGCATCTCTGAGGTTACAGTTCTTGATTGGGAATTCAGGAATGCAGCAAAGCAAAAATAGTAAGTGTCCGAGAATTTCTGCTTCCAGAAAAGCACTGTGGCCGGTATTGTACACTCATTGAGTTGCACAGACAATCACATTTTTCATATTGAATTGATTTCTATGGGGAAAAAGAATGTAAGTATCCATCTATCATAATTGATTCTGACTCCTTGCTCTGCAGTCTGTTGGCTGCATTTCAGTCCAATAAACCCTTTCACTGGAATTGGGTCAGATCTGTCCCTGTACTACTTTTGTTGAAAGTATTGTACAGGGAAATCATTCTGCTATATCCAGTATTGTACAGGGAAATCATTCTGCTATATCCAGTATTGTACAGGGAAATCATTCTGCTATATCCAGTTTGCTTTACTGCATGAGCTTTAAGTGAATACAGCCTTTGTGCTAGGTTAGCTATATACTTCTGGTTCATCACTACATCCAAAAAAAGGTGTATAGTTTGCTTGGTAACTAACACGTTCCCAGGCCGGACAGATTGACACACCAGTTGCATAAAGTATGATTTGAGCCATCAATACTCAGAGGATACTGCATTTTATAGGCAATCAAAGGTGATGTAATGGTGGTCAAACCAGGATGACTCATATGCTACAGTTTTGGGAAAACAATGGCAACTGATACACGGCTACAATGAATCAGTATCCACACGGCACACCACTAGTGTGCTGTGAGCTACTAGTCTACAGTACCGGAGTCGTTTTCTAAGCTCGCTTCTGATTGGTTCACTTAGGTCACTTACGTCATACAGTGCATACTTAGGGTATATTATGGCAGGTTAGGGTGTGGTTTATACTGTTATTATAGCCAATAGAATTGAAGCTTTGAAAACCACTCTGGGATAGCTCCTACTAGTAGCTACCTCTCTGCCGGCCAGTGCCGAAGACCACACTTCATGTTACAATATTGAGTTTCTATTACATTGCTTGTTGTATTGCTAGTTTTAACTTTATTATACTTGTCATGCATGGGTGCATATCATGACACACTTACTATATAATAGTGGGTGTAGAGCACGTTCAAATAGTGCATATCACACATAGATATCAGAGTGTGCTACTCATATGCTGATGCACTGTAGCAGGAAAATTTCCTGTGGTATATCAACTCTTTACCAATTACCAATGACTGCAAAAGCCCTCATGAGCTCCCATTAGCCCATACTGAGAATTTATAAATTATGAGGAATTTAATACAGGTGTTATAGTTTATGCACAGGCCCGGCAATCTATTCTGTAAGACTGTATAATAATACAACAAGATGGGGGAGATAGCTGCTGGGTTCAATGCGCCATGCAGGGTGGTTCCCACCCTCCCAAGCTGTCAGGAAGTGTGCTGCCCTTTTAACCGTAAATAACTAGTGGAATGTGCAACATACATTGTGGGGCGAGCGTGAGCGAGTGCACATACATGTGAAACAGTTCTATTATACAAGACTGTCATCAGAGTAAATGTGTCTACATGACATCATCATTCATAAGCCGTACATGCAGTATAATGGCATTGCATGTCACGCTAATGCATGCAATACAAAGTAGCTGGTGTAATTATAAGCAGACAGATCTGAATAAAAACTGGTAGCAAGAGCATATCAAAGGTGGTGTAATCAATGCACTGGTGAGTTGTTTCAGCCGCCCTCCACTTCTGGTGATCAACGCCTCTGGAGAGGCTGGTCAGGAGAGGACAGCCGTGGGAGACTAGGAGAGCCGGTCACAACCACCTGGATCCACTCGTCCATCATGTTCAGGCAATGACTGATGTTCAACACCTGCAGTGAAATCACAATAATTATTGTTACTTGTACAGTGAACTCCTTTAAGAGGGACATAGGCTTCATGGACTGGTGTCCTCAAGTCATGGTACTTCAGAGTGATTATCCAGTGGAAATGATAATACAGTGAAACCTCTGATAGTGGAGTCTCCGAAATAGAGACACAAAAAGGATGGTCTTCAAGGCTCCAAACAAATGTTTTCCCTATAATTCTAGAATCTCCAACAACCTCTATTATACAAAGGACAAAACTCATGAATTTATACTGTCCCCCAATGGTGTCCTGATTATAGAGGTCCACTGTATACCTTGACAACAAAAACGATTGTCTGATCGAGTTACAATGAAATTGCGGTCAGACATGGTATCACCATAGCAACATAATGTATGTTGCCACACTACATCGTCCACCCTTGAACAATTCTTCAGATGAAAAACTAGGGCCAGAGGGAAGAGAGTGTCCACACACACTTACTCTGTGGGCTGTTCTAGTGCCCTGACACACTCTGTATGCATCAGTTCCCTCACAGTGGTAGGTGGGGATGGTGGATCTGCAGGGTCCTGGTACGTACTGAGGGGCATGTGTCCACACCTGCCCTCTGCTACACACCCATTTCAGTTCATGTGCTGGGGAAGAAAACCAACTACAAAATCAATGTCTCTAGCACAAGCCTCATTCCCAGGACACTCCCAGTAGATTATCTGTGTAGGTGCATAATGAGATTCATACCATTCACATACACTTGTAACTTGAACATAAATTGTGTAGGAAGCCCTTGATGGTTAAAGCACAAGTGGTTGCCAAAGGGCAAAGGTACATTAATTTTGCTTTCAACAAAGGTCACATCAGAAGGTAGAGTTTGGATTCAGTGAATTCAACACTTAAAGGCCAACAGACATAACAGGAAAATTGTAGCTTCGCTTGCTTCGCTTGCTTCGCTTGCTCAGCTATTTCTCCCTCGTTCGCCTACGTGAGTAATCTGGTGCCAGATAGCTCTCTGTGCAGAGCTGCTGCTCCCAGACAAGCCTGTGAACTTTGCTATGGTACAAGAGAGGTATAGCATTGCCTGCTAAATGGTGTCTTAAATGAAACAGCTAGTACACTAAATTAGTACTATATATATAGGGCACCCGATAATGCATACACCCTTCCTATCATAGCTGTTTCAGAGCCAAACAAAAGAGCAACACCCCCCCCCCCCCCCCCCCCCCCCCCCCCCCCCCCAGACTTGCAACCCACAGTGAAATGGATGTGCACTATCGACAGAAGGTCACACCCACTTCTGCAATTGTACAACTTCCGTGCTAGCGAGTCCGAATATGGATGGTGTCCGATAAAATTGTTAACCTTCTCTATAGCATAGCCTGCTAAATGGTGTCTTAAATGAAAGAAATAGGGTTATGTCTGGAGATTGCTGTTGCTAGAGACGATGCTGAAAGACAGCTTCATGGGATTTCATGTGGTTGAACCAACCTAAAGCAGTGGCAAACTTTGTGCGGAGTCAATGTGTAAATTTTGTTTAATAGTTCGTGAGATCGTAATTACACATTCCATCAGATCTAGAACATGAACTCTGAGTGTGACAACAGTCAGCAGATCCTCCTCCCCTGGAAGTGATCTGCACTGGGTCTGGGACTGCTAGTACTCGCAACTTACGTTATAATAATGTGCATAATATTCCAGAGTTACCTCTAATAGTTAGCTACAGCGCTAGCAGTAAACTGAAGTGATGTGTGAAGGGCTCCTGACAGCAAGGCAGGCTGACCGTGACCGTGCTCATTTGTGAGCCACCATAGGTCTTGATACCTTCTGTTCATACTCCCTTTCATCGTTTGGTGAATAAATCTCATCTCAAAGCATCATTTCAGGCTCCCAGCATGGAGGCAAAAGCTTGGAATTGTTTATACTGTCAATGGACTGCCTACATTCTAAGTGTGGTAGCTACAGGAAACACGTACCTGCTGAGCTGAACAGCTGTGAGCCAGGACACCATTACTTTGTATGCATGTGGTGCTGCATTCCCTCAACTGTGTTCTGGAAACAGGAAGTGTTTGACTGTATGGTATTAGAGTGAACTCTCCACTAGATCACATCCAATAGCAGTATATACTTTGATGAACATTGCACATTCTTCCCTGCATGCAGTAACTGTTGTCCTCACATCCACACTGTAACAAAATGATATGTATGACTGTGCATGATTCTAGCCTTAATTGTTCCCAGGTTCCACTGAATTCGTTTCACAGTGGGAGACCACTGTGTGACTGGTAGTCACAATCTGTGATCAGCAAAAATATTATACTGGCTGTGACCATTAACTATTTTCATTCCAAGTTTGCCTGCAATGGATTACCACACCATGCATGGGTTTTGTCCTGTATGGCTGCTGGCCGAGAGGTTAGAGGATTTGACTGTTACAATCTAACATTGCTGGTTCGAATCCCACCATGCCATAGGAGATTTTCTTTCTCTCCAAGGACTCGATTCAGCTCTAGCCTAAAATGCAAGCAGGTGTGTTCTAAAGGCATTTGTGAACGGATCAAGTAAAAATGGAACCTTAGCCCCCCCCCCCCCCCCCCCGAAATGGGAATTGGTTCTAAATATGTTTCAGAATATTTCAAAGAATTGAGTTTCTCCAATTTTCAGGCATTTCTCCGAAGGGGGTGCACAAGTTTTAATCCATTTTTAAGCAATTTGGACAATTCCCCACATTTGACTGCGCCTAAGGTTCCATTTTTACTTGATCCGTTCACATTTTCAAATGAAATAGTTCACACTGCATCCTTCCGTGAGGATGTAAAGTTGTTGGTCCCTGGCTATCTGGTTTGAATAGGCTCTGCCTTCTCCAGGCACTCGTTAGCCACAGTCATCCCGTGAGACACAATCATCTATCTCTGTAAGGGTGCTTATCGATCCATGTGTTAGATTCCATTGGACAGCTAGCAGCAGTGTATATGCATGTGGTCAGTGCTCAAAAGAGCGCAATCATTATTACTAGCTGCATTTGTCCTGGGGTGCAAATGCATTGTACAAGTCATAAACATCATCAGTGATAAACATTGAAGGAATATATTATGTCACCTGTACAAGCATCATGCAGTTACTGATCCTATACATGCCTCCCTGTAAGAGGAAGGTATTTCATCTATTAACTCTTTACCAACCATGAGGAACAGCAAAAACCCTGTATTAATGTATAAATTCCCTGTATAATCATTTATGGGCTTTTGGGAGCTCATGACAGCATTTGTCATCATTGGTTGGTAAGGAGTTAATCATGTCTCCTTCGGCTTGTCAACCCTCTATCATCAAGAGATCACCTGGTGCCATAACCAAATAGTGCAGTCAGCACAAAACACACACAATATAATACTAACATAGCCCCACCCACTAGCTAACAGGATTATAACAACAAATACAGGCCCGTAGGAAGCAATTTTAGTTTGGTCAGGCGGAGAGCGCTTTTGAGCGACGAAATCGAGGTGGTGCAATGGCGCGCACAGCGCGCTGACCAAGAAGTGGAGCAAGCGCGCAAAGTGCGTCAAATAAAGGGGGGTCTGGGGGCCCTCCCCCAGGAAAATTTTGAATTTTAGACTTTCTGAGATCGTTTCTGGTGCAATCTTGGGATGAAACTGCAAGATTCAACAACTTGCTAACCAGACTGAGCATATTATTGGTCCGGCGGCCGCCGCACCTGCCGCACCTACTCCTACGGCCCTGAAATATCTGCAAAGAGAGCAAATCAAGTCTACCATGATAATACAGTATGAGTGCCACTAGCACAATGATGGCAATCATGCATCAACGGCCGGGACCAAGACTGCCAGGTGATCCAGCAGAGAGGTGCGTCCGTCAATGCGGTGTTTGGAGGTGGATGCTCATTTCTGGCAATCGAAACATTGCTGGTTCGAATCCCACCAAGCCATACATCATCAGATTTCATTTGTGGCTGGCCGGATTTACTTGGTCAGTTCCAACTCCTCATGTATTCTAACGTGGAGATGAGACCCACACATTATTTTTGTAGATCCTGTTTGTGTGTGTGTGTGTATGTGTGTGTGTGTGTGTATGTGTGTGTGTGTGTGTGTGTGCAGGACTCACAATAACACACAGAAGTTGTTCTGACACAATGTCAGACCATAACTAAACTTGGCCGGACATTTATCAATGATCTGACATGCATGTTTTCTCTACCCCTTACAGATTTTGCTCTGGAAAGCTTAATGACAAAATAATGTACATAACAATATGCAATGAGGGATGGCATGAGGTACAATCTCAGTCATAGCTATGAAGCTTTCCATGATTCCCAGTCCTCTAATGTTAGCATATATGGATGGTCATCTCGAACTTACGCTTGATCTTGCTCTCGGCATCGGCATCAAGGGTGTGCAGGGCCTTCGCTATCGGAGCATATTCAGTGACATCGCTCGAGTTCTGCTTCTTGAGTAGCAGCATTGCTCGTGTATGTCGGTTGCAGCGTGGTCCTTGAAGTTAGAAGTTCGCAGGTTCGTCGATCTGCCGATAAACGCAGGGTTGTAGTTGCGCACACCGCGTAACTTGTCTTGGAACTTGATGCATACGGAGCACTTCAGTGTAGCCACATATTCCCGATCCGCCTTGTCGTATTTCAGCCAAGTAGCTGTATTTAGGGCTTTATCATTCTCGACGATCCACTTATCAACCGTTCTCGCCATCACCCCACGCTTTGGTGAAGGACCTCCTCCGTCTGAACTAGCATGCTTTCTTCCCACGGACATTTTTTCCGCATGTGCTCGACGTTGATCGGTCACGTGGCATAACTACCCGGAAATTGTCCGATGACCGGACGTTATCGTGAGCCCTGTGTCAAGGGGGTGACACTCCCATACACGCTGTAGTCAGAGCTGCGACCGGGCTTATCAGCGAATCTTGACCCCGTATACTAAGGAAAGGCTGCAGTCGCTACGCATTCTTCTGTATACTATCGGTGGTCAGGCGGTCAACGGATGAAATACAGCGCAGTCAAACGGTCAAGAGTCTTTTGCGATGCAGTCAAGCAGCAGAAATGACGGTCAAGATTTCTTGACCCCGGTCGCAGCTCTGACTACGGCGTCAATGGGAGTGTCACCCCCTTGTGTGTGTGTATGTGTGTGTGTGTGTGTGTGTGTGTGTGTGTGTGTGTGTGTGTGTGTGGATGTGTGTGGATGTGTGTGTATGCGTGTATGTGTGTGTGTGAGTGTGTGTGTGTGTGTGTATGTGTGTGTGTGTTGGGGGGGGGGGGGGGGGGGGCAAAAAGCTCACTTGTGTGTGACAATGTTAGCCTCATTCCCAGGCCATTCCCCCTTGCCAGTATTTCATCGCTTGCAGTATGAAATACGGCGGGGGAAGGCCTGGGAGATGTGGTCACGTGCGATGACGTCAGGTAGACAGATTAACCGTTTACCAGCTAGAGACGCCTTAAGGTGTCATGAGACTTTCAGCTTCATGATGTCACATCCGGCAATGTCCTTGAGAGATAGGCTCTGCGCCAGCAGAAAGGGCGGGGCAGGGGGAGGTGGGTGGGTGCACCCGGAGGGTGCAAACAGCATGGCCGTGTCTGGGCTCCGCGATAGAAAGGTCTTGGTCGGCACTGAGAGGGCCATTTCCGCCGTTTTTGGCATAAATGGACTTAGAAAGTAGCTGTCTTGCCTTGTAGGGCCTCCATTTCCAGCATACATCGCCCGTTTTTCAGCTACGGCAGGTTGGCATATCTCGTGAGGCTTGATTGCAAGCTCGTTAATTGGTGGGTGTGGTTAAGTTACGTATATGCTCAGTATAGCTGAAATTACCTGTGTGAGCAGTTTCGAGCCCAGCAATGCCAGGGAACAGAAATTAGGGTATGTTTAAGTGTTCTATAGACTGAAAATGACCTAGAGAAAGAATTTGGCCCCTAAAGAGTTAAAATACCTGTTTCGCATTGATCCGTTCCCGGCGTTGTGAACAACAAACGGTATCGATCGTCTGCCTTGCGAACGCTCTGATATCCAGCTATGGACGGACAGTACAACACAGGACGCTGAGATTAATTCTTCATTGGGTACCGCCCTCAATGTGTCCACCATGTGTCTACTTGATACCATTGCAGCGATGAAATGCTGGAAGCAATGAAATGCTGGCGGTGGGAACGGCCTGGGAATGAGCTCGAGGCTATGACAATGTATTGTATGCTAACTACTGGCCACTTGCTGAAGATTGAGAGCCAGGGTTCAGATTGTAGACGACAAAGAGACTGGAATGGCAGAGAATGGAGTGGAGCACTGACCATCTTTGTTCACAGCTGGGGAGGATGACGAAGATGATCAGGAGCACCTCCGCCAGCACCAAGAAGACGATGATGAAGGACAGGAACACTCAGAAGATAGTCAGGTCTCCAAACCGGCTGTAAACCCTAGACCAGTTTTGGTCACTGCAGTGTGTGTGCGCGTGTGTATGTGTATGGTACATGTGTGTGCATGTGTGGTATATGTGTGTGTTTGTGGGGTGGAGGGGGGGGGGGGGGGGTATAATTATGCGTCACATCACTCAAAGAATGCATGTCTTTGCATTTACCATATTCATGCTAAAACCCCATAGGTAATGGAGGTTCCAGGAAATGAATTTTTACCATTAGAATAGACAGAAATAGGCTCACCATCTGCAGAAATCATTTGTGACTGTTGAGGCTATACTATTCCAGGAAAAAACGGGCATCAACTGCCATGCTGCATTTGGAGGTTTGTTCCAGACTGACTTAACAGTGTACTCCGTACGCGTAAATGAAATTCATGTTGTTATGGTAAGTACATTTCCTGGTATTGGATTCACTGAGAATAATTAGTGCTACATCTAAATTGGATTATGAAATTTCACCATTAGATAGAGCTGTGTGTGTCACTAGGCCATGAGAGAGTTAGGTTGAAGATCCAACACCACTGAGGTGGTACCAGGGGGATATATAGGATAAGCCTCATTCCAAGTCATACTCCGTATTTAGGCACATATTATACATGAAGTGTGTGAAGAGCAGCAAAATTAAAACGGGAAGGCGTGGGAACATTTATCATGTGAGTGATACCACATATCAAGAGGACATGGGAGAGGTGGTGCCCAACCACAAATAAGTTTCAGCACTGGCCAAGCAGAGTTTAGCCTCAAGTGTCTGGACTATTGGGACTATGTATGCCTAACGAAGTGATGCATAATATTAATGTGACGTGATAGTAAGACCTGAGACACCACATTCTAGTACTGCTTGCTCAATGAGCCCACTCATTAATTCATTATCATAGGCATGAGGTGATAGCAAGACCTGAGACATCACATTCCAGTACTGCTTGCTCAGTGAGCTCACTCATTAATTCATTACCATAGGCACGAGGTGATAGTAAGACCTGAGACATCATTCTAAGTGAGTTTGCACATTGTCAGCTTACTGATGCTGATGGGTCTCCTACAGTAGTAGTTCGAGAGTCTAGCCCCTGCACTCAGTGACCACGGTGGTGAGCATCACCGCTTGTACTGGTGTGAGGAGTGAGTGTGTGACGGGAGGAGGAAGAGAACAAGGGATGAGTGTGTCTACATGCACAACTGCAACTGTGAACTTTGACCCCTAACCTCGTTCCTAGGCCACTTGACTCCATGTATGGTCTGGGAACCAAACTACCTTGCTTGTGACCATGTGTGAAGGAAGGGGTGGGATTTCAACACAAGATACGGAAAACTAAGTAGTTTGTGGTGAGAATGCCCAATGTTATACCTGAGACAAGAAACTGCAAACAGTGAATGTTAACTTGAAATGGCATTTTTCCCGAAAGAAGTAGTTAGCTACTGAGATGCATGTCACCCACCACAATCATGTCACGAAGAAAGTCTTCAAACGAGATGAAATCATTATCATCGATTCTGGGGAGTAGCCTCAAGCAGTTTGGTGATCACATTTCACCTAGTGTATGGCAACCCTTATAGTTTGGCTTACAGTGATCAACAGACAATTGCTTGAGGGTGATTAGGCACAGGTACACAGACCCTTGCAGGCTGCATGGTTTCAAAGGCAGATAGGTGGGATCTCTCAAGGATGACTGTGATTGAATTAGCACTCTCTCTCTAAACACAAATTGAATGAGACCCCACCTATCTACACGGAGCAGCAATGGCTAGTTGCTGGATTCACCCCGACAGTAGTCTCGCAGGCCAGCCCACGTTGCAGAGTCTCCTACGGACAAATGGCTCAGAGTGCCTGCTTCTCTAACTACTTGAGCAAGAGTCCTGTGGGTGCAACAATACCTATAACCGATACTCATCACACCCATGTACAAATTATCAGGCAGCCCCGTCTCCCATACCACTTTCTGGACAGCATGGTTGACCTTTCAAAGGTCAAGTAAAGGTCAAGTATGTGGTCAAGAAAGTGGAGTGGGAGATGAGGTTGTACATGTGTACACACGCTAGCCTCCTTCATATGTCTAGCACTCTAGATCTGGGCACTGCGTTGAGGTGATTTGGTTGAAGTGTCAAGCACATGACCAGCAGCAGGAAGTTGTGCATAGATATCATGTGACTCCTACATTTCAAATTCTTAAGCATGTGTCCACAGTGCCTACTAATGATGATAAATCCTGTTTAAACAGCTTCTGCCCACATCCATGTTTGGGCAACATGCAACAAGAATCAAAACATTTACTTTGAAAAACAAGAGGTGCTCAGCAGAGCACGTACCCCGTGCGCAACTTTGACTTGACAGCTATAGGCCTACCACCGATAATTCATACAGCATGCACGATGAGCTATATAGCTAGGCCACGATTTACAGCGCTAGATATCAGCATGCAGAATGAGATACCGTAAGTTGTGGCAGTAATAGGGTGTGGTCAAGTTGTATAAATTAGAAGCACGACTTTCACACAGCTTTTCTCAGCCTCTCGAGTAGATCTCTGGTCTGTGAATTACGTAGACGCTAGTATTTTCTGAATTCTGACACTTCTATCCCGAAATAAGCCTTCAACAAGGCCTTCACTGCTCAAACCGCTCTACATCTATGGACAGACTGACAGACAAACCAATCACTCTACCCCTTGCTGCGCATGCGCACGGGATAAAAAGGGGGAGAGCCTGGCCTGGGAACGAGGCTACACATCTAAACAGTAATGGAGAACCCAGAGGTTGATTGCATGTTGAGTGGTCAAATGTCCCAGCAATTCAAACCTCCGTTGTCACGCGGGTACGCACTAGAGAAAAGATGATTGCATTCACCACGGAATGCATCATGCTGATTGGTCATGTCTGTACTTATGGCCATTCTAGTTAAATGTACAGACCGATGTTCGCCTGTTATTTTGACCTCTGAGTACCCTATTCTTAACAGGCACACTCCCCCCACACAAACCCTCACCTTGAGGGCAACTAAGATACAGCATTTGTGGAAACAGTCGCGGCTCTCTCGGAGCATTTCCAATTACCACAAGACCTGGAGGAAGGGGGACAGGGAACATACAAGTGATGACAGTCACAGGTCTACAGAAACAGAAGATTAAACAACCTTGTCCCAGGTCCGTTCAGCTTTCCGTAAAACCTGCCGCTGAGTACGGTTGGGTGGGGGCCTGGGAACAAGCCTAACAATAAGATCAATATACTGAGCAATAATAATACCAATAGTGGTGCACAGTTTCCACAAACATGTTTCCACCAAACCAATCATAATAGAATGGTATGTTGTATTGCCCACCAAAGTTTTATCCTCCCCCCCCCCACACACACACACACACACACAATTCCTCACACCCATCTTCTCCTTCTCTTCCCCTCCCCTCACCTGTCTGACAGAGGTGGTGTGACCTCCACCCTCCACTATCCACTCAGGTCATGCAGCACCTCCAGAGGAGGGAAGGGAGGAGTTACATTTGAACAAGATCAGTAATACAGTACACTGTGGTGTAGTCTCATTCCAAGGAGAGGAGTCTGGGAATGAGACTGACCTCCCCCCTCAGTTCACTATCCTCTCAGGTCATGCAGCTAGCACCTCCTGTGGAGAGAAGGGAGGCCGGAGTTACATTTGAACACGATCACTTGCATCATTAATACAGTACACTGTGGTGTAGCCTCATTTCCTGCATGGGAATAAGGCTGGAGAAGCTGACCGCAGTGTTCTTTCCACTTCGAGGGGGTGATGATGGATGCTTGTGTGTGTGTGTTTGGGGGAGGTGGCAATGATGGATACCGGTGTAGGGGGAGGGGGGGGGATGATAATGGATGCTAGTGTAGGGGGAGGGGAGAGGGGTGACGATGGATGCTGTGTATGAGGGGAGGGGGTGATGGATGCTTGTGTAGGGGGAAGGGGTGGCGATGGATGGTTGAGTGTGCATGTGTGTGTGTGTGGGTGTGGGGGGAAGTTTAATGCATGGGTGTGGTATGCTCTTCCTTGTGGCCTGTCCATCACAGAGATGTGTGTGGATGGAGGCGTGTTCAAATTCCTCAATACCGTATGGGTAAATGGAAAGATGTCTGCCTCCACACCAATCACAGATCAATTAAAAGTCAGTTAATGCAAAGATTTTGCTATGAACATAGGAACTGAATAGTTTAAAATTACCTCAAGATGCAGAGATCCTCCAATCGTTACCAAACTCCAAGTCAACAACTCAACAGAATCTGTTCATGCATTGATGATAAAGAAGTCACAAAATTGCTGAAGTTAGCACAAAGTCGGTTGCAGAATTTTGATACATTGATGCAATAAATCCTGTGATCATCCACCATTTGAAGAAAAGATACTGCTTTATCTCACGCCAAAGAGCTTCAATCCATGTATGAACAATTCAAGCTATCCAAGAAAGCAAATCACACATAGCTATGCCTCTCTTCTACCGACAATATGGACGGATTACATTAGCTGGTGATATAATTGGTTCCGTAAAGCAAGGTTCCAACAGTACTACATCTGCCGTAGTTATGTCATACTGGCAGGGATTAGGTCCCTCCCTTCAATCCATTGACTATGGCAGCATGAGGGTTGGAGTTTTTCAGTATTTCCTACAGCATTCGATAACCGTTTGTGATGGTGAACCAAGCAGTTCTAAAACACTGTGCCACCTCTTATGTTACATCCACTGGAAGAAGCTACACCAACAAGCAATTGGTGTGGAATATCGGCAACAATTTGTACTGAGCTAGCTCTTTGAGTCACCAGATGTGTGCTGCTTTATGCCTGCACAACATAATAGGCTTTCGTTGTGCATAATATGAAATTCCCAATGCACAAAGAAAGTGTTTTGTTGCATGTCCCATTCCACTGAAGTAGCTATTCATCTTTTCCTCGTCTCATGTAGTATGATTAGCACTATCTATAATTATATACTTCCCCATTAACTAGTGGAATGCAGCCTATTATGCAGGACATTGGTGGGGATCCACTTTGTTCACCGCATTTCATGCCCGATGACGTCATATAGTTTGAGTTTGCACTTTGACCCAACATTGTATACGATGAGACTGCAGTGTGAATCAATCATACCGGAATTCAGTGGCCATACAGCGAGGTGAGTGTACATGGAGAAGAAGACTATAGACTTACTATGCATGTATAAAAATGCAGCTACTCAATATATAACTTGGCTGTGGTAAATGATGTTGCCAGTTAACTGAGGGGGAGACACATGAAGGACTCCAGTGTGAATGGACACAATACTGTTATAGTGGCAGTTCCTATAATACACCAGTTCAAGGTGTCTAATCGAGTTAGCACCTTCAAAGAGGGGCTCTGTCAGGATGGGGTACCGCAATAGTTCCCTCGAGGCAATGGGGTTGAAGCACTCCCAGCGGTATGTACCTCCAGTGTTTGGTTGAGAGGGGTCTGTGCAGAAGTACACAGGAACCTGAAAATATGCTGCTATAGCCAGCACCTCGATGTGGGTAGCCCAAGTGTTCGGATTGTATTGTATTGTATTGTATAAACGTTCTTTTAATTGCATAACTTTCGGATGTGTCCAGCAAATGTGTCTGCATTAATGTCTGTCATTCTGTTCTGAAGGATCTGCGAGTTGAGATTCTCAAACCGAACGATCAGATTCCGCAGTGGCCAGTGTGCATTCTCATGGTGAAACAGGAGGTGAGATATGGCTCGAAATAGGCACTTGCCATCAGCAGCTACTGCCACTACCTTCCTATCCCACTGAGACAGGAAGGAACGTAGACTCTGATCAGAATCTATTGTAGCAAAGTTGATTAATAGTGAGGTAATGCATGTTGAACCATCTAGTAGGACCATATTTGTACATGTGAGCTTTAGAGTGGTTTTGGTTTGTGCTTCACACTTATGCATTATACACTTGCCGTATTCACTGGTTTCCTTCATCTGTCATGTGCTCATTTGGTTTTACCATGGGTTTTGTACTTCCTGTTTGTGTTTGTATTTAAGCAGCCGCTTTGCTGCCTTGTATTCATGCCTTCATATATTCACCGATAAGATATTCCGAGCTCACTGTGAGAGTTAACCCCATCGCACCGCCGCAACAACACCGCGCTACGGCAAGCTGCGCGCCGAGCTGTTACACTATTCAGAAGGCAGACAATGGTATCTCAACCACTGATATGATCGCTGTCGAGGAAACGGTAAACAAACAACTTCCTGTCAGTTTGTGCGTGCATAATATTATGGTGTGGTTTCAATGTGTGCGTGGCATCCCAGCTTCCGTGTTCCCTGAAGATAGATTCGGCTGGATGTCTGTCCCTCTTCTTGAAGTAGTGTGGTCCAAACTGACACTCTCTAGTTTCCTTCCGCACAACCTCAAAAGGTGTGTTCTGAAAGGAGACTCCTGAGCGGCTCCACATAATCCGCGATTTCCCCTGTAATCACATGGTGAAAGTAGACAGTGTGAAGTAGATGTATAATTATTGCAAATTAGGTGATCAGCCTCAGGTACTACTTGTGCCTTAGGAGTACCAAGTTCATTACCCTAATTATGAGTAGATATTACACAAACAGTTATCACTGGGGACTTACAAGCTTTGCGGATTTATTTTCCTTGTCTGTTTCTCCAGGTGTAGGTTGTTTCCTTTGTGCCGTTCAGCGGATACCCCATGTTGTGACCGTGTCTCACCGATGCGACTCGAGTGCCCTCCAAATCTTCAACGTAGCCTTCATAGTATGTCCCACGTTTCTTTAGGCCTTCAGCCCAAACTGGCGAGCTAGCATCCCTGAACTGTGTAGTATGAATATGGATGATTCAACTTTGAGCCCGGCATAGCTAATATTATGTCTTTGTTATTCTACTCAAAATGATGTGTGTATATTTGACAAGAACCTTATGTATCAACACGTACCTGGACAGGACTCTTCTCCACAGCTGAGAGGTCCAGACAACACTGCTTCAGGACCTACTGCACGATTAGCTATGAGCTGAGGTGGGTCAAAGTACACATTTTAAAACTATGACGTCCATTGGGCATGAAGCGTGTGAACAAAGTGGATCCCGACATTGGTGGGCGAGCCTGAGCGAAGTGCACGGAATCGGGACATGCAAGATGTTGCATTCAAATGACTGTCATCAGAATGTGACTGGGCAATGAGCATAGGCCACAGAAATTATGGCACTAAACATATACTCGTAGCTACACATCACAGCAACTGTGAGTCAGTATAGCGTTTATAGCGGAAGCAGTCTAGCAGTAACATCACCAGCCATGGCGGTAGGCCCACGAGCAATCACCGTCTTTGTCCGAGTGTCGCCACCGAGGAGGCAGAATGTTCAGTCTAGCAGCAACATCACCGGCCTAGCTAGCTCCCACGAGCAGTCACTGTCTTTGTCCGAGTGTCGCCACCGAGGAGGCAATGTCCACGAGTGGTCTCTTTGTTGTCGCCATCGTCCGTCGAACAGGTAGCTAGATGGTTCACGATTCCTTGCATCGAGGTGCGTAGCTATTGAATTTGAATATTATTGTGCATGTGCACGTGCAATTCGCTGATTGCAAGATCCAAGCAAGCAAACATACACACGCAGAGCACAATGAAGTCACGCTAGTGTGGGGCTCGCTCAGGCTCGCCCCAATTATATATATATAAACCAGTCAATTGAGCAATGTTATCATAAGCCTCATGACAAATTAATGGTATATGACTTTTCACAAACCAGTAATCTGCATATCCACATTACATTCTAGTATACATACAGTTCACACAACATTAATTTTCTTCTCATATATAAAAATGTTCACTGTTTCTTGCAAGCAGCTTTTACAATTCTTCCTGATCTACTTTGTCCATTGATTTCTCCGGAAGTCTCGAACAGTCTCAATCCTCTTGTTCATATGCATTATATTTCTCGTTTTTCTACATGAAGACGTTTTGCTAGATTACGGTAGTGCAAGGCATCACTCAACGCTCTATCTCTATCATCAATACACGAACAAATGGTATTGTGTAGTGCTATACTATCACCATTTGACACAACCGTGGGAGAAGGACGTGTAACTTGCGGTAGAAGAAGAACACCATCCTGTTCACATTGCTTCTGCACAGTAGTAAAGTCGGTTATACTTTGCACTACAGAAGTCAGTTCAAGGCTTTGGGGTTGCTCTGGTACTTCAACTAATTGTTTCTCTTCATTTTCTGTCTTCTCAAACAATTCAGCTCTTTTTTTCCAGCGTAAGCTATCTTCTTTCCTCCATTCCAGTAGCCTCTGTTTCTTCTTAAATCGTTGTTGTTTTCTTTTTCTTCTAGTGGTACTTATCGACCGTGGTCCTCTGGTGTGCTACAGAGAAGGTTAAGCAATAGTTTAGATAAGTGTAGTAAGCATAATCTCAGCACTTTTGTTGCTGCGCAGGGGGGAACCTAGAACAAAAATGCACCACAAGGCAGTCAGGGACAAACACACACCTACCCTGCCTACAAGACTCGCTCAGAGCAAAGTCGCCAGTCAGGGACACACAAACATACAAACTTCCCTGCCTACAAGACTCGCTCACGGCAAAGTCGCCGGTCAGGGACACACAAACGTACAAACTTCCCTGCCTACAAGACTCGCTCACGGCAAAGTCGCCGGTCAGGGACACACAAACGTACAAACTTCCCTGCCTACAAGACTCGCTCACGGCAAAGTCGCCGGTCAGGGACACACAAACGTACAAACTTCCCTGCCTACAAGACTCGCTCACGGCAAAGTCGCCGGTCAGGGACACACAAACGTACAAACTTCCCTGCCTACAAGACTCGCTCACGGCAAAGTCGCCGGTCAGGGACACACAAACGTACAAACTTCCCTGCCTACAAGACTCGCTCACGGCAAAGTCGCCGGTCAGGGACACACAAACGTACAAACTTCCCTGCCTACAAGACTCGCTCACGGCAAAGTCGCCGGTCAGGGACACACAAACGTACAAACTTCCCTGCCTACAAGACTCGCTCACGGCAAAGTCGCCGGTCAGGGACACACAAACGTACAAACTTCCCTGCCTACAAGACTCGCTCACGGCAAAGTCGCCGGTCAGGGACACACAAACGTACAAACTTCCCTGCCTACAAGACTCGCTCACGGCAAAGTCGCCGGTCAGGGACACACAAACGTACAAACTTCCCTGCCTACAAGACTCGCTCATGGCAAAGTCGCCGGTCAGGGACACACAAACATACAAACTTCCCTGCCTACAAGACTCGCTCACGGCAAAGTCGCAGGTCAGGGACAAACACACATACAAACTTCCCTGCCTACAAGACTCGCTGAATGCCAAGTCATCATCACAGTTCTACAGCGACCATGCGCTGTACAAAAAGCAGTAGCCATTTCAACAGACCGGATCCAAAGGACAGTTCAACAAATACACAGCTCTGTGTTTACTTGCCACTTCATTGCAGCTGTCTCTTATTCTGCTGTCACAGCTGCATGCTTGTTGCCTTTTTTACTTTGTTTATTGAAATTTCAATTTTTTGCTTTGAAGTCACATCCTGGGAGGTGGGGCAACCTAATTAATATGATTGCATGACAGAGTACGGCGTATAATCGGCTCACATGGGGAGTCCATGTCAGTGGCTCTCAGTGTTCTGACGGGTCCACACTGCAGAGACGGTATACAAACGGGCTAGGACGGTCTGTAGTACGGACTTCGACGGTGTACCATACGGTGCTCCTTGCTAAGTCTGTCTACGCGGTTCCCATTATGGAGTTAGATGGCAACGTCCGCTTGGAAGATGGAGTAGCCGTCCTGGTACCGTTGGCGTGGATTAAACGGACCGAAACGGTATCCGTCCTGTTGGACTGTTTTTGCTGGGATAGTAAATACTAAATTCAGTTCCCTCGAGTTGCATTACATGATTGTACAAGTAACATTATTCAAGGATCGCTTCAGCTAGTGCTCCCTAATTTTTCCATGTGAGCTGGCTCTCGCTGAGATAATTAACCCTCACGGCATCAATATGGGACCTAGCTAACAGTTGTCTCTCCAGGTCTGGTGAAATATCACCTCCCACATATAGTTCATGTTGTCTCGTGTGGCCGTACCCAAGTATTAGGGAGCAGTATAGTTGAAGTGAGTGAAGCAAATGTTAAACTTCATATAATATATACCTGCTGTAGGCTCTCAGGCCTTGTCGGTGTCCACGCTGGATCCGGAATGGAAGTCTCAGTCTGCAGGAGAACAAAATATACCGTATAGTGGGTAATTTTTGCGAGGTTCAAATTTTCGCGTTTTTCGCGACCGGTTGCCCGCACGCGAAAATTTGTGCCCGCAAAAAAAAATTCCTTCGAAATTTTTGCCACGTAGTACCTGAACTAGCTAGCCATGTCACTGCATCGCTACTTTCAACGTGCGCAAGGGCTGCCATCCCCCAAGGGACCTTTGTCTGCCACCGTCAGCCCCGCTGCCATTAAGGCTGCTAACCAAGAAGTGGGCAAGCAACTGCAGAGCACACCGTCTAGAGGAAGCTACAGCAAGATCTCGAGCGAACAACAAGCGCAGATAGCCAAATACGCCTCGCTTCATGGCAACACACAAGCCGTCCGCCGATTTTCGAAGGAGTTGGGGATAGATGTCAAGGAGAGCAGCGTTCGGGTGTGGAAATCGAAGTACCTGGCAGAGATATCTCAGAGGCGAGAAAAAGGTGAGAGTGGTGATATCTCTATTAAGAGCCTACCTTCCAAGAAGCGAGGACGACCTCTACTACTTGGAGAAAAGCTGGATATGGAGGTGAAGTGCTACATTCGAGCGTTACGGGAGGGAGGGGGAGTCCTGACTACAACTATCACTATGGCTGCTGCAACAGCCATTGTAAAAAGTCATGATCGGAATCTTCTTGCAGAGAACGCAGGATCTATCACAATTACCAAAACCTGGGCAAAGTCCATTCTGAAAAGAATGGGGTTCGTGAAGAGAAGGGGAAGTTCAACAGCCAAGATGACAGTTGAGAACTTTCTAGCTACGAAGGCACAGTACCTACTTGACATCACAGCCATTGTTGAGATGGAAGATATCCCCCCCCAGCTGGTGTTCAATTGGGATCAGACGGGGATTAGCATTGTCCCAGGATCATCGTGGACTATGGAGCTCAAGGGATCCAAGAGAGTTGAGATTGTAGGAATCAGCGATAAGCGGCAAATCACTGCAGTTCTCTGTGGCACCATGACTGGAGAGCTCCTGCCATTGCAGCTGATCTACCAAGGGAAGACTTCAGCCTGCCTCCCTAAAATTGAATTTCCTGATGGCTGGCATGTGACCTGTACACCCAATCACTGGTCTAACGAGGAGAAGATGAAGGAATATCTCGAACGCATCATCATACCATTTGTGCAACGTAAACGCCAGGAACTGAAACTTTCCTCTGATCAACCTGCACTTGCAATCTTTGACGTTTTCAAAGGCCAGCAGACGGAAGAGATCCATGCCTTGCTTGAAGAACACAACATCCATGCTGTATGTGTGCCAGCTAACTGCACGGATCGCTTGCAACCAATGGACCTCAGTGTGAACAAATCCGTGAAAGAATTCATGCGTAGTAAGTTCAAGGAATGGTATGCTACACAGGTTCTAAAGCAGTTGGAAGAAGGGGCAGATATCGTACCCATTGATCTCAAACTTTCCACACTGAAGCCTCTTGGTGCTCGCTGGCTCATCAGTATGTACGACTACCTCAAAGAACATGATTCTATCATTGTGAATGGTTTTAGAGCTGCTGGCATAGTATAGTCATAGTTATCATTATATCATCATCATCATCATCATTCATAATCATCATTCATAATCATGTACATGTACTATATGTATAGATGTATTGATTAATAATCACAGTTATGCAATTATAGAGAATGAAAATTACTTGCATGGAAATGGAGTGAGTTTTCCCTTCTCAAAGCACTGCACAAGGTGAGCCCTCATAACTGTTTGCTCGAACATTAGCGCACTCGGGTCCCGTTGATGTGCTAGGGAGGTTGCAACAGCTATGGCAAATGGTCCACAGTCAGACCCCCCAACTTGCTTTTGTAGTTTTGCCATTTGAATTGGAAGTGACGACCCTCGAAAAAGGTTTAACACAATAGCTTCTGTCTCTTTATCAAGGGAGTCATAAGCGGAATCGTAGACCTGCACGTCACCCTTTGCTGCAATGATGGTTGATGCCACTATCCAATGATTACCACGAGAATGAATTATCTGGACTTTATGCTCTTCTCTGGGCTGCTGCTTTGACTGGTATTTTGCAGCCCCTTCAAACCCGGAAATTGGTGTTTCAGGAGGTGATGGGCATAGTTGATATGGAGATCACTCAATTTCTCTCCAGCGTTGATGATGTGTTTATCAGAGTGTGTCAAGCGAATTCCATTCAAGTGTACCCATACTTCGTCAGACTGAGAGACTGGGGGATCCACATGGGTTTCACAGATCTTGGCTTTTTTACAAGGATGTTCCTGGTTCGAATCAACCATCGGGTGGAGAGCTGCCGTGACGAGCTCCTTGGCCTTTGCAGCATCTTTCTCGTTCCCTCGGAAGAGTAGCACACACGGAACTTCTAATCCCCCTTGAGGTAGATCTCCTGAATAGCGCCTGGAACCAGTAACTCGACAGAAGATCAACCTGCCTCGGCGCAGAAACATCGAACAGACAGAGGAAATTTTCCTGGGGACGTGGCCCACAATCGTCTCGCCTTTCATCACCGCCACAGCGAATGGATCCTCAGAATTAGCTCGCTCCCTTCGGCACGGTAGTTGATCCCCAACAGCAGCGGTCCACACGTTTTGGTAAGCGTGGTAGCCTCGCACCATCGCCTCCACGCTGAAATACCCGCTCAATTCTCCAGTAGTCGCCATTACACAAAATTGACACGTGAAGTGATAGTAAGGGGTGTGGTCATAGGTCGTGACCCGGTACCGGTACCAGTACCGTATTCGCGAAATTAAAAATCGCAAAATGTTTTTCAGAAAGGGTTTTTGGAAGATTCACGAAAATTTAAACCCGCGAAAATTACCCGCTATACGGTATTCAGTCATGCCTGTATACGGAAATGAAAGTTCGTATATACCTGCAGTACGCTCTCAGGCCTTGTCAGTGTCTGTGCTGGATGGGAAGTCTCAGTCTGAAGGAGAACAATAATTAATATATACAGTCAAGCATGCAAGTATACGGAAATGAAAGTTCGTATATACCTGCAGTACGCTCTCAGGGCTTGTCGGTGTCTGCGCTGGATGGGAAGTCTCAGTCTGAAGGAGAACAATAATTAATATAATACAGTCAAGCATGCATGCGTATGGAAATGAAGTAAAGTTCATATATACCTGCAGCACGCTCTCAGGCCTTGTCGGTGTCTGCGCTGGATGGGAAGTCTCAGTCTGAAGGAGAACAATAATTAATATATACAGTCAAGCATGCATGTATATGGAAATGAAGTAAAGTTCGTATATACCTGCAGCACGCTCTCAGGCCTTGTCGGTGTCTGCGCTGGATGGGAAGTCTCAGTCTGAAGGAGAACAATTACAAATTAATATATGTGACAGTCCCGTGTAGAATTCAAAGATTATTCCGCATTGGCCAAAAATGAGTTAGTGATGCTAATCGAAGCTTTGGGGCTTCCCCAACACTTTGCGAAAGTCTTAGCGCTAATCGTTGCTTGAACGAGTAGTTACGCCCACGAAAGTGCAGTGACCTCGGGCGTTTACACAGTATACGCACGCGGTACCGTCAACACGCGATAAAAATGGCAAGATTCAACTTTCTGTACCTGCGGTTGTGCGATAGCTACAAACACGGGTCAAACGCCAACAGTGAGAGGGATCCTTCGTCTAACGCAACAGCGCCTATGAAGCAAAACAGGTAAACAGCACCTACGCACTGAGCGCTAGATCGCTACTATACGGATCGACGGTACGTCAACGATGTACCGTTCACGTAATAACGCTTACTGTGCTGTCTTTGTTATGTTGGTATCCTTCAAACTTGTCACATCCTTAGACAATGGATCCATCTTGCTGCTGCTTTTTGTCCCATGTTTCTAGCTGTTGTAGAATAGGCGCTACAAAGCGTTGAAAATTAAAATTTATAATCGCGTTTATCTCAATAATTGACTTCCGGAATAACCTTCGATTTCTACACGGGAATGTCACATATACAGTCAAGCATGCATGCGTATGGAAATGAAGTAAAGTTCGTATATACCTGCAGCACGCTCTCAGGCCTTGTCGGTGTCTGCGCTGGATGGGAAATCTCAGTCTGAAGGGGAACAATAATTAATATATACAGTCAAGCATGCATGTATATGGAAATGAAGTAAAGTTCGTATATACCTGCAGCACGCTCTCAGGCCTTGTCGGTGTCTGCGCTGGATGGGAAGTCTCAGTCTGAAGGAGAACAATTACAAATTAATATAATACAGTCAAGCATGCATGCGTATGGAAATGAAGTAAAGTTCGTATATACCTGCAGTACGCTCTCAGGCCTTGTCGGTGTCTGTGCTGGATGGGAAGTCTCAGTCTGAAGGAGAACAATAATTAATATATACAGTCAAGCATGCAAGTATACGGAAATGAAAGTTCGTATATACCTGCAGTACGCTCTCAGGCCTTGTCGGTGTCTGCGCTGGATGGGAAGTCTCAGTCTGAAGGAGAACAATAATTAATATATACAGTCAAGCATGCATGTATATGGAAATGAAGTAAAGTTCGTATATACCTGCAGCACGCTCTCAGGCCTTGTCGGTGTCTGCGCTGGATGGGAAGTCTCAGTCTGAAGGAGAACAATTACAAATTAATATATACAGTCAAGCATGCATGCGTATGGAAATGAAGTAAAGTTCGTATATACCTGCAGCACGCTCTCAGGCCTTGTCGGTGTCTGCGCTGGATGGGAAATCTCAGTCTGAAGGGGAACAATAATTAATATATACAGTCAAGCATGCATGTGTATGGAAATAAAGTAAAGTTCGTATATACCTGCAGCACGCTCTCAGGCCTTGTCGGTGTCTGCGCTGGATGGGAAGTCTCAGTCTGAAGGAGAACATGCAATTACAAATTAATATATACAGTCAAGCATGCATGTATATGGAAATGAAGTAAAGTTCGTATATACCTGTAGCACGCTCTCAGGCCTTGTCGGTGTCTGCACTGGATGGGAAGTCTCAGTCTGAAGGAGAACAATAATTAATATATACAGTCAAGCATGCATGCGTATGGAAATGAAGTAAAGTTCGTATATACCTGCAGCACGCTCTCAGGCCTTGTCGGTGTCTGCACTGGATGGGAAGTCTCAGTCTGAAGGAGAACATGCAATTACAAATTAATATATACAGTCAAGCATGCATGTATATGGAAATGAAGTAAAGTTCGTATATACCTGTAGCACGCTCTCAGGCCTTGTCGGTGTCTGCGCTGGATGGGAAGTCTCAGTCTGAAGGAGAACAATAATTAATATATACAGTCAAGCATGCATGCGTATGGAAATGAAGTAAAGTTCGTATATACCTGCAGCACGCTCTCAGGCCTTGTCGGTGTCTGCGCTGGATGGGAAGTCTCAGTCTGAAGGAGAACATGCAATTACAAATTAATATATACAGTCAAGCATGCATGTGTATGGAAATGAAGTAAACTTCGTATATACCTGCAGCACGCTCTCAGGCCTTATCGGTGTCTGCGCTGGATGGGAAGTCTCAGTCTGAAGGAGAACAATTACAAATTAATATATGTGGCAGTCTCGTGTAGAAATCGAAGGTTATTCCGTCGTGGTCAAAAATGAGTTAACCACACAGATCAACGCCTTGGGGTATGCGTGACACTCCGCTGGAGTTTAGAAGCAGTTCGTTGTTTATGCGCGGAGTTATGCGGAAGTAAGCGTCGCACCCTCAAGCGTTTTAATTCAATAATGTATTGAAGCCACGTGACTGCGTTAATGGAGTAGGGACGATACACGCGGTCAGCGAAGTAGAGCTGTCTACTCGTGTCTGCTTGAAAAGAAGGTGAGTGGGGACTGCTGCTTTATGTTAATAGCCTGTTTTAGCCATTGTTCGATAGATTACTGATGTAGGGTGATTGATGCGGGACTGTTGTAGCTAGTGTACATGTTGGGCAACGCCTTGTGTATTTTATGAAGCACTGAGCGAAAAATGCTCTCGTAGTATCCGATCAAGCATTATTTATAGCGAACTGTTACCGTGGACCAGTTCTAAATACATGGGTGGGAAGCAAGAACAGTTGTAGACCCACGGAAGGCTTGACTGTTTTGCTATAGTGTGCTTTATTTAGAATTTGTTCCACAATATCAAGGGGAGGTCACATCCATAGATTCTGCAGTCACAGCTGCGACCGCAGGTCAAAACTTTGACCGCTCTTTTGCGCGGCTTGACCGTTGACCGCGCTGATTTTCGAGGCTTTGACTGTTGACTGCGCTGGTTTTCAGGCTTTGACAGCTGACTTTGCGATAGTATACGGAAAAATGCGTAGCGACTCCACCCCTTCCGGCCGAATTCCTTAGTATACGGGTTGACCGTACGCGGTCGCAGCTGTGACTGCGGTGCTTATTGGCGTGACTGCCCCTTGAATATCCTGTGAAAGTGCCGCTTGTAGAGAAGATAGCTAAGTGGGATAGTACAACATACAATGTAAATATTCAGTCCTTAGCATGGAAGATAGGACATCCAGCTTTTGTTGTGTGGCCTTCAGTCCACCTAGCCTTGTTGCGATGTCCACTTCCGTCGCAGCCATCAACGGTGCACTTACTAGCTTTTCTCCTCATAGGTGCGGAAGAGGATGTTGAGGCTGTTTGAACCCGTGCTGATGATTGTGCCAATGTGGAGATGGGGTGTGGTTGCATTAACGCTGGCAAATACTCTGGACGCCTGTCAGGTGAGATGAACTTGTCGTACATTGTCACCATGTTTGCCATCTTGTCATCCTTGATGTTGTGTTCGTGTGTGTCTTTGTAACTTGTCGAAGGTCTGCCAGGAGTGGTGAATCTTTCCATTGTCCTTTGAAGCAGTGTTCACGGACCTTCATCACCACCTGTCCAGTGTGTGCTCTTATAAACAGGAAGTCATGGAGCTTCCTAACTCCAGGAAGGTCAGAGTACTTCACTCCCAGAGTGTCTCGCCAGGTTAGCACATTCTCTCCAGTTTCGATGAGAGTTGTTGCTGATGGAGCACACAGCGATTTCAGCTCGTCAATGTTGAAAACATCAGCTACCTTGTAGGCACTCCCTATAGTGGCAAAAAGGCGATCTGGTGCGAACTTGGTATGACCAGCTATCATGAAGCTGATGTGCACGTGACTGATCACTCCGCCGTTTACTAGCTCCATGGCCCATGCAAACAAAAACTTGTTTTTGTTTGTGCTGGTTGCATTGTCCAGGAAAATTTGTATTCGCTGGATCCATGGGTGTTTGTGTGATACTGTCTCCAAGTACTGCATCAGAAGAGACACAGTATGATCCGTGTTCTTGGGACCGATTCGTTCGTCAAACAGGTAGATTGTGCCATTCTCTTCCCTGTGATCCACAATTCCGAACACATCATGGGAGACCTTCTGCAGGAAGTAGGTTGAACCGGGCTGCTCTGTCTTTCCCCAGGACGGGATCAGCTTTGATTACTGATAATCTGCGCTGATTGTCAGTGTGAAGCAGTGCTTCAGACGGTCCAGTTCCTCACTCTCTGCTACTGTCCGGGGATTTTTGTCAGTGAGTTTCACAATTGCACTCCAGCCGGTTTTGCACCTGTCCTGGCAACTCTTGTAGTACTCCCTGGACTTGGTGGCTGTCTGCTTGTGCTGCCGTAGCTCCTCTTCAAGGCTCTGCTTTGTCACTTCATGTGCCCTCAAGTTGCTCTCACTCGCATTACCAGACTGTTTTAGACGGTTGATAATGGCCTGAACTCGAGACACCTCCTCCTTCAAATGTTTGCACGTGTCACAATAGTCCGTCATGCTAGGGTGGAGAGCAACCTTGGGGCGATGCCTCTTGAGCCACTCACTAGCAGCTGTAGGACCATAGGTGCCTCTGTTGATTTCTGTTTGTGCCCTGTTGAACTCAGAAACGAGGGAAGTGTGTTTCTTTTCACTGAAATTCTTCTCTCTGTCCCTAGGTGGTGCCACTCTGCTGAACTTCGGATGGAAAAAGAATTGCGCACTGTAACTCCCTGACTGTCGACCATTGGGCTGGGAGTTGGCATCGACATATTCTAGGAAGTCGGCCTTCACATCTATCTTTGCGTGGTTTGATACTCTGAAATAGGAGTTTGTTTGAGTGTGTGTGTTGGGGAAGACCATTATCTCCCTTTGGTTGCACACACAGATTCCTGGTGCCCCTTTGTGCATTGTGTGGGTGAAGGGGGGGGGGGGGGGGGGGGGGGGGGGGTAGCTTCGTTCCTAGGCTCTCGTACTCGGAAGGGAGAAGAGAATCTGGTAACATTGGGAGGTTAAACCGTGGACTTCCGCCGCCAGGATTCTGTCAGAACCAGTCACATAAACGTGAACAAGTAACTACTTTGTAGGCATGTTTATCTTCACTGCCGTGCTAATGCACAAATTCACCAGCTCGCTCATCATGTTACCGCTTACAGGATCGACGGTACGCAAGGTGAGTTGTCCGACATGCCGGAAGTCAACGGTTTGACCCTCCCAATGTTACCATGCCTCCCTTCCGAGAATAATAACCTGGGAATGAGGCTGGGAGGGGGGACCCTGTGAACGATAAGCTCCGTTTAGATGTACGCACATTACCAATTTTGTATGTGTGTGGGTGGGGGGGGGGGGGGGGGGGGGGGGGGCTATGGAAAATCAGCTCCTTTCTTGCACACCAGAAACACATTACCTGGCGTCCCTTTGTGTGTGTGGTTGGGGGGGGGGGGCAACCCTACAGTAAGTTAGCTGCCTTTTGATGCACACACATTGCACTCACTCACCAACACACCTATAGCTGCTAATCCTATACCTGCCAGCCGTTCGTGTGGATACTGAACTTCCACTTCTTGATCATCATCCAATGTCCGCCACCACACAGCGAAAGTCAGCAAGTCCTCATCATCACCATGAAGAACGTAACTCTCCAGCCTCTTCTCGCTTACTTCACCCTTGGTCATCTCTACTATTGGTTGCTGCTTCTGCTTGCGTTTGATGATCCGCTGCTTGTGCAAACGCTCAGTGTGGACGTCCAAGCAAGCCACAATGCAATCTTCACAGAACAAGAAGTTCCCATGGGCATCAAGCACATTGTGGCGGAGCCACTTGTTTTGAGCTGTACAGAAGAAATTACACCTTTGTTCAAATGACTGATTTTTAATTCTGTAGTAATACCTCATAATACCTGTGATGTTTTGGTGTGCCAACTTCTGTTTCTTGGGGGTGGGGTAGCTAGCCACTCTGTTTTGAAGCACCTTGGCTGGGTGTTGGCCGATTGCTGCAAATGCCGCTTTCAAGCTGGCAAGCGCTTGGGTGCAGTGACGTGTGCAGTCACGCCTTCCATCCGCTTGGGTGGAGCTGGTCTCGGAGCTAGTACTAGTGCTGGAAAAACTTTGCTCCAGCGATTCCTGGAAGCGGTACGCGGCCCTTGCGTGCCCTTCGAAGTAGTTCTCTCGTCGCTGTCGCTGTCGCTTCGCAAAGATCGACTCTGCAGGCTCGGGAGTTCCAACGCTATCCATTACTAACTCGGATAGATCGAGACAGCTGCGCTATATGCAACGATCGCGCTCGATTTGTTTTACATTCCAGGTGCATCCCGTACCGCGTAAGACATGCAGGTAGATGCTGCGCTCGCTAGATTATGCCTCCAGTAAAGAAAGCGAGAGTTTGAGCTGGAATAAGTTTACTAAACTTTGAACGCGTTTTTCTCAATAATTGCATTCCGGAATAACCTTCGTATTCTACACGAGACTGTCACATATACAGTCAAGTATGCATGTATATGGAAATGAAGTAAAGTTCGTATATACCTGTAGCACACTCTCAGGGCTTGTCGGTGTCTTCGCTGGATGGGAAGTCTCAGTCTGAAGGAGAACAATAATTAATATATACAGTCAAGCATGCATGCGTATGGAAATGAAGTAAAGTTCGTATATACCTGTAGCACGCTCTCAGGCCTTGTCGGTGTCTGCGCTGGATGGGAAGTCTCAGTCTGAAGGAGAACAATTACAAATTAATATATACAAGTAGCTGAGCTCGCTTCGCTCGCTCAGCTACTTCCCCCTTGTTCGCCTACCGTGCGTAATCCGGCGCCGGACAGCTCTCTGAAGAGCTGCTTCTCCCCGATTGCATCCGCTTCAGCTGCTGCTCCCGGGCCCGATTGCGGCATCCGCTTCCTCTGCTGCTCCCCGTTTGCCTCCGCCTCGTGTCCAGCTGCTGCTCCCCGATTGCACCCGCTTCACCTGCTGCTCGCCGCTTTCATGATCAGCTGCTACTCCCGATCGCGTCCGCTTCGACTGCTGCTCCCCGATTGCGTCCACTTCAAACTGCTGCTCGCCCGATTGCGTCCGCTTCGACTGCTGCTCCCCGATTGCATACTGGATTCCAGCGCATGCCCGGGCCCAATGTTCTCGAACATTCTTCGCAGAGTTCGAGGTTCAGTAAATAATTTAAAGTACAAAGGTCGCGCGTCACTATAGTCTAGTCCCACCCCACGAACATCCCACTTCCGTCACTCACAGACAGACACACACACAGACACGTAAAATCTTAATGTATTGACAGTCAAGCATGCATGTGTATGGAAACAGTGTGTGAAATTAACGGGCGCCACGTCGCCAATGGCGACATAAAACTACCCTTTAGCGACTAATTTCGCTCTTCTTGGCGCCATTATTGGCGACTTAGTACCCAGCCGGCTCGTGTAGATGGCGCGCGGCGGTTATCAAGCGACACGTGGAGCTGACTCTGCAGAAAAAGCAACGAACTTTTCCAGTTCGTGAAGTGCCCTGCTTCAGCTTCCTCTGCTGCCGATCCGCTAGCGACCGATGGCGTAGAAGCGTTCAGCAGTGGGATTCCAACTTCTGCGTCGAGGAGCGGGGGTCCGCTCGCACCGCCCTCCAAGAGGAGGCGCTTCAACATGGACTGGACTAAAGGATGCGAGTGGCTTACGCACGACACCGATGCTGACGTGATGTTCTGCGAGTGGTGCCGTCGCTTCGACAGGAACGATCACAGGAACCAGTTCGTCAAAGTCTGTCAGTGTGCATGTATGTCCAAGTTGTTATCAGTTGTGTTTTGCATATATCCTCATATCATTCATTGTAACAAGCGTATTACCAAAAGAATGTTTGGCTACTAAAAATTTACAGTGGAGACTAAGTCTAGAAGTTAGTGGTCACCACTGGCGACCTGGATTTTGTTCTTAATTTCACACACTGGGAAATGAAGTAAAGTTTGTATATACCTGCAGTACGCTCTCAGGCCTTGTCGGTGTCTGCGCTGGATGGGAAGTCTCAGTCTGAAGGAGAACAATAATTAATATATACAGTCAAGCATGCATGCGTATGGAAATGAAGTAAAGTTCGTATATACCTGCAGCACGCTCTCAGGCCTTGTCGGTGTCTGCGCTGGATGGGAAGTCTCAGTCTGAAGGAGAACAATAATTAACATATACAGTCAAGCATGCATGCGTATGGAAATGAAGTATAGTTCGTATATACCTGCAGCACGCTCTCAGGCCTTGTCGGTGTCTGCGCTGGATGAGAAGTCTCAGTCTGAAGGAGAACAATAATTAATATATACAGTCAAGCATGCATGTATATGGAAATGAAGTAAAGTTCGTATATACTTGTAGCACGCTCTCAGGCCTTGTCGGTGTCTGCACTGGATGGGAAGTCTCAGTCTGAAGGAGAACAATAATTAATATATACAGTCAAGCATGCATGTATATGGAAATGAAGTAAAGTTCGTATATACCTGCAGCACGCTCTCAGGCCTTGTCGGTGTCTGTGCTGGATGGGAAGTCTCAGTCTGAAGGAGAACAATAATTAATATATACAGTCAAGCATGCATGTGTATGGAAATGAAGTAAAGTTCGTATATACCTGCAGCACGCTCTCAGGCCTTGTCGGTGTCTGCGCTGGAAGGGAAGTCTCAGTCTGAAGGAGAACAATAATTAATATATACAGTCAAGCATGCATGCGTATGGAAGTGAAGTAAAGTTCGTATATACTTGTAGCACGCTCTCAGGCCTTGTCGGTGTCTGCACTGGATGGGAAGTCTCAGTCTGAAGGAGAACAATAATTAATATATACAGTCAAGCATGCATGTATATGGAAATGAAGTAAAGTTCGTATATACCTGTAGCACGCTCTCAGGCCTTGTCGGTGTCTGCGCTGGATGGGAAGTCTCAGTCTGAAGGAGAACAATAATTAATATATACAGTCAAGCATGCATGTATATGGAAATGAAGTAAAGTTCGTATATACCTGCAGCACGCTCTCAGGCCTTGTCGGTGTCTGCGCTGGATGGGAAGTCTCAGTCTGAAGGAGAGCAATGATCACTGCACTCAATCTGCAGGCTTGCATGACACTATAATTAAATCATGAGGCAGCATGTATAAACATAAGTCAGAACACTCAATTCCATCTCTATGCTGCTATTCATGTATATGTGCATGTGAAGAGGTGTAATTATGGTACCTTGTCCCATTCCAATACATGTCCATCAGCATCCCCAGGCGAGACGGTGACCTATAGAAGAACACATAATTATCACATAATTATGTATACGCAGTATGTACTTCCACTGCACTACATGTAACTAACACAGACAGTAAAAGAGTGATCAACTTACACTCTTCTGGAGTGTTTCAAACTGTGAGTTGTGTGCTACGTTGCTGGACAACAGAATGGGTGGAGATCCTTGAATATGCAATGATGGAGACATGCATGTTGATGAAGTATACGTAGGTACTAGTATCTAGTATGCACACGCGATATTGTATCATGTTGAGTGGGCATACGAAAGAAATAGCCACAGGGCGCAATATTCCATGTACACCTTCCAGTTTTGATTCAACTCTTAGTACAGGCCTGGGCAAATACATGCTGTAACACAAGATCGATCATCAGAGTATATGTGTGGCAATAGTATTATATACGGCCGAATCAACATGCATGTATGAGTGAACTTGAAGTACAGCCCAGTTTTGTAGGTCTGTATACTTATAATCACAGCCGTCAGTGATATCTCACATCTGGATAGACTCACGTCCAGTTTGGTAGCCATGCAGGAAGCGTTGATTTGAGAATATTCGGCCAAAGCATAATAGGTAAAATTTCGATCAGGCAATTATACAGAGGTTTGCATAAAGCTTGCAACAAACACTGCTGAGCACAGCTGAGACTAGAAAACCACAAGTCCCACCCTATGTACATAGTGACTTATTACAGCTAGGAAGCTCTACTAAGTGGGTAGGAAGCAAATTAAAGGTACCTGGTAATGGCACAGGGTGGGACTTGTGGTTTTCTAGTCTCAGCACTGTGAGCAGGGCTTGTTGCAAGCTTTATGCAAACCTTAGTCTCGGTACCAGACCCTCGCACGTGGGAGGAGGGTCTGGTGCACTTGCATACATAAAAATTTGTACTCCACGGAATTTCGGCGGGATGAATCTGATTGGTTGATTGCTGTTCGATTACATATTTTTTCATGCAAACACGTGCACATCGCAAATTGGAGTGACAGCTGATAGAGACACAGCAATCTAGACGTTCACCAAGCTTGGATACCCCACAGCGAATCCCGAGGAGCTAGAAGCTGGGAAGGAGTTAATGAAAGGGAAAGACGTCTTCGTTTCTACGCTGGAAAGTCCCTCTAGATCTGCTACGGTAAGCTTAGTCTGCCACTTGTGTTCGACTAGCTAGCTAGCTATTTGCACAGCGGTTCCGCACCAATGTCTATTGTTGTTGTCGTACGCCCTCTGAAGGCACTCGGCCAGGTATCAGCTGCATTCTGGTGTGCCCTACTTCACTGCATAATGGGTCCAAAGCTGCAGTAGCGCTCTCGGAGTCCGAGTTAGAACATTCCATCGGTTCTTGCAATCATCGATCTGGCAGGAATAGAGTTGACAAGGATCGCAAGGTTTACTCCTTCTAGCTATATAGCTGTAGCCGTTTCATTGAGCGCATGCACTTTTGGCACCTACATGTATATTAATCAACGCCTTCAATTATCACTCAGGAAACCTGTAATGTCAGCGTATCCCATAAACAGTTTATGTAGGCAAGTGCACGAGACTATGCAAACCTCTGTACATCCAGGCCTAACTATTGGATATTTGTACAAGGGAACATGTTTGCTAAGCAACACTGCAGGGATAGCACCGCCCTATCTCTAAGTGTCCAGACTAATTAGTCACAATCATGACAACTCAGCAGATACACTCCCACACCTTGAATAGCCTTGGGCACTAATTAATTCCTAACTCCCATAACTGAGTCAGTCAATAAGTCTACCAAAGATACTGACATGGTAGCTTACCAAAGAGTGGATCAAGGTGGGATCTAGATCTGCTTTGCAGCTGCTGCTTCAGCTGGGCGAGTTCCCGCCGCAGTTCCATGACGTGTGCGTTACTAGTACTTGGTGTCTTCTTTTGCCTTTTGTTCGGTTTTGGCTCCTCTGAGGTAGTAGAATGCACTTCTGCCTCTGCTAGCTTCAGCACCTCCTCACAACTAATTTCGCAATTAGCCAGTTGGTTGAGTGTTTTTAATAGGGGCTGTTTTTGGTCTTTATAATAGAGAAGTAATAGAGAAGTAACTAGTGCTATTCTAACCAATCAGAATACTGTGGATGTGTGGACAACAAGTCAATGCATGCATTATTTGCCGTTACATTGTGGCCTCATGCATACAGGGTTTTCTGAACCCTTGCAACACCACTAAAATGCTCAAAGCCAATTGCATACACCATTCCATATATGGGCTACAATTTGTTGTGCTAAGTATTATTTACTAAGCAGCTGTCACAACTGTGCTTGAGTACTGAACTTTAGTCTTTAATTAAATTTCACGCGAAAGAGTTTCGACGACAAAATTAATTGTCCACTAATAATTAACACAACCAGCTGCGGCTGTTGCAAGGGTTTGGAAAAAGCCCTGTATCTTGGCCCAGTCCTGAAACAAAATTATGCTAAAAAGAGTGTGATCCTGCTGAAATATTGGTGAGCAGTCACATCAAACGTTGGTCCGAGGTGATGTATATAGCTAGCTACAAGTTGAAATTTTGTTATGACTCACCTGACATTTGGAGAACTTCACCCTCATAAAATTTCCCTCCCCATTTGAAGTCTCCAAATGCCCCCACGTACGCCGTCTGCCCCACTTGAATGACTGAAGTAGACAAGACACTCAAAGTTTCGTCCTCAACCCATCGCACCAGACACAACTTGGCCATGTCGTCGATAAGATGAACGAGCCTCTCAAGGAGGGCAAGTGGAAAAGGCGGATACGGTCGGACGCGGACACGGACGCGGACGCGGACACGGACACGGACGCGGACACGGACGCGGACACGGACACGAGCCAAAATTATTTTTCGGCCCTTTGCAGTGTAGGACAGAAGCTAAACATTGTATTCATTGGCTAAAGTTGCTTGCTTAGCCTATTGAACCGTCTTTCATGTCTTACCTGGAGTCAGCAGAGGTCAAAGGCCTTCTTCTTCTTCTTTGTATCCTCCTTTCTAGGAGAGTATCCCAAATTGGGCTAAATAGGGTCAGACTGGAGCAGGAGAGAGTTTCGGTACGCACGAAAGGAAATCGATGATGAAAACTTGTGTTGAGCGGTCCTTGATCCATACACAGCCCAGCATGACGTCAGTAAAACGGTCCGGGTCCCGCACTATATCTGGGAGTAACTGCTTGAAGTGGGCGGGAGCGTCTGAAAGTAATTCGAGGCGACGAGCAGAGAGGGATGGGCAACGAAAGATGAAGTGGGCGGAGTCTTCGGGTTCAGTGCGGCATAACTTGCAGGTGGGATCACCAGGAGGAGCTCCGTTCAGCCTCCGACAAAACCTCGAGGTGTCAGCCTCCAGACCGTCACAGCCAACCAGCAATCTCACACGGAAGTTGGCTTTGGAGGTGGCATGCCGATCATGAAGGGTGGAGAACCAATGATGGGAGGGTTTACCGCGGGGGAGGTTGCAAAAGGCTATTGGGTAATCAGGGCACCCCTCGATGAGCTCGATGTAGTGGTTGATGTTGAGGAGTCGTTTGGTGGAGTTCTTCCAGGATGTTTTACTTCCTGGGTTGTTCAGGAGTTGCTCAAGGGATGGGAGGTGGAGGCTGTCCAGAAGTTGGCTCCACAGTGGAATAATCCCTGAGAGTAGAGGGGCCGACAACCGTTGTTCAAGGATCTGCCTGGGGAGGTCGGTAGTAGACATGGATGAGATGGAGTTGATGAAGGAGAGTTGCTTCTGGGCTATGAATGAGGATATGTCCCTGGAACCTAGGAGGTTGGTTAGAGCAACGCTAGGGCATCTAACAGGGAGGCCTTGAATGGTTCTTAGTATCTTCCGATGGACACGTTCCAGCATGAGTAACTCTGTTTTGGTTAGAGACCAAAGCTTACATCCATACAGCAGAATAGGGAGGGAGAGAGTGGAAACAAACTCTTGAAGTTGGCACAACAGTGCAAACAAACTCTTGAAACTGGCACAACAGCACAAAAAGTCTAGAGCCTGCAAAATTATGCCGACGGCGCCTAAAACACACGTGAATGTCGGGGCCTACCTGTTTTCTGGGGCCTACCTGTTAACCCAAACTGGAACTCAGATAGTTTCGGTCTAATGAATTTGATGACTTTATTGTATATGATTCTTTCCAGAACTTTGGACAATATGCAGAGTAGAGATATGGGTCTAATTCTTGATTTCTGTTAGGCTTCCTTAATTTTTGGGGATCGGGTCCATTGTGAGGGTAGAAAACCGCTCTTCAAGCATTGAGTGAATAAGTGGAATATAGGTTCAAGCAAGGGTATGCTGCAATTGTGTATACATTGTTTGTGTATGACCCTACAATGAATAGCATCATAGTTCTTTGTTTGTTCCATATCAGGTTGATGAAAGCTGTGATATAAGCAGTGGTGAAGGTAGTGAAGATATAGTGGTGACGAAAGTGGGTATGTGACAAGAAGGACAGTGCACCCCAAGCTACAACTTACACTCTTTTCTGGTTAACTATTGACTAGCTGTCGTTAAGAGTAAGAAGAAAGACTCACCATGCACAAACTTGTCAAAGCAATATCCTTACCATCATAATTATAATTTATTATTATGGCTCTGGAAAGACTATAATGCATGGTTGATTGCAAATCACAATGAACTACCCAAAATTAATGCGGTTAATAAACTGCCCATGCATGTGTGGTTAGCCCACATGTGGTTAATAAGCTACCCACATGCGGTAAAAAAACCTGCTATATGAGGTTGATAAACTGCCCACATGTGGTTAATAAACTGCATGCCCACGTGCGCAGGAACTGTATAGATACCACATTCAGTAGCTATATGAATTTTTTTTGCAGCTAGGTTCTCATACCAGCATGATAATTAATGTATTTGAATGCACTGATCTTGTTCCATAGGTGACCGAGATCAACCAATGTTGCCAGAGTGCATTAGGTTGCAAGGGCTGGAAAGAAGGATCAATCTACCCCAGGAGATTGGCACAAAGTACAAAACATTTGGAACTCTTCTGCTGGAAGACATAACTGGAGAAAGGGTCAATGCTATAATTCGGAAGCACATGAATGATGCTGAAAAAATCAATGAGACAATTCTTGAAGAATGGATTGCTGGTAGGGGCAAGCATCCTGTCACATGGAAGACCCTCACTGAAATCTTACAGGACACAGGACTCAATGTGCTGGCTGGTGAGATTGCAGATGTCAAACTCAAAACAGCTCACCGCCAAGCACAGTCAAGTGAGTTAGAGTGTTGCAGCAGGATACACTTATTGTATCATAACTTATAGAGAAGAAGTGGACGTGCACTGCATTAACACTTTGCACGCGTGATATGCACTTATGAATAATTAATGAGTTAGGAAAAACCAAAATGGAAGATAAAAAAAAGAGTTCATCTTTCCGGATTCGAACCGCCGATGTCCAAGTCAACATGCAAGCGCACTGCCGACTACACCAGAGGAGGGAGTGCAAGCTTACGGAGGTTCGTATTTGTCCGTTACCTCTTCCGGTAGTATTCGTTATGAATTCGGAGTTATGCGATTTCCGTGCAACGAAACAGCCATGTCTAACGGCTTCGAGAAGCAGATTTTGGCACCGACTGTTCCAAGATGTGTTCATGCGAGCGACTTATCCTTTGAGATATGTGTATCTCAGGTGGTCAAGAGTCTATTTAGCTGTCAAGACAGTTGAGACTGCTCCCGTCTTTGTGTGAGAACGCTGTAAAGTCGGGTCTAGCTTGAAGCGTCTCAAGATGGTCAGATTCAAGCGCCTGTAGTGCAAGAACGCAGGGTGCTATGATGATCGGACCTGCGCCTGATGAAAGCCCCATCTCTGTACTTTCAGAAAATAGCCACATCATGGGGTGACAACCCCATCAGATTTGGAGCTATGAGCCCCTGAAGTCAACCATGTTTCATGAATTTGGTTTGCGTGGGTGAATTTATGCTGCCATATCTCGAGAACGCTACATGCTATGGACACGAGACTTGCACCATTGGATACACCAAAGACTGAGGTTTGTAAATACATGTGGAAATATTGTGACAACCCCATCAGATTTGGAGCAATGAGCCCCTGAACTCAACCAATTTGTGTGAATTTGGTTTATGTGGGTGACTTTGTGTGGCCGTATCTCAAGAACGCTACATGCTATGGACATGAGACTTGCACCATTGGATACACCAAAGACTGAGGTTTGTAAATTCATTGGAAGTATTGTGACAACCCAATTAGATTTGGAGCTATGAGCCCCCGAACTCAACCAATATGTGTGAATTTGGTTTACGTGGGTGACTTCGTGTTGTCATATCTCCTGAATCCTACAACCTATGGACATGAGACTTGCACCATTGGATACAACAAAGACTGAGGTTTGTAAATACATGTGGAAGTATTGTGACAACCCCATCAGATTTGGAGCAATGAGCCCCTCGACTCAACCAATATGCGTGAATTTGATTTACATGGGTGAATTCGTACTGTCATATCTCTTGAACCCTACAACCTATGGACATGAGACTTGCACCACTGGATACAACGAAGATGGAGGTTTATAAAGATATGTGGAAATATTGTGACCACCCCATCAGCTTTGGAGCTATGAGCTCCTGAAGTCAACTATGTTTCATGAATTTGTTTATGTGGTTGAATTTGTGTGGCCATGCATAATTATCTCCTCAGCCCCATATACAACCTATGGACATGAGACTTGCACCACTGGACTGGACGCAGCAAGTATTCTGCTATACAGTGCATTTATGTAGAGTGATATCTGTACAAAATTGAATCATGTTTGTAAATTTAGCAGGTTTCTACCTATGTTGCTGTAGTGCTGGTGGAGGTGGGATGCGCCGTCAATGCAGAAGTTTCTGGAACTGTCGCCGAATTGGAATCAAGTCTTTGACCACCAGGCTAACTCGTCCAGAAACTAATGCTTACAATGTGGCTTTAGAGTCTCCAATTGACTTGCTAGACCTGTTTGTTTATTGAATGAGGGACGTTCACCCTCATAGTAATGGTCATGATCAGAAGTATAGTAGTATAGAATGGAAGGCAATGTGGGTCTAGTCACTTATCAAAGCCCTTTCAAGAATCTGATTCTGACACCACTGATTCAGATGCCACTATAGATGTGATAGCTCCAAAGAAGTTATTGAACACACTATCACATTCAAATGCATAGGTACTACCAAATGTAGTGACTACACCAAAAGTGACATTTTGAGTAAGGCTAGAAAGGAGTTCTCGTTGGGAGTTTAATTTCAGTCAGGTTAATGGCTAGTCCCATTGACAAGACAGCAATAGCAATTCAGTGCTACATGAATGGAAAATAGATGTGAATAGGATATATAATAATACCAGGAGCGCATGAGCCACCAAAGGCTTCGGCAGCTCATGCGCTCCTGATAATACCGCAGAATTCGAAGTACTAGTCCATGATGCGCTAAGCAAAAATTAAATTTAGATATAGTGCATAGGCTGCATGGATACAACCAAACAATGATCACTTTCACAGGCACAAAATTATGGGGTAATCTCGAGTTGATAGTTTGAGGTCTTCAGGAGACATAGATGTATTATATAGCTGCACAACATCTCCAGTGTGAACTAAAATCCATGAAAGTGCTGATAGCAGCCACGCAAAGCTCCAAAGCTGATGGGGTTGTCACAATCCACACATCCTTATAAACCTCCATCTTTGTTGTATCCAGTGGTGCAAGTCTCATGTTCATAGGTTGTAGGGTTCAAGAGATATGACAGTACGAATTCACCCATGTAAATCAAATTCACGCATATTGGTTGAGTCGAGGGGCTCATTGCTCCAAATCTGATGGGGTTGTCACAATACTTCCACATGTATTTACAAACCTCAGTCTTTGTTGTATCCAATGGTGCAAGTCTCATGTCCATAGGTTGTAGGATTCAGGAGATATGACAACACGAAGTCACCCACGTAAACCAAATTCACACATATTGGTTGAGTTCGGGGGCTCATAGCTCCAAATCTAATTGGGTTGTCACAATACTTCCACATGAATTTACAAACCTCAGTCTTTGGTGTATCCAATGGTGCAAGTCTCATGTCCATAGCATGTAGCATTCTTGAGATACGGCCACACAAAGTCACCCACATAAACCAAATTCACACAAATTGGTTGAGTTCAGGGGCTCATTGCTCCAAATCTGATGGGGTTGTCACAATATTTCCACATGTATTTACAAACCTCAGTCTTTGGTGTATCCAATGGTGCAAGTCTCGTGTCCATAGCATGTAGCGTTCTCGAGATATGGCAGCATAAATTCACCCACGCAAACCAAATTCATGAAACATGGTTGACTTCAGGGGCTCATAGCTCCAAATCTGATGGGGTTGTCACCCCATGATGTGGCTATTTTCTGAAAGTACAGAGATGGGGCTTTCATCAGGCGCAGGTCCGATCATCATAGCACCCTGCGTTCTTGCACTACAGGCGCTTGAATCTGACCATCTTGAGACGCTTCAAGCTAGACCCGACTTTACAGCGTTCTCACACAAAGACGGGAGCAGTCTCAACTGTCTTGACAGCTAAATAGACTCTTGACCACCTGAGATACACATATCTCAAAGGATAAGTCGCTCGCATGAACACATCTTGGAACAGTCGGTGCCAAAATCTGCTTCTCGAAGCCGTCTGACATGGCTGTTTCGTTGCACGGAAATCGCATAACTCCGAATTCATAACGAATACTACCGGAAGAGGTAACGGACGAATACGAACCTCCGTAAGCTTGCACTCCCTCCTCTGCGACTACACCATAACGCCGTCCTACCCTTCTCTAACGCATACAGGTATTTAAAAGCTAACCGTTCAAAATCGCCGTGGGCCACTTTAGTGGCCCGCCGCGTGCAAAGAGTATTATGTACCTTGGCTATGACATCCTAACTTACAGTTACTGTGTTGCTATGACAACCTATATATATATATATATTATATGTACCTTGCATGCAGCTACTGCATTGCTTTGTATTGCTTTGTACAAAGCAGTTTTCCTGAAATCAAAGCTAGTGTACTTACATGAGGGACTGATATAATATTATAGTGATTAATGGGTGACATCTTCAGCTATACATTAACTGCTGCTTCTCCACTACAGTTGACCAGACAAAGCCAACCCTGGTTGAGTGTGTCAGGTTTCGAGGAAGAGAGAGAAGAATCAACATTAGCCAGGAGATTGGTACAAAGTACATAACATTTGGTACCCTCCTCCTGGAGGAGAGAACTGGAGAAAGGGTCAGTGCTATAGCTCGCAAGCATAATGAGTGATTGTGAACAAAGTGCTATGGAGATTCTGGAGGATTGGATTGCAGGCAGAGGCAAACAGCCTGTCACCTGGAACACCCTCATTGAAGTCTTATATGACATTGAACTCAGCACTCTGGCCAGAGAGATTGAGACTGTCAAACATCCTGAAGATAGACCTACCGAAGTTACCGAATGTTCAAATCAAGAAACTGGCAATGTTTGTGCGGAATATTTAGATAAGAGAGGTGACGAAATACCTACTGGAAATATTGAAAAGTTCAGTCGTAACAATTCAGAAGAAGCGGTCAGTGTTATTATATCAGTTAACACAAATCCAGAGTTGGGTTTCAACTGTGGAGACACAAATGATAGTGAAGTTCTTGGCCAAGAGTTACAGGGTCAAGCAAACCATGCCTCTGGCGAGATTAGTGGGACAATTGATCAAGCAAATGAAGCCTGCAGTGAAATAGGCTGGACAAAGGATCGACCGAGCAATGCCTGCAGTGAGGTTGGCAGGACAAAGGATCGAGCAAGCGATGCCTCAGGTGAGATTGGCAGGACGAAGGATCAAACAATTGATGCCTCCGGTGAGATTGGCAGGACAAGGGATCAAACAATCGATGCCTGCAGTGAGATTGGCAGGTCAGAATGAGCATGGTCCTGATTGAAGATGAACATTTGGATTAGCTAATTAACATGCACATTTCATCATCATTCATACAAATTTGATGCACATGTTGAGTGTTCATTCCTTACTTCAGTGACTGCTAGCTTTATTGTCTGTATTGGTGTGTAGAAATTAAGGTTTGCACTCCTTATGTCACCTTTATTAGTAACGTTTGTACGCTGATTAGGAGCCAGTTTATTAGTGGGTTTTTCCCTCACTGTGTACCTGTGAGGTTTTTCCCTGGCACAATGTGTGGGCCCACAAGTGCCTAACTTTAGTTTGTTAGTGTTAAATCTTTTGGCCCTGGCTTTTCAGCAACCTGTTCAGTGTGTCATTGACCCATATTATACACACTTCACCATTGCACAGCATTACTTGTGACGTCATTATATAATGTGTTTTCGTGTTTTTCAAATTGGTTAACGATTTGTAATTCTAGCACTAGTCGTACTGCTGCTGCCATTGTAATACAATACAACACTGTCTAATTGCTGTCACCAGATAAACAGACCTCAATTGTTTGCTCAGTTACTCTGATGTGCCTGGAGTGTCTGGTACCTTATTGCGATGCAGACCAAGCGGTGTTCCAACCACGCATGCATGCAACAGATCGAGTCTGCACTCAATTTTAAGTAGCTATATATACTCACACCTCATGCTTAATGTCATGTTGTGTAGTTCGATGTCATGAAGGAATGGCCCAGCATGCTGACTCGGAAAAACATGTATTAAGTCTACGTAGTTTTGGAGATTATAGGATTATAGCAAGTGATATATCTTTTAGTCTTCTCTTGTGTATTTCCAGCCTTACCAGCCAGTAATTCTTTCTCTACACAGTGCCCACCATTAATGCATTCCTGAGAAAAATTTATGTGATTAGTATTCCATTCCATTCCATTCCAGTAAGCTGGAATAAACCATTCCTGGGAAATATGATGCACATTCAACAGATTTGATAAGGTTGCTGCTGGCAACAATAATTAAGATGTAGCTAAGATTGAATCTGTCATTATAATAGCTATAGCCCTAATTGTCCTTCGTCATTTTGCTGTGGAGACCCTGGAAATCGAATGAGGGGACCAAAATTTGATTATATGCAAGAAGGTTGTATATTATAAGCCCTTAGCCTTGCAATCTAACCCCACAAATCCGTTGGATTGGAAAAAGTGCAATGGAGTCCTGGCCTTGGGAGCCAAAGGTGAACCATGCATGTACTTATAGATCCTTGATAACAAGGATCTTCTCTCAGTACTCACCCACAGGACAGAGCTTCAATCTCAACACTACTGAGAAATAAGCTGTGTTCACTGCTCATGCCAATGTTACTAGATGCTAGCCTCGTTCCCAGGCTCCTCCCCAGCATACAGTATAATCACTATGCAACAAAAGCTCGGGAGGAGCCTGGGAACGAGGCTAATGCTAATGTGCTAATGTGGTCAATCTCATACTGTATTCATGCCAATGTTACTAGATGCTGCTGATGCTAATGCAGTCAACCTCATACTGTGGCTCATGCCAATGTTACTAGATGCTGCTAATGCTAATGTGGTCAACCTCATACTGTATTCACTGCTCATGCCAATGTTAATAGATGCTGCTAATGCTAATGTGGTCAACCTCATACTGTATTCACTGCTCATGCCAATGTTACTAGAATCTGATGCTGCTAATGCTAATGCAGTCAACCTCATACTGTATTCACTGCTCATGCCAATGTTACTAGAATCTGATGCTGCTAATGCTAATGCAGTCAACCTCATACTGTATTTGCTGCTCATGTAAACACCCACCAAAATATTGGGGGTGGGTATATACTTATAGCCTTATATGGTAAAAGGCCATTACCTGTTTATGTGTTTCCATTTCTTGCGTTACTTTTTCCTGCTATTGTCATCCTAACTACAACTAGCTATCCTATTTTTTGATGCTGACACTATATTCCTCAGTTCCAAATAGATTCCTTACTTCTAGTCAATGTCTTTTACACTGCATGTCCATATAGTGCAGCTGGTGTTGGTGGTAGCTAAGTCACTCAGCTAGTGTGATGATTTTGCACCGAGGCTACAGCAGTTTTCATCTGCACCTCAGCCTCTATATTGAACCTACAGAGAAGTGGGAGCAGGATTCAGGATAGGGTGAATGAAGTTTCTGGCTGCTCTCAATGCATGAGAAGGGGTTAGATATGATGTGATTGAGGTGTTTCTATTTCCTATTTACCCATAGTGTCATGCACCTGACCCATTCTACACTGTCATCACTAAGGGGTCTGGCTCGTTGGAATAAATCTAACCTCCAACCCACTAACTCAATTTTGCATGGGTGATACAATTGCTTTGCTGCATGGACTGTCAATCTAACACATAGCTGAGAGTTGACCCTTCGTACCACTCTGGAAATTACCTACTCTCCTGCAATTATGTTACAACTCTCCTGCCCATGCAGCATATACCTGGCATTGCACTGTAAACAGGTCACTAGTGCTTCTCTACAGTATATCCAGCAGCATCCTCTGCAACAACTCAATTACTGCTGAAGGTAGTTCACAGCACAGTCATGCTCTACATGTCACACTGCATGTCCTAGTCTTCATGATTTTAATGTTCTTTACAATGATTATCACCAATACAGCAACTCCATCAATGAAATCAGTTTCTGCTTCTCTGACCTCCTCAACTATTCTACATGACCTCTACCACTCCAGGAAAGAAACAGGTAGGCTTTGACTCAAACCAATTGTTTGGTTTTCCAGTGTTGCACTATAATGAGTATTGTCCACATCAGCAGGTGCTTCACAGAGAGGTGCAGTCTGTTCTCCACCTCCTCCCCCAACACTACATGCCTCTATGGATGACATTATTGGTAAGTGGTGTAAACAACGAAGTGTTTCTCTGTCAGTACGCTAATGCATTAACACCAACCTTACTTCCCATCCACCGGTCTGTCTTGCTTGTACCCTCAGCTGACAAAGACTTCTTGTTGCTGAACAGTTAGTTAGTCAATGCCAAGCTCATAACTCACCTGCAGCATTGCTGTCAGCATTCTGTCATGAACATACAGTTACCAAATGCATGGCCTCACTAATTTCTGTACCATGCTGGAGATTTTGCTTTTAATCAGTGTCCCTATCATTGTACCACATGTCATATATATCACTTTTAAAGCCAACATAGCCTTGTTCCTAGGCCCGTATGCAGGGGCCTGGGAACCTATGCAGCTAGCCCCAACATTGTACATTGTAATAAAGTCTTGTAAGTAGCTATATATGTATTGGGTTGCTTGTTCAGAAGGGGGGAGGGATGCATGCATGCATATGCTGATCGATGCACTGTAGGAGGAAATTTCCACTGGTAGTATAATATAGCCATGTTTAAACATGTTTATATGCTCAGGTGAACTTTTCTGTAAGACTGCATAAATGTGTCTACACGACATCATCATTCATATATAAGCCATACATGCAGTATAATGACATTACATGTCACACTAAAGCATGCAATATAAGCAGACTACACAGATCAGAATAAGAACTGGTGACAAGACCATATCAAAGGTGGTATAATCAATGCACAGTCCAAGTGAGAAACTAGTCTAGAGATCATAATTACACATTCTATACGAACATGAAATTTACACATTCCATCAGAACATGAAAAATGTGATAAGAGTCACCCTCCTCCTGGTGACGGTGTGTGATACTGGAAGCGATCTGCACTGGATCTGGGACTGTCACTGCAGTTCGCTATTGCTTCTTGACTGGTCCATTCCAGATGGCAGCAAACGTTACGGCAGAGTTGTGTCCTGGCTGCTGCCAGTAGTGAGACCCAGTCAGTGGCTTCAAACACACTGGAAAATGTTTACGCTCTATTACGGATTTTTGTCAGTTCCTTGCAGCATCCAGCTGTACGTTGGCAACGTCTATTAGCTAACTACTGTAACTCCAGTCAGGAGAAGACCTGACTCAACCGAAATATTATAGTACGCTAGCTACGGTAACGGTCACGCCGCCATAATTAATTGGTTAAAATTATCGGAAGTAATTTGCGCTTAATTAATCGATAGCCAGCGATTGTGGGTGGGGCTGGTAACCTTATTTGGTCGTAGCATGTGGGCTGGCTAAGGCATGCAGAGAATGCATGCTACGCCACAGTAGTTACTCCTACGTTTGTCAGTGAATAAAACCTGGAGAAGAAAAGAGTCAAGAATCAAGTCAAGCTGCCTGCTGAGTGTCCACCTTGACATCCGATTGAGCAAGATTCGTGCCGTGCCCCACCCCTTTTCTGCTGCTACGAACCACATGTACCAAGAGACGACAGAAGCTGCAGTAAGTACTCGTTCCCTCTTTCCCGAGTTTCAAGCGAATGTATGTACACACCATTTACTTCGCGCACAATCTATAGTCTGTCATGCTCAAACTCGAGAGACAACGTCAGTAAGAAGTCACGCGCTGTTGTGATATATTATGCCAGATGCAAGTAGGGCATAAAACTAAATGCGTGTTTAAGTTATCGCTCAGTATCAAACTGCACGTTCAGTGTCTGTTTGCATTCCAGAGGTAATTACCTCTACTAGTTCGCTATAGCTATATATCTATTCTGTTACTAAGCTGAAGTGAATTGCTATAATGAACGGTTCCAGACAGCAAGGCAGGCTGACCGTGCGCATTCGCTACGTAGTGTTAGAATCATTTCAGGCTCGCATGGAGGCACATTTTGTAACGCAGTTAAACTTCATAAAAACTTGGAACTGTTTATAGCTACTGTCAATGGCGGTGACTGCCTACAATTTAAGTGTGTTGCAGAAAACACCTGCTGAACGGAACATCTGTGAGCCAGGACACCATTACTTTGTGTGCATGTGGTGTTGCATTCCCTCAATTGTGTTCTGGAAACAGGAGAAGTGCCACGTTACGTGACATCCAGTGTTACACACCTGACCCCTTCCATGTATTCTGCACTGGTACTGAGGGGACTCATACCACTGATCTAACCCACCAATTTTTGTATCAATTTCGGGTGTCTCACTGTCTGTATGCATGGTTGGTGTCACTGTGATAGCTACATGTACTTGGCATTTAAATTTTGTGCCAAGGGATGTAAACAAAACAGAACAACGGCGGGGCACACGTACATTGTTAGGTATAACGCTGCAGCAACAATAGACACGTCCAGTGGACACACGTCCTAGTGCTCCAAGAAGATGCTATTAACGATGAATAATGATAACATTATTTCCTGCAGTGCATGTACACAATATTTCCTGTATGCATAATTCATACATCTGTGTTATGTAACGATTTGTGTCTAAGGTCCATGCATTCACCAGATTTAAACTTCACTTCTTGAGGTGTTTCTGAGATTAATGAGAAGTATTTTCATGGTCACCATAACCCCATACTAGAAATCGGATGGGGCCTGGGAACGAGGTTAAGTACAGTCCTCCCTTAGCAGGTATGTGCTTGCATACCACACAAATTAAAAACTTAACAACACTCCACTCTGGCAGGGATTGTAGTGCTGCAGTTTCCCTTGCACATCTTCTGACCAGCCCACACAGTGGCTGGCCACAGCCACCAGCACTGCCTGCAACAGCTGCATGAGAGAGGTCAGTGACACCAGTGAAGAACGTATAACTAGCACAATGTCATGAATCATGAATCACTTCAAACAAAGAAGAGGATGTTGGTCCGGCAGGAAGTACACTGTCAAAAGTGGGGTACTCATTGCACGTTCCAGAGTAGTACCCTGGGGTGCTACTAGTGGTTGCAATGGACATGGATCCACAATACTGTGCGTACAGCTATAGCGGCATCAGTAATTTTATCATGTACACTGCATCAATCTTTAGTTACATCATCTTCTTCTTCTTCACATTTTCTCACATGCATGACGTCAGGCTACACACTACACTAGAGCACAGCTGCTTTCTCTTTGATAGCCATAAATCTACTAAAGTTTGGAATGGTACACGACCGCTACTACACAGTTAACATTTAGGTGCTCATTAGGTGCTGTGGTGGTTTCCATGGTAACATTGGAACTAACCAGAAATTGATTGTCACTATGGCAATTGTATATTTAGTATGTACATACTTCATTCAAATCTCTGGTTTATATCAAGGTTACCAAGGAAACCAACCACAGCACCCACTGTGTGTTATTCTGGAACATGCGAATGATTTTAGAAGTGTACTGCTCTTCAGTGTACGGGATATGGTACTAGTATACTCTTTAATTGATCCACCATGTCAGATGCCTTCTCTATGTTTTCTGTGTAGACATGAGCTACCTGGTATATGCCATGATGTTTGCGTCTAGGCAGACATGAGATTAAAGTGCATAGGTATGCCCCCATCTGCAGTAGGGATGAGTCTATAACTAGTGCATACGTGGCTGACCACGCAGAGATGCCTCGCGGGAAGCTTTGATACAATTTGGCCGTTGCAGAATATAACCGCACGAGTGGTAGCTAGCGAGTCTGACGGCGAACGTCAACTTCATTCTGCCATGGATAATATAGACTACGTTATCATATTATCCATGATTCTGCCTGCCAAGTCTCTTGCGGTCAGCCGCTCTGGCAGTCTCCCTCCTCGCCTCATCAGTTCTTCCTCGATGTCGCACTCTTTGCCTTGTCAATCGTCGTCTCCTGTCAGCTTATACTCATCCAGTGAATTATGACAAAGGTGAGATCACATGGTGCGCGCGCGCGGGGGTCCAACACGTAATTTACGTGCGGGGCCACAACAATGCGTTACGGACAAATATAGTCGCACTAGCTCAGATTCGACTTCCACACTGCACGATTAGTTGCCTCGCTTCCCGCTCGGCAATTAATCAACTTGGAATGAATTAAAGTAATAAGTGTGAGTGAGTGTACATGTTATCCTAAGTGGTAAACCTACGTAGTTTGCAACAACTGAATTTACCTTCTGTATGGGTGATTGCGCTGAAACTTGACTTTTTACGCCAGCATTAGGCGTGATTGATGCTATATATAGCTACCTACCTCTTTAGCCAGCAGTTTATGGCAACAGGAAGTAACTATTAGGCATACACCATTAAAACTTTACCTTATAAGGTTTTGGAATGCAGTAGTGGTTACTACTGTGTGTAGCCAGAGGTCTGCTCTCTTGCCTGCACAGAAATATGCATCATGTGGTGGGGGACCTTTGACTGCAGTACTGAGTATACCTTGTGCAGTTAAGAGGATCGCTCATTATTTTCCATAACGCGAGTGACGGCATTGCCCATAATCATAGAATCTGATGTATATCTATGCCGTGTTGTAGCTGCAGCTAAGTGACTAAGATATTGTGCGGCAGGAAGTACATTTTTAAAGTTGGGGTGCTCATTGCAACCACCAGGAGCACCCTGAAGTGCTACTGATGGTTGCAATGCAACAGTAAGGTGCATACAACAAATTGCTCTAGTGACAATCAGTTTCTTGGAACAGGGACCATTCAGCTTCCATGGACACCCTAATTTTATATCATTATCCCACACACTGAAGTACAGTAGCAACAGGATGTAGCGGTCGTGTACCATTACAAATGCTTCCATTTATGGCTATCAAAAAGACAGCTGCTGTGCTCTAGTGGTCACTGTAGTGAGTAGCCCACATGACTTGTTTTTTGCAAGATTCTTAGAGCTAGCTAAGGGGCAGATGATGCAACTAAAGGCTGAGCTTAAATGGTGCGTTCTACATAAATGCTCAAACTGCTTATGCAGTGAGAGTGCATGAACTGAAAATTGCACTAACCACTCCTTGGGTATATGCATACGTGTCCGATACCAATATGTAAAGCATGTGTATATAAAATTGGGGTGCTCATTCATACGATCAAGATTACTCAGAATAGCACCCTGTAGTGCATGCACTGCTACTCGTACTCTTTGATCCACAAGGTGCAAGCCATGTCAGATGTATGTATGCCTACGCAGTTTGCAGCAACTGAATTTATCTTGTGGGGTGATTGTGTTCAAATTAGACCTTTTATGCCAGCATTATGCATGATTGATGCCTAGTATGCTAGTAATTATGCTGGACTCATCTCTAGGTGGCAGTTTATAGCAACAGGAAGTAGCTATTAGGCATACACCATTAAAACTCACCTTATAAGGTTTTGGAATGCAGTATATAGTGGTTACTACTGTGTGTAGCCAGAGGTCTGCTCTCTTGCCTGCACAGAAATATGCATCATGTGGTGGGGGAACTTTGACTGCAGCACTGAGTATACCTTGTGCAGTTACAAAAATGACGAGGATCGCTCATTATTTTACTTAACATGAGTGACAGCATTGCCCGTAATCATAGATGTTATAGCTAATATCTATGCTTTGCAACTGTACATGTACACCTTGTTGCAATGTTCATGTTAGTTGGTGACTCAGCACAGCAGTAGGCAACTAGGGGCCAATTACAACATCAGCAATGCTGATTCAAGATTATTGATTCCTAGAATAGAAGCTTTTTGCTGTATGATACAGCTAGACCTTTTCTTACAGTACCAAGAGCGCATAAGTAGATTGCGCTCTTGACAGTACATATAATCTTTTATGAAGTATACACTGAGAAAACCGTCATTTGTTGTCTTTACACACTAATGGTTGGTTCCAATGACACACTTATCGTTAGGAGTCTAGGGTGCAGAAATGTGGTGATAGCAGAGAGACAGCTGCAGTCCCGGCCAGCAATATTCTCTTAGTGCAAAGTGTACAATGGGTACTGCCATGATGATGCATGTCTCTATTCAGACCAGAGAGCAAGCATCAGACTGCACACTCTTTTCACCAACTACTACAGTTGAAACAGCAGTTTTTGATAAGCATAGCAGTATATATTATGACTATGGTCATGTAAACTCTATAACCACTACTACAGCCCAAAACGTTGATAAGCAATCATGGACATATATGGTCTTGTACCATGGACTACATCGTGTGACAGCTGCACATTGCACAATCTTAGGGTATATGGATAGCTTATGCAAATCATCATGACCTTTACTTTGCTGACAGGGAACTAATCACACAGCTACAGGCAGGATAGTTGTAACAAACTAATCACCATTATCTGTCTTGCATGTACACACTAGCAATAAAAAAACCATTTCTCTAATAATATATTTGGTCATTAATGTTTTCTGGATATCCAAGGACTCTTTCTTTTCCACGTTAACCGTGCATACTGATCCACTGATATGAAGGCTTGCCATATTCTTATCAAACTAAGCAGGACATTTTTTTCACATGGTTTGCATCATGACCTTTTGTTTGCTAACAGACCAACCAGCAACACTGTAATAACTGTTTCCATGGTGATTTGAGATCAAAGGTCACTGCGTAGTAACCATGCATGCCTACTCATATGTTTGTGACCACCAGATAGCCTTAGATAAGAGATGAGATGTGTAGTGTATTAGTCACACTTACAATCATGGATAATGGTAGTTGATTGGCAAGTGAACAGCATGAAGGACAGAGAAGGTCACACTCACATCCATGCATAGCTAGCTAGCTCGTTCATTCAGCTCATGCATCCACATCATCCTGCACAACTAACGGAGGTGCAGTAACTGGTCAGTCAGGGATCAGGGATACACCAGACTAGTTGCATGCTTGTAGCTAACAGCAGTATAGTATGACTTCAATCGCACATTCTCGCAGGACAGGGACTATTAATTTTATAGTATTATGTCGTAATAGGAGAATGGACCTGAGAGGAAACAATCACAGCGTATACTGTTACAGCTACTGCATAAGTTCATTGTTAGACAGTCTTTGTTCCCCCTCCCCACCCACTTCAGTGTTTTTCCACCCACTCCAAAAAAAAACACACCATTACTGAGGACAGTAGTTCTGATGCTCTGCCTCCAAGCTGGTCACTTGCTGTTCCTCTCAGATGTCATTTCTTGTAGTAAGGAAGCCAGCTATGTTCTACACTGCCCACTGCATGGTTCATTCTGAATCTATTTACTATCAGGAAACACAGAATCAATGTGGTGGGCTTATAATAATTTTGTAATAGGGAATCAGCTAGCTATTCAATGTCACAAGAGTGTGCAAAAACAGTAGCTTTACCAGGCCACAATTGAAGCCCAAGGACAGTGAGCAACAATAAATTATGAACTGTAACGATTAACAAAAAAAAAAAAAAAACCACTGACATGAGTCTGACAAGGTTCAACAGCTGCATGATATGGAGCATTACAAACTTACTTGCATAACTAGTCGATGTGAAGTTGGACAGGCCAATTTACCCAGGCTGATAGGAGCAAGCATTTCCAGTTAAGATATATTATGCAAACAGTGACGTCTATTAATGACTCATGCAGCTACTGAACTGGATATGATACCTATCTCTGATCTAAAGTGAAGATTGGATGTGGATGTCATTGCTACCGTTTGATATACATAGTTCACTTGTAATGTAACAGGGTTTGTATCTCTGAGTGCCTGACCTATATATTCTCGTTGAAAGATTTGGTGTGTCTCATTATGTCACGGTAATTGGCACACTCTGATAATATAATCATTCTAGCAGTTAGTAACACCAAACAGCAGAATATAATTACATTGCTGAGTGATCAATCACTTTACAGCTGGAGTCCGCATGACCATGCAACTGAATGGTTGCATGGCAACAGCATCCAAGCTCATGTTATATACATCTCCAGACTCCTCATGCAGTGAGGTATTGCGTGCCCTCTAGTGGCTGTACCGATCCATACATTATTCCGGCATAATGCTCTAGATTGCATTTGAGCGCGCTAGAACGCAAGGTGCAGCATAATGGACTCAAGCCTAGTAAGATCTCACACAGCCTCAGCTGAGGTGTTGTCTCAATTACAAATTTGAGCATAGTAACAGCATTTGGATGGGATCGCAATAGCATGAAAGACCAATAATCACAATAAGAGTTAATACTACCAATAATTACAATAATTGGAGCATAACAGTCTACAGACTCAAGCCTACAGAGAACCTTCCACTTCACAGAATTACTGTTGAACGGCTGATATTAATTTCAGTGCGCAAATACACCCATTTCTCAAGGAAATTGCATTACTTCAGCACGAGGGTGCATGATCGGTTGGAATTCGCCCAATAGCTTGCATATCTCCATTCACAAAGTAACTTAATTTACGTAAAGTATTTTGGGTGCATACACCCATCTCTCAAGGAATTTGCATTAGCACCTTGGCCAGTCAATTTTAAGGTAGTCCAATTAGTGGACCCTCCGAGATTGGGACACAATGTAATAGACCTCTATACAAAGGACAATTTGGTTTCCCTATAGTTCTAATACATTTTGAACCTTTGAGAAAAGGACGAACTCTCATCAAACGACAAAACACCTGAATTATATTGTGCCAATGCGTGTCAGGTTGAGGGATTTCACTGTACCACAAGAACATTTGCACATCAGTCAATGGACATCGATCAGCTTGTCCTAACATAATAATATTATAACACAATACTTCAATTCTCCCTCGAAGGTGCATGATCAGTAGGAATTCGCCCATCAGCTGGCATATCTTCATTTACAATTTATGTAAAGTATTTTGGTGCATTTTATGATTCCAGCAGCAGTAGTCTAGATGCATTATAGTGTAGCTGTAATAGTTGTATTCATCACACTGCAACAGACTATAATGCACAGGCTCAGGGTTGATCCATGCAGTGACGCTGTGATGAGCCAGGACACTACTATAGTGATGCATGCATGCACATGAGCCACTAGCTACACCAGCCACAGCAACTTAACATTCTCCATCAAGAGGTTATAACATTATGCACACCCCATGACTCCCACACTCTGCCATCATGCTGGTTGACATCAGCAGACTAGTAGTTACCGGTGTGGACCGTGTTTTGAGCATGCGGCACAATAATGAAGGCAGACAGGCTGGTCTCCCTCATCATTTGCAACAGGCCAGAGCTGAAAGAGGCATCCATCGCTAAGAATAGACATACTAAAACACTGACACACCCACACCCATGCATGAGCCATGCTAGAATGATGGACTCCAGTCCATGAATTAGTAATTGGCTGGCCCGGAGCCATTAAACTGAGATGGAACTATAATTACTATAGAGATGTTCAATAAACTTTTATAATGTCAAAATAATGGACGTCTGCATCAAACCAATACAGTAAAGGTATTTTGAATAGATGATTTGAATAGAGGTTGAGTTGAGTTGAGTCAATATGCATAATAGACACTAGGCAAATCTGCACCTATGGGAACTTGAAACTCATGAGTTGAAACAATGACATGCTATTTGAGTGGCAATAACAGACAGGGCAAAACAGAATACATAACAGAAGCCTAGCCAGTGGATATACCAAGAGTGCTTTTCAGTCAGATTGGCCTGAAAGAAATATGTATGAACATTCTTAACTTCCTGTTCTAGTCAGGTTGCAATTGGGTGATCAGTCATGGTTCTCTGATGGAAATAGTATATCTCTGGAACTCATCTCTCCCTGTCATCTGTAGACAATCAAAATACATCTGTTAAAAGAACAGTTCTGCTCCTTGGACTGCCACATGGGCAGGGGGCATGCCTGAAGATCTACAGAGCACAATGCAAAACTACGGGGCATGCCCTCCCTGAGGCTCCCTGTATGTTCTGTGATTATGGAGGCATTCTGAGCTATTGGAGTTCCTCTCCTAAGCTCACCTTGGGCCTCTGAGCTATATTTGAAAGTAGTCCAACTTCGATAATCTGTAAGATTAGTAGTATACAAGTCACAATAATCCTGTTTCATGCTATTGTAGGCACACTGCTTGAGGGAGGAGCTGTATACGGCAACATATCAGTATGTACCAATGACATGCAGCTTGTGATACTTGAACCTGCATGGTCACATTCTGTTGAGGAAGAAACAAGGAAACAAGCTTTTATTCTGCAAGCAAAGCCGTACACAACGGTTGGGCTTGTCCCTCCTCCCTCCCCTCTCCCTCCCTCCCCCCTCCTCCCCTCCCCCAAACCCAAACAACAGATACAGATCAAACTATAATTACATGTATCAAGCAAACACATACAGTTGTAATCACAACACACAACAACACTAAGTACGGCTGACATAAAGACCAGAAGGGAAGGAGCATGAAACAACCACACAAAAGATCACCATTGACTGACATGCCAAAGATTGCTGGGAGAGAGAAGATAGTGTCCGTAAGTGTTGCAGGATGTTTCCCAGTCAGCTATCAATTCCAGAAAAGCTGAAGGGGCAGCACCTCATTCCCAATGAGCTCTTGATGCTGCCTTTTCTACTAGTAGTCATCCTTTGTGAAGTCTCCGTACGCGAACGAGCTAGAAACAGTAGCAGGTAGCAGTACCTCGGGAAAGTTTGCAAATTTTAATCTTTTATGTTGTGGTTTCGCGCTCCTTCCCTTCCACCTGCTCTTCACCTGATTATGTGCTCCTGGTGGTATACACAGTTAATAATCAGCACCTAGCCTAATGTCTGGTCATGATGTGAGATGTAAGTAATAAAATTCACACTCCTTAATTAAATTCATGTCAGTACGTTCAAACATGCATATGAAGCTGCCAACCACCCCACACTCCTCCTACCCACACACTCACACATACACTCACACACACACACACACACACAAACACACCCCCAACACACACACATACACATTCACACATCCTTACCTACTACAGATGCCGATCAGTGCGGAACAGTGGCGCGCTGCCGTAGGTGCCACTAACACCTCACGTCGGCCCTGCCAGACTAAGAAAATGCTCCCATGTTGGGAGATTTTCTTAGGTCTTCTGTTAGCTCTACTGGTGTCCACACTGCTGCCTGGAGGTGGTGGGGGGAGTAGAAGTGAGTACTGAAATATGCCTCAGATGTGTCGGAACAGTGCGACAGCTACAACACAATACTGCACAATAAAGAATTGCATGCACGATACAGTCAGCCTATGTATGTGACAACACCCTGGGGCCTGTGGTCCGAGAGTTTGATGTTTTGCTGCACGGTTGGGCCAGAGCCTACACTTCCAATTTCTATACCAAAGCAACACATTACAGTTCCAGTATCAGTATCAGGATATTGTCCTGTGATGTGATGTGATATTGCATGAGAAGGTACTAAACTTATATGGTGTAGTCACACACTCTGTGTAATTTAGAGAGCAGAAGTGAGTACTGGAAGAGTGTCAAGTGTCGGTACTAGCCTCCCCCCCACGCCTTCTACACCTCCAGTTTTTGATCACTTACAGTATGCAAAAATGGCAGAGAAGGCCCCGGGAATCTTAGCACAGGATCCTCGGCATGACAGTCATATGCTGTCATGTCTAATATCAACAGTCAAGTCATGTACGAGACCGACCTTGCATTCTGTTGTTAGCTACGAGGATGGGCCAAACACCAACTGAGAGCTACACCGAGTGTAAGAAGCATACCCAGGTTAGCAGCCATGACTCCAAAGGGTTACCGAGTGACAAACGTGAAAATGCCCAGTGCAGCAGCTACATGTGGGATATGCTGGGAATGTGACCACAATAATGTCACACCACCACAGAGACAGTACCTGTAAACATGTGATATCATGTCCAAACCATCAGTAGACAAAGTTGTCTGCACTGTGACGAGCTTTTGTGACAAAACAAAATTGGAGTTAGTACGGCATCTCATTGGCCCAAATTGAATCAGAACACTCAAATCAGAGCACAGAATTGATCATCGTACAGCATAATGGAGGGCGCTATCAGCAGTGCTGACACAGCACATTCAGATAGAAAATGAGCATATAAATCACTGATAGGTGCATGCCAGCCATCTTATGAAAGTACATCTTGTGAGGAGTGTGCCCTTCCCTCCCCCTGAGCCCCCCACAGTTCCAACATCAATGTATGTCAGTAGCAATAGGGAAATTGACCAGCCTCATTCCCAGGCTCCATACTCAGCATACACAGAATGCAAGGAATTGAAACAGTGACATTAGCTGACAGCCTGGGAACGAGGCTGAGAAGTGGTCAGGTGTTCCACAGTTGTCATGGTCCCAGGCCTACCAGTTCTGTGTCTGGGTGCTCAGAGCTGCAACCAGAATAATGAGGGGGACTTCCCTTTCACACTGTATTTACTACGTACCCACCTTTGATATTAGTCTCCTCTCCCTCCTCTCCAGTGTCCAGGGGGAGGGGTGGTGGTGGGATTGGAGGGGAGCTGGCACCCTCCCTCCTCATTGCTCCCCGGAGGAGACTACTCCTGATAGTTGCTGGGGATGTGGAGATAAACCCAGGACCTACTGATTATTATGGTGAGTAACATAACACTGTTAGGATTGCAGCTGTTGGTAATTGCAATGCACCATATACCAGGAACTTCTGGTGGCCATTAAACTTGACTGCAGTATCCTCATGCAACGTTTCACATAAAGCACGAGTGTATGTGGTACTCTATTCATTCTGGTACTGGGAACTGTGCTATATCTTCCATGCAGCACTGTTGACATGTAGCTAGCATTCATAAATTTAAGGCTACATGCAGGTACCGCAGTGGTCTGCCCCCACTCCCCCATTTGTAGGTACCAGTATATCTCCTACATGTGTATAACACATTGTAAATTTGTGCAATTACTGTGTGTACTGATGTACATTGTAGTGTTAAAGTGATCGCTACACTTGTACCTTCACTTTGCTTTAGGTTGGTTGCATCCCTCGGATCTGGAAGTGCTGGTGGAGGAGCTGTCTCCACTCCACAACAGGTGGGAGGAACTGGCTCGTGCCCTACCTGGGTCACTGGACCTGAAGGCCATCAGAGCCCACAGTTATTCTGGGGATGGGCTTCACGAGACACTGAGAAAGTGGCTGGATACTGGAATTATACATTGGGTTAAGGTTATTCACACCCTCAGGTGGATTGGCGAGGATGATGTAGCCAACAAACTGAAAGTAAAGTATGGTGAGTTAGCAACTACAGTGGTATCACTGACATGCACATAACTTTTGATCATGTCAAGAACATAGAGTTACTGGCAATTCACTTGTTGAACCCCAGACGTACTCTCTGACCCCACACACCATGGGATCAGGGTCGTTATTGACTGATCTACTGACTTATAGTCTAATAGTGTCAGTGGTGTAACCAGGATGGAGAAATCATCCAGGCACAGCATGTGTATGGGTATGGGGAGTCTGTTCAGCTTCTGCAGAACACAGAAGCTTAGGGTTAGGGTGCACAAAACACAGATGGTCGCTGGGTTTAAATTCCCCCTAGAGTATCTCTAGGCTTTGCTCACTTAAAGTTCGAATTCCCCCTAGAGTAACTCTAGGCTTAAAACCTCATTTTAAACCAACTTCTGTACGACCAACTCATTAGTTGGAATGAGTTGCAATAGAGCTTGCACTACCGTCGAGTTGCAACCGGTTGCAATGCGGCTATAGCGCTACCAGGAGTGCGGTTGCCCCTCGAATATAAATATTGTTTGACTACTTAGGATTGGCCTACAAAGATTTTGACTGCACCGCCATGATCACTGACCTGAATGTAAAAGTTGGTGCTGAAACTCACCTTGGTCGTGGAGATATGAGCGCTTTTGTCTCGCCGTAGGCCGCCATTGCTCGAGCACTCTCTCTGACTTCCGGTGGCAGTACCGTTCTTAGGAAAGGCACACGAACATTCTGACCACATGGCCGTGATCGCTGTTGTTCACTGACGCTTAGCTACATGCCGAAACTCACCGTGCTGGCGCAGTTGTGAGCACTGTAACAATTTCTGGTCTAACCTTTGGCCACCATAGCTAGCAATTGACTGAGCGTGGTTTGCCACGTGGCGTGTGTGTTAATTGGAATGAGTTGCAATACCTAGCTTGCGCTACCGGCAAGTTGCAACCGGTTGCAACGGCTGCTACCAGGAGTGCGGTTACCCCTCGGAATTTATAAGGAGGTGTAAAATTTTTCACTCATTTTAATGGACAGGTGTACCCAAAGGTTGAAATGCTTGTTACTTTTATCACAAGTTACTCATGCCTAGTGGAAACCTAGCAGCTTTCGGACGCTACTAGCCCATAATTTTAGGCCCTGGTATGTAGCTACCTGATCTCTAGGAGATCCAGGATGACATCACTCAGTGATATGACAACACACAATCATACTGCAGTACACAACTGATACGTTCCTGACATGACCAAAAACAGTGAGCAATAGACCTGATAGAGTCTAGACCTAAATGGGTCCCGGTACACAGGGTTCAAGTCTGTTTACAGCTGAAGCCCATACACATGCACATGTTAATACAGAGCTTGTGAGGGGGAGGGACTTCACAATGGTTGGGCTGTATACAGTACTCATGTACTCAGTACTCATGTACTGAAACACTCTGATCACCCATCATCCTACTGGGATAGAGCCTCCAGTTAATGTAGCAAACAGCCTAAGCTATTGAAATGTAACAGGTTCAGTGAATGTTGCCACTATAGTAAAGCTCCTCAGCAAAGTCACACACAAGTGTGATGTGAGAATGTTACTAGAGGAATGCATTTCATTGTGGGGTGAACGAGAGTGACAGGCCTAATAAACCCGAGTTTTCACAAAAAGTACCATAACATTTTTCGCAAAAGGTACCATAACGCCATCCATCCATATAACTCATGCAGATCCTGGTACATGTATATGTTAGAACATGCCTACAAGGGCTTTATCGTGAATACACGAAGGAATATTCATTAATCCCGAGGGCGTAGCCTGAGGGATTAGTGAATATTCCTGAGTGTATTCATCGATAAAAGCCCGCCAGTAGGCATGGTCTAATATGCTTGTATCCTGGCAACCAAAGACGTCATAGCGGTACCATGGCGATTCCATGGTAACCGTGACGTATTGTCCGCAAACGGCGCGCGTTTTCAGTAGTTCAGTTGACAAAAGCTAGCTAGCCGGAGAGATGACCGAGACAGATTCCGATTTTAAACCCCTCCAACGCAAGATTTGGCATCCGAAAGCGTTTGTAGGCACAGTAAGTGATGCTCAGATGACTGTGACATCAAAAGGGTATATTCCGCCGGCTTGATGTGCTCCTGATTCTGCCAAATACCCCAAACTAGTAAGCGACAACACGCTGGACAGCCACAGCTTATCCTGCTCTTCTGGAGCGTCAAAAACCTCCACTCCTATTCGTTTTGAACAGAGTTCCCGAGAAACAGTATCGCAGGTGCCACGAATTTCTGAAAGACATCTCCGACATCACAGCGCTACTGCCGCTAGGATTCTTGACAAGCATGTAGGCCTTGGGAAGTAAGGCTTTCCCCTTGTCTCGAACCTCTGCAACAATGCGATATCGAGTTATTCAACTTGCCGACGACAGGATTCTCAAGATCTTCTGAGCACCAGTGTATTTCTGGCACTCCTCCATTTCCGAAAACAAGTCGCGGCCCAATCTGTATTGCATTCGTAAAGGGCAAGAGCAGCAAGCTCCAGGACTCCGACCGTAACTAGTTCACTGTGTGTATATGGTACAACATTCAATTTGAATACGGTGTTGATGTTTCTGTACTGACTGCATGCTGTTCAAATGTTTTTGTGATTCAATTTGTTTGCGTAATTGCCACATGCACGGTTAATGTATGTGAGGGAAATATCAATATTTCCCTCCTAATTGCCTTATATTTCCCTCCAAACTGGGTTCTTCACGTGTTATTCCCCTTGGAATGCTTTCATCTTATGGCTTCCCAGGATACAATAGTGAAATCAACACAGGTGAAATAACTATCTCTCGCCTGATACAGTGTTACATGGTAGGCCCATCGCTATGCAAAGTCATATTCCAGTACAATTTCCTGTTGACATGGGTCAGATTATGACAATTAGCTACGACACAGGAGTTACAGTCCGTTCCCAGACCCTCATACACGTGGAAGGCTGAGAGCATCTGGGCAAGAGACTAGAGTCATAGGACCCAAACTATTCAAACCTTACATCCAGCTACTGCAAAGCAATTCTGTGTCCAAATTATTGAACAAGACTACACCTCCATTTCAATATTGCTTACAGTACGCTAATAATGTCAGTACAGCACAGACAGTGTATTGAGTGTTGCTGCATGCAAACAGTGCACGGGATAAGTGCATGCTCTACTGGACACTTCTTGTTACACTGAGTAATGCAGAGTGATATTCAAGTATAATTTCCTGGTACGTATGACCTAGCAATACAAAAGTTATTACAACTAAAGTCTTAGACAAAGCCCCAAATCTTTGTTCACCTTACAATTCACCCAGTCACTGTACATGCACAAATCTACAGTATATGTATCCTTACACAATTGACCAAATGATGATTATGATCTCCCAATCAATGTTATTGCTTCCACTGACAGGTTTCCTACTGTTCCAATGTCGTTACTGTTGTGTGTGCATATGAACACTGTATTCCTACTATTGTCCCTTCACTTGCTATAGGTGTGTTGGAGGAGTCTGACCTTGATGAGGTAGCCAATGAACTGGATGCAGTCTCTAGCAAGTGGCACAGACTGGGACAAGTGCTACTGGCCACACATCAACGCGGCCATTTGGACTCCCTTCGTACCCAGTATCCACACAACAAACTACGCATGCGGGAGATGCTCAGTTACTGGTTGGAGAACTACTACTCCACCTGGAGTGACATAGTTGCAGGTCTGAGGTCATCAGGTGACTCTCCGCTGGCAGACCACCTGCACTCAAAGTACTGTCCCAGTGAGTTCACAACCACATAACAGTACTGCACTCCAATGAAATGTATTATAAAAGCACTTGAAGTGAAGTATTGCACACGGCCATACACTGTGCACATGTGATATTCTATAAGATGCTCACTATGTGGCGCTTACCGCAAACAAGTTAAACTTTTATCCTAAGTAAGAACTTGGGGTGTAAAGACAGGGGGAAGGCAATGCCGCATGTATTCAAAGGAGGCGTATTTGTGGGAGACTACGGTATACTCCTCTCAACCTTCATCAACCCATGTTTCTGGGAACTCATCTCACAATCCAAAAATAATACACACGTGTCACAATTGCAATCTTGTTCACATATATTTTCTTACAAACTAGGTCTTGTTAACGTCAATTGCTTTTACAAGGAACTCTTACAATTCCAACGTTTCTTAAAAGGACACACAAATTACCATCAATTGCAAGCATAGAGATCAGAGTTGGTGGGTGATATTGCAGGTGTACTACATTTCACAGGCAAGCTGATCTCATGGACACAAAATGAACAGCTGAACAGTTTGAACTCCTCTGAAAACAGAATAGGATAGGCTCAGAAACACCTCCAGTTGTTAGCCACAGGTCAAAGTTGCTATGGCATGTGCCCCAGACCGGCTACCCCATGCACTGGTGCGCTCTCAAAATAGCTAGTAACTGTGCACATTCACATGCTGAAAGCGTAGACTGGTTGTGGCTAGTCCTGAGAGCTATACAAACTGCATTCCAATTGTCCAAACAGTTGCCATAACCACTCACCAACTAACTCAGTCTGATGACTGGAAAAGAACCTGGCTCTGGTCCTTAGCTTGGTCGTAATCCATAATCCTAGTGCAGCTGTACAGTAGCTGTTGACATTTGACTTGAGAGCACTTGAGGGTTGTGGGTGGAGTTTCATCGCCATTTCCTGTAATGTTCAAAGTAAATGGGTCATGTTGACATCTTGTACTCTGTTAATTATTACACATTATTATTATTACACTGCAAGTACAATTTATTATGAACCACTTGTGGCAATGAGAGTTTGAGGTTCTCCTCCAGATGTGAGACAAGTTCCCATGAATCCCACTGTTGACACTTGTTTCTCATGCAGCAGTGATCACAAAGCATGCAGTGATTGTTAGTGACTACTGCTTGTTGTGCTGAAACTAATTTCACCATGGTACATTCAGCTACAGATGTCCACTGTACCCCTAAAGTGAGCACTGCTATTCTACCCTCACTTCAGGTCTGCTACACGAGTCTCATCTGGACATTACAGTGAATGAGCTGAGTACCGTGAGTGCAAAATGGAAGAAGTTAGGGGAACAACTGGGAGTGGATGATCGTTACCTGGCTGCCATCTATGCTCAGTACTCTGAACCTGCTGATGGCATCAGGGAGTTGATCAAGCAGTGGCTGAAGCAAGACTATCATCGCAGCTTGAAAAGTCTCTACACCTGGAATCATATTGTTCTTGCTCTGAAGAGTCCTAATGTCGGAGAGTCACAGCTAGGTGACCATTTGAAACAAAAATATCCTTCAGGTGAATTATTGGACACATTCACTATTGCTTGCTTTGGTTCGGGATTCAGGTGACCTGAGTGATGGAATTGTGCTGCTCAACTGTTGGTGACATAATAGTAGAACGTTAATGAGACAGCTGGGTAGGCAATTGTTAAGCCTTGGCCAGGAAGAGCCATGGTAATTTGGGGAACGTACGGGTAACTGGGAAGAAAGATAATTGCATTCACCAACTGATGCCTCAAGCAATCTTCAGGTTGTACAACACAATGTATTTACTTTGGAACATGTGCTCAAATGGCAATCAGTTACTTCATACATAACTTGATTACAAGTATCACCTTCATTACAGAGCAACTGAAGTAGTCTTACTGTCTAGGAGTCTTACCGCCTAAACTACGAACACGCCATGAGTACTAAGCCGTCTTACATACTGGCTGAAAGTGCAAATGCAAGTGGTCTAGTGTACCTGAATGACCCAATGAATGTGCTGATTGTGCCTCACACTAAGTATAGCATACATCTCATGCTGATCCTTTCCTGGCTCAGTGGAAGGGAAATTTGGTGGAGTGCATAGACAGTCCCAGCTCGAGACTAGCAGTGTTGTTCAACATGGCAACATGTTCTGAATGACTATATGTTCAGCATATAGTATAATAGTAGATGCACACAGTTTGTAACTGTGTCGTGTAGAAAGTAACAGTAGCTAGCTACTCCCTCACCTTCAGTACTACCTCTACATGTTCACTACTTGCAATGTGTCCTGGTCTACATCACGTGAAATGAGTTACTGATTTGCCCGTACAGTTGCTGCTAGCGGTGCACACAAGATCCTGGAAGAAGCCCTCGAGAAAGGTTATGTCGACTGCCACATCTGGAAGGTGCTAGTTATGGGAGTAGCTGGTAGCGGAAAAACCTCCCTCAAGCATTGCCTTTTTGGAGAAGAGCCTCCTAGCATTCGCCGAAGTACTGCATTAGCCGAAGCTACAATCCGAGCTATTTCACGAGTGATCGTTGGCACGGATCTCACTGGCTGGTTTCGAGTCCCATACAATAAGCTGATGGAAATGCTTGGTGGAGCTCTTAAGGCTGGCATCCCAAAGAAGGAAACGAAAGCTTCATCTTCTGACACACCTGAGGCTGTAGCTCACGAACTGCCTCCAAAGATGGATGCCAGTAAGCCCCCCAAGCCCCCCAGAAGACGTGATGACCCAGGCACTTCTTCAACAGCTTCTCCTCATAACATCTCTGCTTCTGCACGTACACCAACTCCTGCCGCCACACAAGTTAGTTCCGCAGCAAAGATGGAGCTAGTTAGGCTCATAGAGAAGTCTAAGGGATCCAAACGCCTTCTTGAGCTTCAGTGGATTCACTTCATAGACAGTGGAGGACAGCCTCAATTCCACGAGGTACTCCCAGCCTTCATTACAAACACCACAGCTACCATGTTTGTGATGAAGCTTTCTGAAAGGTTAGATGACCATCCGACTATTGAATATTATGACGACAATGGCGAACTCTGTGGTAAGCCTAGTCGCTATGCACTTCGTAATGACCAGATGCTGCAACACTGCATTCGTACTGTGCTGTCGCGGCCATCAACAAGGGAGGGGAAGTGTTCAAAAGTTGTACTAGTTGGCACACACAGGGATCTTGAAGGCTCCAGTTCTGAATCCCGAGCAGAGAAGAACAGCAAATTAATTGACATGCTGGCATCATCATATCAAGAGCAGCTGGTTTACTACCGTCCTTTCTCAGAAGTCATCTTTCCAGTGAATGCAAAGAACCCAGCCGAACTCGATCACAACGTTTTTGCAATGATTCGTGAGCAAGTGGAGGATAAGACAGGTGCGCCTCCTCCCTACAGGGTTCCGATTGGATGGTTCCTACTAGAGCAAGACATTACGAAGTCAGCAAAGGGAGGTGTAATAAGCAGGAAGGAATGTCAGACCATTGCTGCCATCCTCAACATCAATGACAAAGCTCTTACAGCTGCACTAGAATACTTCCATGACCTAAACATTTTTCTGTACTATCCATCTCTCCTCCCTGAAGTAGTCTTTTCCAGCCCCCAAGTGCTACCAGATAAAGTCACAGAATTTGTTCACTTCAGCTATAGTCTTCAAAGTGATAGTCCACCTCTAGCTGTACAAGGCAAGTGGCTGCAGTTCCGAGACAAGGGCATAGTGACAGTTGACATGTTTCAGGATAAACGATTCTCAGCTCACTACATTCCAGACCTGTTCACTCCAGCAGATCTCATCAAACTATTCCAACAGCTACTGATTATATCTCCACTCTCTACCACCGAGTATTTCATGCCTTCCCTTCTGGAAATGATCAGTGCAGAAGAGGTTAGGAAGCAGCTGCCTCCACCATCCACCTGTGCTGCACCACTCCTTGTACACTTCCCAGCTGGCTGTGCCCAGAACGGTGTGTTCTGTGCCCTAGTAGTATACGTGCTTTCCAAACGTCAATGGAAGGTGGCTTGTGGCCCTAAAGGTTCCCCACTTTGTGTCTCTCGCAGCTGTATTCGCTTTCAGCTTCCAGATACACCAGTTACTGTTGTTCTCGTTGACTCATTCAATTTTCTTGAAGTTCATGTGAAAGCTCCTGAAACCGAATACGACAGTGTTTGTCCTCGGATCCGTGAGGCCATATTCAGTGGACTAAAAGCAGCTGCTGATGTCCTGAGGTACAACAACTCCACACCTGTACCTGCGTTCCTCTGCAAGTGCAGCTCACCTCCGCACACAGCCATCCCTGACGTCAAAGGTTGCTACCTGATGTGCACAAAGTGTGCAGAGTACGAACCTCTCACAAGGCAACACAGTATCTGGCTAAGTAAGTTATCTTAGTGTTACCACTTGGACATAAAATTCTTCTGCCATAGTACACAAGTTTGATTGTTTGTTCACATCTGCATACGTAGTATCAACTCCAAAGAGAGGAGCAGTATGTTCTCCCCCAACACTGCAGGCATCCTCGGAAGACACACTTGGTAAGTGTTGAACACAATGTCATGCATATGGTGCACTGTCCACTCTCTTGCCTGTACCTTCAGGCGATGAAGACTTCCTCGACATCACAGAATATCTAGTAGACATGGAGAAGACAGATGTCTACCACCTCGGACTAGTTCTAGGGCTCAGCCAGCATAAACTCATGGCAAAGATCGATTCTAAAACCTTCCTGGATGATGTCATTTCTGCGTGGTTGCGGAAGGAGGACCAAGTTATTAAGAGAGGAAAGCCAAGCTGGAGAGTCCTTGTAAGCGCTTTGATGAATCGCAGAGTTGGGCAAACTGGAATTGCCACTAACATTGCAAAGGACAAGGGACTATAGAAGTATAGGTACTGTTCCATGTTCTGAACCTCTCACTCTTATTACAAGGACAAAGGATTATTAGTAGGGTTTTACTCATTGGTTCTGTACCATATTAATTTTTGTATCACTAAACTTCACACTATGATTATACAATTGTGTTTTGGCACCATAATTATGAATTGTTGCATCACTCTAATTCCAAACCACGCACTACAGTTAGAGGTCCTATTGTGCACTGTTAGCAGCTTTCTCACTTTATGTTTTTGTCCGTCCGTCATAAGTGAAAAAAAAGAAATCTCACCACATAGACCCTCAAAACCTATGTGTACATGACTGAAGTTAAGGCTCTTGTTTTGTTGCTATTTCCTACTTACATAACTATTCATAACATTGGCTCCACCTCTTAGTGGTCACAGAATCCTATCAAGAACAGGAAACGTACTGCATTGGAAACTTCATGCTTTGGCATGACCGCTAGGAAACAGTCTATCCAATCATTTATATACACTTCACAGACGTCGTGACTATTGTTTTGGCTGTCCAGCTATATAGCTATCTTTCGTAACATTTGGCCCCACCTCCTCAGCTTCACAATCACAAAGTTGTTGTATATTCGGCAAGCGGTCATTCCCATACTTTGGATACACCCATACACGAACACAGCATAAGCAATAGCACATGTTCGATGCACATCGGCTGAGATGTCACTTCGATTGTAGCTGCCTGTAGACATTCCGCACGGGGTACAATGTATGTGTTCTATGAACACCTTTATGTTTAAAATTGTTGCCAACTACATGCACGTAGCTACAGTATATGTAACGCTTGCTTTGGATCACTCACAGTATTGAAGGATCATGATTCCGCCTGAGATGTCACGTCTATTGTATCTGCTTGTAGACGTTCTGCACGGGGTATGCGTTCTATGAATTGACCCCCGAGACACAAGTGCAGAAATCAGCCGCGTGGTTACGAAACAAGTTTTATCATTAAAGCACAGACAAATGAGCCAGTGACTGCACCATGCAATACACAGCAGCAAGACAGCTGCACGATTGCCACAACACAACAGCATGATCACACATACTTCGTACCATTCTTGAGGCAGATAGCTAACTATTGCTAAATTTGAACTGCACTACTGTCTGCTATAACTGCATGTGCATTGTACTCATCATAGGTTACCTTAGGAAGCACTATAGATTATGTTGCCTGCCTGCATGGCAAACAAATTCCAAGGTGGGTGTTCAAACTTCTTGGAATACAAATATTATTTTAAGTACCTTCTCCCCGGTGAATTAAATCATTGCATGCCGTACACCTATGTACCTGAAAGTGATTGCGGTTAACTGTACTAGACAATTACCGGAAGGCTTCTGTCGACAAATCGTTCGAGTTCGAGCTTGTGAAATCATTTATGTGATCAGCTGTGAGACGGCAGATCAAGACATACAGTTGACAAGCCCATGACCAAGATGATTCTACGGCTTCTAGCTATAACAAAGTCTGATTTTCATGTAGAACAGTAGAAGGCAGTCTCATCAGTGTCTGGACCCGCTAACCTCAGAGGCAGCTATAGCTTCATTGGACGGTGAGTCATGGGCAGCTCAATACAAAGCCCATCTCTACACACCTCATTTGGCATACCTTGTGCTTCAGAAGGTTTCAATTATTGGCTGAATTTTAACTCATTACAAAACTTCACCCCTAGCAAAGTGCCTATGTCCGTGACAGATTATGCCCTCGTGGCAATCGAATAATTCTGATGTCATTTCTATGTGTAATGAGTTATAGAGGGGTCAAATTCATTAGAATCACTATGACATTGTTAGATTCACCATTCCACTTGCTAATGCACAGTTGCTGATGGTGGTCCTAAGAGACCCTAACAATTCCTATTGTCTTGGCAACAACATTAGCAACAGGACACACTATAGTGCTACCAGAAGGCACTTGACCTAGATGAGGGAATTACTGTTTGTGCTCAGAATACTAGAAGTGGTTGCTTAGCAACAACCATTCTCCAAGCACTGGTATACACTAGGACTGCAGGCCCGTAGGAAGCAATTTGAGTTTGGTCAGGCGGAGAGCGAAATCGTGGCGGCGCAATGGCGTGCGCAGCTCGCCAATCGAGAAGCGAAGCCAGCACGCGAAGCAAGCGCGCAAAGCGCGTCACATAAGGGGGTCTAGGGCCCTCCCCCAGGAAAATTTTGAATTTTAGACCTTCTGAGATCGTTTCTGGTGCAACCTTGGGATGAAACTGCAAGATTCAACAACTTGCTAGCTAGACTGAGCATATTATTGGTCCGGCGGCCGCCGCACCTGCCGCACCTACTCCTACGGCCCTGGACTGGAGTGTTCCTTGTGAGGTCACATTACACAAGTATTGACATGTAGGGGTAGCATTACACAAGTAACAAACAACATTGTGAGATGGTGGGCCCGGTAGCAGGACGGAACAAGGTTGGGATGATAGCATAAAACAGTATCCAACCCCCTTAACATGTATGTGTGTATAAATAAAGATTATGTAAGGGGTTGAAAGCTGAACTGCTGCTGTACCAAACTAGGCACTTGGTTCATTAACTGCCTGCAACTAGCCTCGTAGTAGCTAGGCTACTTAGCAACAACCACACACAACTCACATTTGCAAGTCACCAGGCAGACTCCTTAAGGAAGTCTGCTTGGTGACTTGCAAATTTGGATTGTGATCATATCAGACTTGTCTTGAAGGAGATGCTTGTTGATGCGTAAGCTGCACATATATCACAAGGAATTCTTTGTGATATAATTATGTGCATGCGACTCCTTCAAGACAAGTCTGATATGATCACTGCCCTAGGACATGAGACAGCGCAGTGGCACATGCTTTCTTCAATAACAGGGCATGTCCAGACAGACACGTGCACAGATACATAGACAAGGGTACAGATAGAATTGCTCAAACTTTTATGAGAGGTACTTTCTTTGTTCAAGCCAACAATATTTACAACACCAACACTGAAGTTTAACACTTACCAATGCCCTCACTTCCTGAGGTCCCTGATAGTGACAGAGCTCCCTGTGGCTGAAAATAGGATTACGCCTTCACTGCGTGGTTTGGAGAGGGAGGGGCAGAGAGGAGAAAGGTTACTTAGCATTGCAAATTTGCACAGAGTACAAGTGGACGAAATAATGCACCTTGGTTAATCAGGCAGCAAAGAAACAGCACAGGTCGACTTAATGTTCACCTTGTGAAGCACTGAGATAGTGTTGTGTGACTGACACAGCACACAGTGCACACCAGTGGAATGGCCACAAACAGTGTGGTGCAGGCCTGGTGAGGAGCTTCCTGCCCTCTCCTATTGCTCTGTCTCTCACTCCATCATCCTCATGTTAGTGTGAGATGCAGACTATGGTAGGTCAAGTGACATAAAAGAAACTCACTGCACAATCATCTAAACACTCAAGAAGAGATTGATACGAAACATTTACCGATATCAAGCAGGAGTGCAAGTCTTACAATTGCCTGATTCCCCCCCCCCCCCCCCCCCCCCCCCTTCTGTTCTTCCTTCACTCCCTCCCTTCCTCCATCCCTCTCCAATCTATTCTTATTGTTATGCCATCCCCAGTGGCTACTGTTCTAAGCTACCACGTCATCAATGTTGATATCCCACCCTTCATACATCTTCCACACACCTCAGAGATGCAGAGACCATCCAAAGCACTGCTGGTGCCATTGAGAAAAGGGCCTGATTCTTGGTACAGCAGCTAGTGTAAGTACTAACCTTTAACTAATAACAATAGAAGTCCTGAGCTCCCTCTGTTCCAGAGTTATGTACCTTCGTACCATAGCCATTCATTCTGCGTGATTGATTGCAATTAACGCTGCGAACTCCGCCCAGTAACTCCATTATCATTTCCGCATCGTTATTGTGCTGAATCGGGTGACATACGTAATACGCGAACCATATGCGAACCCCACCCTCATATCATGCACCTTCCTGCATGCACCCAGCCCCACCCCCATCATAGATAATTAGTTTCTATAATATTATCTATGCCCCCATGTGTACAGTAACACATTAAATTTTCATGCACTTGGCTGTCACACATGCACTGATGAGATTTGACTTTAAATGGTCCCATGAGTATAAATACTTTGCATTGTATAATTTCGTAGCAACTTCAACGGCAGTGACTTAATGTTCCCATGGGTTCTGGTGAACTAAATCAGTCCCATGAGCACTCAGACACCCATTGGAAGGGTTAGTTTTACAATTTCAAGTCATGCAATTGCTGCACAACTGAACTTAACATTCTTCTTAATAGTTATTTCTCAAGTTTGGGGGGACCATATCATGTGAGACTGCTAAAGTTGCCTCTCATCGTCGTTCTCAGTCATTATGCTTGCAGTCATGGAATTGTACGTAGGTGATGTGATTAGCAACTTGCATTGCGCAATTGCAAGTCTCTCAAATGGTAGGATTTAAGAGTGTATAATACTACTACTACTAGCCACATGAATTGGCTTCTCATCATGGCAATACCAACTGTAGTATTGTGTGCCCTGAATCGGATCTACTTGTGGGTTTGAATAATTACGCTAAATCAGTTACATAGAAAACAGAATCATGTTGTTGCAGGATAGGCTGTGTCTGAGGACACCCCCCTCCCCCCATTTGGATTATAAATCTCTTTCAATCAAGCTTCTCTGGAAGATTGTTCTCTTTCTGTAATGCTAATACATGTATACAATCTGAGAGTAAAAGTCTTCTACACAGAATTCTGAACTGTATAGCAGGGAGGAATGGAGGCAGAGAGGGATGAGTATGTAAACTGTCTAATCGGTAGTAATGCAATGCCTATTATAACTAATACATGACTATGACCATCCTTCTGTTTTTTTTATGGAAATCCCACTCAATTATCTAGACTATACTTGTCTGCTTCTTGCTGCAGCGTTATAATACTCTCTTCACAAGACCCTCGTTTGTTTTTTAACATGTGTGAGACTAAGCATGAGTGGTGTACTGTGGAAAGAGATACCAGTGTTATGCCATATTATTGGTTGCGAAGTCGCTACAGCCATAGGTCACCGGAAGGCTGCATGGTCGGGTTGCAACATTCAAATGATCGGTGAACACAGCTGATCGTGCATTGAAGTATAATATATTATGCAAGTTGTGCAAATCAACCCACCACCTCACACCCCCTCCCTCACGAGATACTGACTGCACAGCAGCCACCTCACACCCCTCCCTCACGAGATACTGACTGCACAGCAGCCACCTCCGCCCACACAGACCCTCCACACTATATATCCACAAAGGCAAGCATTCTGAACCATGACAAGACTTAGTAGTCAAATATATGAGTCACATCTGCATACACATCATCATCTGCCACAATTAATTACAATGATGTCATCACGCACTCTTGAAGTACTAGTAGGGCAAAGGCAATGAAGGGTTATATATATGTAGACGTCAGAGTGAAGGAGTGGGTACAGGAGTTTGCTCCCCATCCTCTCGCCCTGGAAGACACACAAGGTCAGACTCGCTCTGAGTTTGTTCTAAACACTTGTGTCCTGTGCTCCCACTGCTGGAACATTTCATCGCCTCTTGTGACAGGTCTTGGGTTTGTTGCAGACTTCTTCACTCTTTTGACTCAAGGGTACAGTTAATAGTTGCATTAGTCATTTGGGCTAGATGCCAACACATTGTGTGGCAGACCCCTCCAAAACTAGTTTCAGGTCTCATCCCTCTCCCCTTCCCTCCCCCAGGGGGTTGCAAGGAGAGCTGCAGGCCTCATCCCCCTCCCCCTCCCTCCCCCTCCCGGGGGGTTGCAAGGATAGCTGCAGGCCTCATCCCTATCATCTGTCACCTCAGTGTGAGGAGGAGGAAGCTGGAAAGGGAAAAAATCATGATAATGTGTGTGTAGGGTATGGATCTGTGAGGTAGTGGAGTGGCTGGATGCTATACTGGCTACTACTACTACTACACACACACACACACACACCACCCCCCCACCCCCCCACCCCCCACACACACACACACACACATGCACACACAAACAAACACACACACACACACACACGCACACACACACACACACACACACACACACACACACACACACACACACACACACACACACACCATGGGCGTAGCTAGCAATGAGGCAATGGAGGCAGCTGCCTCCTCACTTTTCTGGATAATGACACGCATGTCCGGAGTCTCGCACACTCCGCTTACGATGTGTGTTCGATCTGATGACAGAGACAGGAGCTAGGCTGACCATGAGCCTGCGTATACTCTTAACGCTGATAGTGCTGCAAGTCTGGGACATTCAGGGCACCGGCATATTGCAGTAGCATTTCGAGAGCAACTGTTTGCGCGCACTGCGGATTAACTTATGAATAACTCCATTCCTCCTCAGTCTCCAAATCCTAGCTACGCCCCTGCACACACACACACACACACACACACACACACACACACACACACACACACACACACAACCTTAATTGGTTTCTCCCTCCAGCATCCTCCTCCCCTCCATCACCAGTCTCATCTTCACCAGGTCTGTGGTCTGTGGGACTGGCCAGAAACTGGCCCATTGCCCCGGCTATCATTCCTCCTGGTATAGCCTTCCTAGCAGGAAGCAGACAGTGTGGATAAGATACTTGAGCTTACATCAGAAACAGGGGTTATAAGTGTGGAATGGCTTGAGATGATGATGGAATGGTCTGGAGACAAAGGCTGAGGAGGAGGCTCTAGTGATGATGTTGGAATGGCATGGGATGGTGTTGGATTGATAGCCATGGATGATGGCTTAATCGGACGAGGTGGAAATTAATAGCTATAGATGGCCTAGGATGATGGCCTGGGATGATGTTGGAATGGCCTGGGATGGTGTTGGAATGGCCTGGGATGATGTTGGAATGGCCTGGGATGATGTTAGAATGGCCTGGGATGATGTTGGAATAGCCTGGGATGGTGTTGGAATGGCCTGGGATGATGTTGGAACACATGTACACACACACACACACACACACACACATCCACACATACATACACACACACACACACACACACACACACACACAACCTTGGTTTCTCCCTCCAGCATCCTCCTGCCCTCCATCTGCAGTCTCATCTTCACCAGGTCTGTGGGACTGGCCAGAAACTGGCCCATTGCCCTGGCTATCATTCCTCCTGGTATAGCCTTCCTAGCAGGTAGCAGAGAGTGTGGATAAGATACTTGAGCTTACATCAGAAACAGGGGTTAAGTGTGGAATGGCTTGAGATGATGATGGAATAGTCTGGAGACAAAGGCTGAGAAGGAGTAGGATCTAGTGATGACGTTGGAATGGTCTGGAGACAAAGGCTGAGAAGGAGTAGGATCTAGTGATGATGTTGGAATGGTCTGGAGACAAAGGCTGAGAAGGAGGAGGATCTAGTGATGATGTTGGGGGTAGGTGTGGAACTGTGGAATGGCTTTCAGGCCTCATCCCCCTCCCCCTCCCTCCCCCGGGGGGTTGCAAGGATAGCTGCAGGGCTCATCCCCCTCCCCCTCCCTCCCCTGGGGGTTGCAAGGATAGCTGCAGGGCTCATCCCTCTCATCTGTCACCTCAGTGTGAGGAGGAGGATGCTGGAAGGGGAAAAAAACAAGGTAATGTGTGTGGAGGGGGTATGGTTCTGTGGGTGTGTGGAGTGGCTGGATGTTACTGGCTACTACGCGCACACACACCACACACACACACACACACCACACACACACACACCACACATGCACACACACACACATCCACACACACACACACACACACACACACACACACACACACACACACACACACACACACACACACACACACACACACACACACACACACACACACACAAACACACACACACATACACACACACACATGACCTTGGTTTCTCCCTCCAGCATCCTCCTCCCCTCAATCTGCAGTCTCATCTTCACCAAGTCTGTGGGACTGGCCAGATACTGGCCCATTGCCCTGGCTATCATTCCTCCTGGTATAGCCTTCCTAGCAGGTAGCAGAGAGTGTGGATAAGATACTTGAGCTTACATCAGAAACAGGGGGCAAGTGTGGAATGGCTTGAGATGATGATGGAATGGTCTGGAGACAAAGGCTGAGAAGGAGGAGGCTCTAGTGATGATGTTGGAATGGTCTGGGGGTAAGTGTGGAACGGCTTGAGATGATGTTGGGGACAAAGGCCGAGAAGGAGGAGGTTCTAGTGATGATGTTGGAATGGCCTGGGATGGTGTTGGAATAGTCTGGGGGCAAGTGTGGATGGAACGGCTTGAAATGATGTTGTAGACAAAGGCTGAGAAGGAGGAGGTTCTAGTGATGATGTTGGAATGGCCTGGGATGGTGTTGGGTTGATGATGGCTTAATCGGACGAGGTGGAAATTAATAGATGATGTTGGAATGGCCTGGGATGATGTTGGAAATTAACAGATGATGCTGGAATGGCCTGGGATGATGTTGGAATGGCCTGGGATGATGTTGGAAATTAATAGATGATGTTGGAACATAGATAATATAGCTGCGGAATGGGATTGGAAACGGATCACGTGCGCTAACTACCCGCAATATTGAAGCGGTGAAGCACTCCGCGTTACAAAGAACATGTGGAATTTCGTGCAGTTCAGCAGCTGTGTTTCGACGACCTAGCCACAGTTGACGTGAGAAGAAGAGACATCAAGAAGCGGGCAAGAGAGTGAAGACGGAAAAAAGTGGCCAGGCAGGCAACTAAGGTAATACTGTAGTTGCTGAGTTGTATTCTAGTACGCATGAGGTCATGATGGGACAGTTGTTCCGTGTACAGTGGTGCGATTGAAGCGTGTTATGAGATGATGCGAAGCTTTGTGGGTGTACTGCTGGGCTTGGAAGCCTCTAGACATATATCTGATGTTGTAAGCGTGTAGACAAGTAATTTTTGCGTGGAACAGTAACATTTTCAAGTGCGGGGGGTCGAAATTGTTCCATTGCTGGGGCCTGATAGTGTGAAAAAGACTCCCACACTTATGGCGGATTATACTGAAGTTTGTGGGTGCTTCCTACCTTCTACATTTCATTTATAGTCGTTTAATGTTTTTGGGCTGATAGGTCTGTCCCCAAACAGTGGAATGGAACTTTCATCTAAGCTCTGAGTTGTACAAGTGGTCAGTAACATCCAGTTTTACTGACCTCATTTTTCGCTCTTACCATAGGATGAGCCATTTATGCAGAAGTGGGCATAGGAGGTTTCGTCTCTGTAGCAAAAAGAATTCAGAGAGGAAGAAGTATAGCAAGAGGAACAAACCTTACACTCTCCCTGTATCTAATGATGCAGATTCAGTTTTAAAGATTTCACTACCAATCGAGCTCCTGTCGTTCAGTGTGTCTATACCTCTTGAGGCGTTCTTGGATTCTCCAGCCAATTCCCTCACGACACTGAAGTCGAGACTCGTTGCTGCCAAGGTTATCTCTCAAGGTAGGTATTTTGTGATGTTGCAATTTGAACCGTTTTCAGGTCATATATGTATATCCCATCATTGTCTGTGTGCATAGACTCATAGACCTGTTCCGCAGGTATATACTTTCTATGATAGACTATATCTCCATGTGTTACATGTTTTGGTTCTCTATTTCAGGGTGGATTGACAATTCCCCTGATGCTGGTGGTTACATTGCATTTTGCAAGCTAACATCAGGATTGCACGACTCGTGTTCTGTCAAGTGCAGTCTGAGGATCTTCGATGATTTCACATGGACACTCTTCTACTACGGTCGGCAGGTGGAGTCTAACCAGACCACACTGCTTGCAGATATTCCAGCCATTTTGAACACAGGTGTGTGTGTGCATGTGTGCCTAAATCTGCCACTGGTGTGTGCGTGTGTTTGTGTGTTATATATGCCTTCTTCATATGTTCTGCAGAATCCAGAGTCTCAGAAATGATGGAGAGGGTTGACACAGCGAAACTGTGCTGTGGCAACCCTGATGTTAAGTATGCTGGCCTGCACACTGCCCGCAAAGGAAATTTCATTGACTCTTCAGGTTGGTTATCAGTGTTTGTCATAATAGTTGTACAGTAAATAATGAACTTCAATTTCTATCACATGTATGCATACATGTACAGGAACACAGGTTGTGGCGTCGACGGAATCTAGCACTCTTGGATTCAGCACCATTCGGCATAGTAGTTGTGAGCTTGTATTGGGTGAGAAAGCAGGCATCCGCTGTAAGAAGTGTGAACATCACCGGAAGTCTCTGAACAGCATGCTGAATCGGCACCAGAGAGAGTCCGCGAGCGATAGGGTGAAACCAAGCAGCCCACCAACTACAGCAAGCTGTCCACTCCTGAGAAAATCGATCGTCTCCATAACATGCATCAAGCAACTCGCCAGATGAAGCAGCAGCTTGAGCGAGTTAAACAACGCATCTCGCAAGTCATTGAAAAAGATGGAATTGTTGTGGACGAGGCAACTCACTCCGATTTGAAGACCATTGTTAATGAAAGTGCCAAGAAAGCTACAGATTTGTTCCCTGATGGCTCATTTCAGCAGCTGTTTTGGGAACAGCAACAGCAAGCCTCCTCTGTCAAGGATTCACGATCAATGAGGTGGCATCCGTTGATGATCAAATGGTGCATCTATTTGAGGCACCTTTCCAGTGGTGCGTACGAAGCGCTACGTTCGTCTGACTGTGTCAAGCTTCCATCGCAGCGTACCCTCCGAGATTATACACACTATATGCGTGCGCTACCTGGCTTTTTAGCTGACGTTGACGAGCAGTTGATTGAAGCAGCAAAGCTGTCGACATGCGAAGAGTTTCAAAAGTATGTAGTCTTGGTCATGGATGAGATGCACATAAAGGAAGACCTCGTGTACGATAAGCACAGTGGGGAGCTGGTTGGGTTCGTCAATCTGGGAGAAACGAATAACCGCCTCATTCAATTTGAGCGACAGGTGGAAAGCAGCACATGCGAGCACGAACCACTGGCGAATTCGATTGTAGTGTTGATGGTGAGGGGGTTGTTCACACACCTACAGTTTCCATATGCACAGTTCCCCTGTGCTTCTGTTACGGGGACCTCCTGTTCGATCCCTTCTGGGAAGCTGTTGAAAGGCTCGAGCGATGTGGGCTAAAGGTAATGGCTTTAACCTGCGATGGGGCATCCGTGAACCGCCGCCTCTTCAAGCTTCATCAGACAGGAAAGGAGCTTGTACACAAGGTTGTCAACCCATTTGCTACTGAGCGATTTGTTTACTTCTTCTCGGACCCACCACACCTGCTCAAGACTGTGCGAAATGCCTGGCATAATATGAAACGACAGCTATGGGTGAGTAATTTTGCTTCTTCTGTGTTCACATGCAGGTGTTATTAATGCCTTTCTTTTTACAGTGCAATGGTAAAGAGATCAAGTGGGAACACTTGATGGACCTGTACAAACGAGACAGTGGTGCAATCAGGGAGGCCCCTGGACTTTCCCTGGTCCCCAAGCTCAAGTGGGAGCACATACATCTTACATCATTTTCTAAAATGCGGGTTGATTTAGCTGCGCAAGTGAGTTCAGACTATATTTGTTGTAGGTAGTACATCTAGTTATTACATGATTGTGACTTTGAGTGACCACTGACCATGTATGTGTGAAATTACACCTGTAGGTCCTCAGTGAATCTGTGGCATCTGCAATGAAGTTGACTGGGGGAGATAAAGTGACGGAGACAGTGAGATTTGTCGAGATGTTCGACAAGTTTTTTGACTGCCTGAATGTCAACAATTTCACAACTGGTCGTCAAAAGCGGAAGGTCTTCAAAGTGCCTTACAGGTCTGCACACGATTTCCGGTTAAAGGTAAGAGTGTAATGTGCTGTAACTATCTTCTTAAGTTATTGTTGTACTTTACATTTTCAGTGGTTGAAAGAGTTGTTTCTCGGATACCTGAGTGAGTGGGAGGAGAGTGTCAAGAAATGACCCGGTTACTCCAAATTGATGCAGAAGATGATGCTCCTGAGTCCAGAAACCCGCTTGGGATTGAAGATAACAGGTAAATGTAATTAGTGCTACTCACGTGACCATCAACGAATCAGACGCCTCAGAATTGATCACATGATGGAGCATTAAATCGCTTAATGCACAATTTAGTGTGCATTATCTAGATAATGCACACTTTTCAAAGATCAAAGGCTGTCTCGGGTCAGTGAGTTGCACTGAGTAGTTTAGATACCAGTTTACAGTGCATTACGGGCTTGAGTGCACTCGGGCAATGTAGTTAATGGTCTCGGGTGGATAATGCACGAGCCGAACCCTCGACCGTTAACTAGATTGCCCTCGTGCACTAAAACCCGTAATGCACTGCAAAGTGGTATCTAAATATTACATAGCCCGTAATCCCTCCCACCCACTTTAAAAATCCCATTTTCTACCCTTCCTTACAGTCAACTCATTTGTGGAACTTGTCGAGTACCTGTTCACCATTCCTGGCGTCAAGGCTTTTCTGAACGAAAAACTATCTCAGGACCCTCTGGAGAAGTTCTTCGGCTGTCAGAGACAGAGAGGACGAGTTAACGAAAATCCTACTGCAGCACAGTTTTACAAGAACACACAGGCTTTGAGGGTTGTAAATTCTTTTTGTAAGGGATCAGTCAGAGGCAACTGTCGTGGAAACAAAAACCCTGTAAATTTTGAAGCTGAGAACCAGCCATTGCCAAAGCGGCCACGCACCAAACAGTCTCGTGTGTAATTTTTTCCTTATGTTGTATACCTGCATATTGACTTACATTGACTTACAAAGTGACAAATATAATGCACAATCATACTAAAAATCTGACTCGGTGTTCGTGCTAAACAAACCACTACGTAAGGCCTTAGACTTTTGTAAGTTTTTCTTGTTGGATTGTTTATACTGCTCGATCCATCCACTGACGAAGGAGAATCCTCTGATAGTGATCCACAAGTCTATGATCATGTTCAGCAAGATCTTCTCATCCTCCTCCCCAAAGTCGGCGGCTACTATTGCCCAATGTGACTGGATGTCTTCATCTGTAGCGATCCTTCTAAGCAATCCTTGCCTTCCAACTGTAGACGCTAGGCTGTGCACCTTGCTCTTCCTCAGCTGCTGTCTCACCACCTCCTCCATTGATTGAAACACCATAAATGTAGCATCGCTGACATGCCACAGCCCTCCTCTATCAACTAAGTTCAACCAAGCATCAGAACTCCCTTCTCTGTCATCGTCGTCTTCACACTCCAAAAGATCCATGATTCCTATAACAAGCTCCTCCTTCAATGGATGAGACGATCTTTCGAGCTTCTTCCGGAGGTTTCAACAGACATATCCGGCGGCATATCGAAGGGCATTTTCTTCTTGCATTGAAAGGGAGGGGAGGTCCTCTTCAGCTTGTGCTTTTCCATCCAGTGGGAACTGGTGTTTTATCATTAGTCTAAAGATGAGGTTGGTTAGGTGCTGGGTGAGGATGAGAGTCGCAGGCTCACCCAATGCCAATGCAGTGAATGATGACCACTGAGAGAGAAACTCAGGTGAGGTGCGGATTTTATGGTACTGGGCCCACATCTTTTCCCGCACACCTTCCCACTTACATCACCATTCAGGAAAGGCAGGAAGGGGCGGTGTTAGTTAGCAAGTTAGCCATGACGTTCACAAGGCTTAAGGGCGGTCAACTTTCTCTCGACCACAGGCAGGAAACGGACTCCAGTTTTTCTCAAGGCTGAAGTTTTACCTTTGAACTACTGGTAAGCGACGATGTATAGCCACACAGAATGGTAACAAGCTTGCTTGGCAGTGATCAGCTATTCAAATAAGGTAGTCCAGCCTAGCTACACGCTATCTATAGCCTTGTTCCCAGTCCCATGCCCAGCTTTCCGTCGCTTGCAGTACGGTAAAGCGGGGAGGGCCTGGTACATTTCCTCACGTGAGTGACGTCAAGGGTAGAAAGGGGTAGAAAGACCGGAAGTTTAACGTGGGCGTAGTGTGTCTCAGAACAGCAAGAAGAACGAAGGTACCAGGTAACACACAACACATATCTTGCTAGCGGGGGGCGACTGTCGTACTCACCGAGTGTTGAAAGAGTAGGTAGCTGAATAACACGCAAAACGTAGCGTCCTTGTTCTGAAAATTTTGTCATTTGTCGATTACGCATGCTTACGTGAGGTTATGTACCAGGCCCTCCCCACTTTACTGTACTGCAAGCGACGAAAAGCTGGGAGTCGGACTGGGAACGAGGCTACGCTATCTACACAAATTAAGTCACTGGCACTGTCCAGTGTTTCTAGCACGCTCCTTTTAAATTGAATAGCAAACAGAATTTCCACTTAGGGGCATACCCGCATAATTAATTTTAGTTAATTTTTAATTTTAATAAAAAAAGTTAAACGTATGAGAAGTGTTCTATTTGTACAAGGAATAAATACACACAGAGTGAACGACCAGGACATAGAGCAATATCGAGCGAACATCAAACAAGCTGCACATACTTCAATCGGGACATCACAGACTGTAAAATGTCAAGTCGAGACACAACAGCGGCATCATTGAGCTGTTTGCGAACTATTCCTCCAGTACACTCAGTAGAGTGATATCAGAGAGCAACACTGCTGTGAACAAACGTTCACAGTTTTGAATGGTATGACATCAGCTAAACTAATTCCGCTAAGCAAAAACTGCCCGGGTACGGGACGGTACGGAACATATCATTGTATCACTGTTTGGGTATCATTGAACAGAAACGCTAGCATGGTTGTATGCCAACGGAACGAGAACTTTTCCATGTGTATATGACTTGAATGAGGTTGGATGGCATGGAGACAACAAGCTTAAGGTTACATGTGAGGTGGAATGGCCTGGAGACAAGGCTAGAAGAAGGGAGGTTGGAATGGCCTCTGGATGAGAATAGCAAATTGAATGGTCCTGCCTGTAGACAGTACAATTCCATAGCTTACCAAAGAGGGCATTGGCCGTGCTGATCTCTCTTGAATACACGTTCTCTTATGATCTCAACTGCAGCCAACAGCCTGAGAAAACAGCAGAAGAATGTGCACGGTTTGATGCAAGCCAATCTACACACATCATCAAATTGAAAAGATATTGTGCTCAGCAGAGCATGTACCCTGTGTGCTACATTCTATTATGGCCTAATACCGATTTTAATACAGCATGCACAATGAGATAGCAAGGGCCTACCGATTTAATACAGTAATGAAGTAAAATGAGCTTTCTCACAAAATAGTGAACTTGATAAATTTCGCCAAGAAGTCATACCATAATCTCCCATTAATATCCCTGCCAAATTTTGTTCACTACATCCAGCCCAAAGTGGGGTGGGGGCGTACTTTCGAAAGCTTGCTATGTACACAAACTATTATGACGTTGCCAAGGTTCATGTTCACACATGATCGCCAGTACCGTTCGTAGTCATCATGCATGGTCTCCCTACATCGGACAAAAGAGCTACCACTTCAACGCGAGGACAATAACATTCACGACAAACTTTGCTGTAGCCATCCTCAAGAATAGCAATACTGTCGGTCATGTACCACGGGACATTTCCTGGTATTTCCGGCAGAAGAGTGGCAATGAGATGACTTGTATCCGTTGATGGTGACTACTCTGAGAGAACATCTGAAGTTGCATGCGTATTGTGTAGTTTAGATATTAAGAGGGGAGTTAATATGAGTCAAACTACCAGGTGCAGGAACTTGGGTGAAAGTAGTGGGAGGGTGAATTTTCGAAGGGGGCATATTAGCGGGAGACTACGGTATATCATCCTCCACAGAACCATGAGTCTCAGTCAACACAGAGTGAACCAAAGTAGGATTCCAAAGCAAATCTTGTTTGCTCAGGTCAAAGTTCTAATCTGTACGAAAGTTCCCCAGAAAGGCAGTATTGGGTAGGAAGTAAATCGATGCTTATTTGAAGCCCTTTCCTGGGAAGGGAAACCAGAAAACCACCCGTCCAAGGTGCAACTGGTGGACTCAATCTGTGGCCTCTCACACCACAGTTGAGTGATATACCCACCCAGTATACACGTACCGTCAAGAGTCTGGATACTCAATCTGTGGCCTCTCACACCACAGTTGAGTGATATACCCACCCAGTATACACTACCGTCAAGTCTGGATACTCAATCTGTGGCCTCTCACACCACAGTTGAGTGATATACCCACCCAGTATACACTACCGTCAAGAGTCTGGATACTCAATCTGTGGCCTCTCACACCACAGTTGAGTGATATACCCACCCAGTATACACGTACCGTCAAGAGTCTGGAGACAAGGCCAGGCACCCACACAGGTCACTATTCCAAGTATTGTTTGTATGACGTATAGTGGGTTTCTTTCGTGGGAGAAAACTTTCAGTGGCGATTCGTGAAAGTTTTATCTGTGAAAACCAACCTGGAATCGGTTCGGACACCGCAACATGCTGAGTACTATATGCACTAGCTTATGATGGCCCTGTTCACAGTGCGCTGATTCCTTTTACAAAAGCCAGATGTCCAGTAGGCATGGACGGCTGTACTTTTTTTGACGATCACGGCTGTCAAAAAGAGGTAAAACAGGTACTATCCAGCATGGCAGGGGTGACAAACCCTATGCAAGTGGGCGACGTACGACTACTTCACTCCCAAACAGAAGGAGCAGATAGCAAACGAGCTGCCAAACATGGTGTGACACTGTTCGCTGTGAACTCCACCGCATAGCTCTGTAGCTTGCTCATCTCTAGTGTGCTTAACTGGTTCTAATTGTCAGATCACCGAGTCACATTCCAATGCAGTGTTAATGGGTGTGGCAAACTGGGTTACCGCAAATCTCCACGAAATTCTGATGTTCAGGCAATTCACGAAAGTTTTCTCTCACGAAAGAAACCTAGCCTCGATCCCAGGCTGCGTGGAAGGAAGCCTGGGAATGAGACTAAGCACGAACATATGAGAGCCACAAAGCAGTAACACCCAGCTACCCTCGGTCCCAGACCCCCACACCCAGCTTCTGTCGCTTGAATAAAATCCATGCTATTGAAAAGAACTTGACTTTTGGGCAAACCAGAGGATATAATTATTGTCTGTCCACTTTCTATATCATATTTATCAGCTACTCATGCAGCTTATCATTGCCACTCACAAAACTGCTAAGAATCCATGGGAATGGAAAATTCAACAGGATGAGACATAAATGTACTTAGCCTCGTTCCCAGGCCCCAGGAATGGAAGTTTGAGGAATAGCAGGAGGGATACACTCTCCTGCTTCTGTGGCTAGCTAGTTACTCCAGACGTACCAATTGCAACAGCTGTCCTGATTGTTCCTCTGTAGGGTAGTCTTCCTCTCGCAAACTGACCCTAGCTGAATCGGGAGGTGGGTTTTGGAAATGTCGAGGGGAAGGTTACTGCAACAGAAGATGGGAAGAAAAAGAAATGGGGATGAACAAAGGAAGTAACAATTGAGGGAACGACGGAGGTGAGGAGGTGGAGGGAATGACGGAGGTGAGGAGGTGAAGGGAATGACGGAGGTGAGGAGGTGAAGGGAATGATGGAGGGGAGGAGGTGAAGGGAATGACGGAGTTTTACGAAGTGGTTATGGGTCCAGCAGGAAGTAGAGCGATGAGTTAGGGTACATGCATATTAGAGCCAGGGCAAAGTTCAAAGTTCATAATAGAACACGTACAATGTCATGTAGCCTCGTTCCCAGGCCCGAGACAGTGAGGAGAAAAGGGCCTGATTTCCACTGTTTGCGCATGCGCTTAATTATCCGTCACCATAATACGTATTCATAAAGGGGAGGGTGCAAATGACGTCTTCGTAGTCACATGGTCGAGGGTGTGATGCTTACCTCCTTTGCTACACTGGTTATCCGCGAGATGAGGGGCGACACAACCATAATTGCACTGCCACCAGCAACAGACTTACCCACGACATTCGTTATTCAAAACAAACGGAAGAGTCTGGTAGCATACTGACTCCACCCGGTCGGTGCGACGGCAACCACATGAAAAAATCAATCGCAGGTCGCTGTTCTAGCTCAATTCAGGAGCGTCTTTCCGCCTGAGGACATATAGGAGAGCACGATCGAGAGCTGTTGTAAGGTACGCCACTCTCCTACAATAGCTAGGTAGTTAACTGTGCGGATCACGTTATCCACTTCGACGTCACAAGTGTACAAACATAATCGAACGTCCACGGTGCCGGTGGAATTCCACCGCTATTTAGCGCAGCACAAACACTGGAAACCAGGCCCTTTTCTCCTCGCCGTCTCAGGCCTGGGAACGAGGCTAAACGTCATGTATCTGCAATCTCCCAGCATGGGCATACAGAACATCACAACACACACAGAAGACAATCAGCTACACACACAGAAAATGAAGTACAAAGTCTATGACTGCGAAAGCTGCACCTGGGTTGTTTTGTCTTAGGTAGGAGACAGGTGATCCTTGAAGAGTTGAAAACTGTAGCTGCTAGCATGCTCACCGCAGACAAATACCATAGATCGGGAAATTTTTGTAAAAAAATATTGCAATAGCTGCACAAAGGAACGGAGCGACAGAGATCCTTTGGGAAAGGGGAGTTAGGCTTGATGGATCGCGGAAGGGTCATAGCTCTAGAACGATGGTGTATGTCTGTCTGGTCACGGCAGTGCTCTGTTTCCTTGCCATGCTTGCTAGGTGTATGCATGTGGTATGTGGCTATATGCTCTCGTATATGGAGTTGTGTCACCTGTCATGGTGGGACAGGTATCCCCTTCGGTGTGCACTGCCGACGAGCATGGGATGCCATCTTGGGGAGGTGTATGCAGTCAACACTGACTGGACAGCTCCTGAAAACCTGTTCTCTTGTCACTGTTCTACTCCCCCCCCCCCCAATTTATCCTAACGATGGAGGTGGCAGCTCCTGAAAACATGTACATTGAGGTGGCAGCTCCTGAAAACGTGTATGTGGAGGTGGCAACTCCAAAACAAGTATATATCACAAGGGGTGAATGTCAACATGATCTGGTGTGGTGTTCCAGTACTACAGAGCGGGTGTATTTGACATCACCGGCCGTAAATCAACCGAAACCCCCTCCGTTATAATCATTCCGTTTCTTTCATAAGACTGCATGGCAAGAAAGTAGTAATTTCTACTGTGATCTTAGAAATGCTAGCAGCTCGGAACTTACGAAGTACTACTGTGTCAACTGTTGCTGTAGCGCAGTTACCATGCCGATTAGATCGAACAGCTATGCAACCTCCAGTACAAGTGAGCTACTAGTTTCCGTCCAGCTGCCATTGAACTCCATGTTCTCTTGCCATGCGGAAGTACTCAGTCACGTGGTTTTTGTGACGTCAATGCAGTCGCTCTATGCTTGCTAGGTGTATGCATGTGGCCATAATGCTCTCGATCTCGTATGGAGTCGATGTGTCAGCTGTCATGGTGGGAGGGGTATCCCCTTTGGTGTGCGCTGCCGACAAGCATAGGATGAGGACCTGTATGCAGAGTTCGCACTACTCAGATTTGCTCATGTCTGAACCTCGTTTGTTGTGGTTTGTAGTTAATGTATCAATTCATGTATGTATGTGTGTGTATGTATGTGTCAGCCATAGCCTATAGGTCAATGCTTAAAATGAACTTTGAACTTTGAACTTTTAAAGTATGTAGGTATACTTCCTGCAGGACCAACATCCACCTCGAAATTTAATGTTATACTCACAGTAAAGGCAACGTGGACGGGAAACATAATTTTCTACACAGAAAACTGCTACACATTGGCTCACCAGTTTCGGCTACGCCTGCTGCTATGCTGGTGAGGATGAACTTGAGGACTAACGCTTCCTCCCTTCCTCCCGCTGGAGACGTGGTCGTCACGGCGCTTCCCTCTTCTCCTACGGCTCATCCCCCTCGGCAATTGCTAGCAGAGACCTGTTAGCATCGCTCTAGGAATCTCTCTGCAGCTAGAAGGTCAGGTGCACGCGCACGTGTTGCAAATAAACTGACCTTTGTAATTGTCGGGTCAGGAAGTAGGTGTGGCCAGGTTAACAAAGATCCCTGTGTACAATGCAATGGTGCCAGTGCTGAGCTCCAGTGATTGGAGGCGGAGAGGAGAGGCCGAGCAGAAGAGGAGTACCACCATGCCTCGTGCCTCCAGGGGGAGGAAGGGAAGACCTTTTTGTCCTGAATATCTCCTCACCATCACAGCAGCAGCCGTAGCTGAAACTGGTGAGGGATCGAAGGGTGTGAGTGAGAGTTGGTAGTGCTCAACTCAGGCTCTGTCCTGGGTTTGAAACCCACTAAAGCCCTGGTTGTTCTGTTGAAGGGTGGTGCTCCTCAAAAAAAGGAATTTGCCCTTCCTGAACAACAAGCTCGAACATTGTGAGTTCTCAGTGCTGATGTCATATTAGTCTCGTTCCCAGACCCTCCCCGAAACGCGGAAAGAGGATCTGGTGTTCTGAGCGATATTTCTTGGCGCATGGGGCGGGGCTATACGGCATAAGGAATGGCGGCATTCTAAATGTCCTCTCCAATGAAAGCGCACCTAACATTCATCTTATAAGCTTACTGTAGCAGCGCATTTGGTCCTTCACAAGGGACATCAAAGGGCTAACAACAACAACGTACAGTTGCCCTGCGCTTGTACAGAATTCTTCCTGAGGTTGTCAAATGACGGAAGGGTCACGAAACACAGAGATTTCCCCATACCAGTCGGCAAGATAATCGATTTGGCTACTGCCTCAGCTGGCTCTTCAGTAGGCCTGTCGTATCCATTTCACTGATATACCGTCCGTACTAGCTACACTGCACTGTTACATGTACCGTACCTGTGACTTACGCTGATTGACTATGTCATTCGCGTTTTGCCATCTGATTCGAGCTTTAAAATCCCAGAGCGACCATGCCCCATGCGTCAAGAAATATCGCTTAGAACACCAGACCTTCTTTCCGCGTTTCGGGGAGGGTCTGGGAACGAGACTAATGTCATATCGCCACCCCCGTTAATGGGGCCCAGGACCTGTATGAAACCTTCTTACCGGTAAATGCAGCTCTCCGGCTGCATGCTTGTACTGTGCGACAGTGTGTTTTGATTTGTCTCATCAGTCCCTTCCTCACCACTGTTTGGTTCCTTGTTCCCTTCACTCCCTCATCCCCTCCACCATTTCCTCCGCTCCGTCATCTCCTTCACTCCCTCCCCCCCCCCCCCCCCCCCCCCCCCCCTGGCATGCCCCTCATCCCCTCCCCTCTGTCATCCCTTCACCCCCTCCCTCCATCACTCCTTCCCTCCGTCATCTCCTTCACTCCCTCCCCGCTGGCATGCTCCTCACCCCCACCCCTCTGACATCCCTTCACCCCCTCCCTCCATCACCCCCCATGTCTACCCTTCACCCCCTCCCCTCTGTCATCTCCTTACTGACCTCGTGTATTTCCATGGACACCTGCAAGTGGTAGTCTAAATCGTACTAATAGTGTGGTGTTTATCATAGGAAAAACCATCTGTTGAAACGGGTTTGGGCGGCCACTATAACCATCAGACCTGCTTCATGTCAATGCCGTCTGTGGTGGGAACACTTGAAGTTTCATGTTTGGCTATTTTGGTGATTCTGCTATTTAGAGGAGTGTGTCATTCTCATCACCTCCTCCCCTCTGTCAATCCCTCAATCATTGCTTTCCGTTCTTGTTTGTTCATCTCCATTTCTTTTCTTCCCATCTTCTGTTGCAGTGACCTTCCCCCTCGACATCACCAAAACCTGTCTCCAAATTCAGGGTCAGTTTGCAAAAGGAGGGCTTCCGTACAGGGGAATGCTCTGGACAGCTTTTGGAATTGGTACGTCAGGAGTGACTAGCCACAGATTCACAGGAGTATCCTCTTATTGGGGCGAGCCTGAGCGAGCCCTACATAGTCGTTTTCTCGGGGTGTCCACTTGAAACTCTAGATCGCCGTGAACGAATGGGCTCAGTATGGAAGTGACGAAAAGCTGGGCGTGGGACTGGGAAGGAGGCTACCACAAACTTGAAATTCAGTGCAGACAGCAATGAACGACAATTGGCTCAACGTAGTGTCGTAGTCTACGTACAACAAACCTGACACTCCACACCGAACGGAGCATGAGCTATGAACTTGAAACTGCAGACCATCATCAAGCTGAGGCCCAAGGTATACACCTACCGCGTATCGGTAGTCTACATCGCAAGCTTACGCTCAGGCCCCACCCCCAACACAGTGAAACAATTAGAACTAACTTTCGTACAACAACATTGCTAGCGGAAACAGAAACACTGAATGGTTCAGCCAGCAATAGCCCCTCTTCGGTCACACACTCCCTTCCAACAATGCTGATCATGAATCAAAAGCTTTGACCGTTTCATATACTGCCCAGCCTTCACTACTATATTGACATGCAGTACATCAGGCGAGCCCCACAATGTCCTGCATTCTCCTAGTAATACGACTTATCTTCGGAGTCCTCTCCAAGCCGTTCTCTTCATCAACTCTGAAACAGCGCAAGACATTCCCGTCTTTCTCATGTCTTCCATCATAACACTCAAGAGCCAGTCAGTGGACACCTCTCTGATTGCAACCGGCACATTGAACGATGACATTTCAAAGGGTCAAATCGTTGACATCCCATTCGACCTGGACATTGAGGTCAGCATTGTATTTGTATTGAGACTCTGTAGGTTGTAGACAGTCGGTGCTGTGTGGCGTCAAGAGTTCATAACAATAAGGGTGTGCAACTGCCATATAGTTCCACTACCGCCATCTCGGCAGTACTGCGGTAGTGGAAACCAGTTGCACACTCTTATTGTTGTGAACTCTTGATGGCGTATACAGTACCAAACCCAAGGGGTGCAGCCCCGAGGCTGAAGGGCTGTATAAGCCGTACAGTTCCACGCTATGTGTTGTATTGCAAGGGTTGGATGCATGTGCATTGCTAAGCAGCAACAGTTGATGTGTCCTGTTAAGGTTACGGGATCGTCACGCGGTGGGCGTGGCCAGACAATTTCTTCAACCCTGTTTTTCTCGCACAGAAAGTAAGCTAGTGAAATCAAACTTACTCGACACAAAGCAGGGAGGGTAGTCAACATGCAGACCAAACATCATCATAGCAGCTCACACTGTAGCTGTCGTACGCTGGTTAAATCGATTCCAGCAAACTATTCACCAAAAATCTCCAGTGCGAAGACCGCCAGCAACTCGAGTCTACTGTTGGGAGACACGCCATAGGAAGCTCTAGGGCAGGACGTTAGTGTTTTGTGGCTAGGTTGAGCAGTCCTCGAAAGAACGATTCTTGAGTGCGAATAACCGCCATCTTGACTCCCCTCTTTGGAATACAGCATCGTATAACTTCGGAACGGTCATCAGTATTTACAAAAACGCTTTGTCCGGCCCTGTTTGTGCCTATTTCAACACAGCCTTCCAAGTCTAGGTCGGATCACACGGCTTTCTTTTTGGTGACAAAAAACTATGAAATAGTGCTTAATTAAGTGTACGGTGCGTGTATACAGTGCGCGTATCTGCGCGCAGGGATCCCATAACCTTAATGCACATCTTCAAGATAACGAACTCCACTAATTAGATAATGTGGGGCAGCCGCACTCCTGGTAGCAACCCCTATTGCTACGTAGTAATGCAGTTCGTTTCAATTAACGCACATGTCACATAGCAACCACACTGAGTTGATTGCTAGCAATGGCAGCCAAAGGGAAGCACTCACAACTTCGCCAGCACGGTGAGTTTCGGCACGTAAGCGTCAGTGAACGACAGCGATCACGGCCGTGTGGTCACAATCTTTGTGGGCCCTTCGTAAGAGCTGTACTGGCAGTGAAAGTCGAAGAGAGTGCTCAAGCAATGGCAGCTGACTGCGAGACAAAAGTGCTTGTATCTCCACCACAAAGGTAAGTTTCAGCACCTAAATTGTATGCTTGTGTCACTGCATGATAGCGATCCCGACGGTGTAGGAAAATTCTTTGCAGGCCATTCCTAAGGGTTAAGTTATTTATCCCCTACCAGGAGTGTAATATACAACCTAGCTGTTCTTCTATACGTGTTCGTGCACAGGTGCAGCTAGGTGATGACTCCGAAAGACACAAGTGAGACCAAGCAGCTGTATCAAGATCAAGACACGCAGCAGCTGCTGGAGACCTTTGACCCCTCACGCCTCTGCCCCTACCTCAACACCACCACGTCAGATGCTTGCGATGCACAGGCAGCCTTCTACAACATCATCAGAGAGGGAGATGAGTTGGAAGGTGTGTATGTTCCGTCACGGTGCCGGCTTTCCTTGTTTAAAGGTAATTATACTTTTGGTGGGGAGGAGGAGGGGGGTTAGTTCGTTGTTTTTCGTCTTTCATTAATACGTACGTACATCAGCATCATGTTCGATAGAATAGAAGAAAATGGAGAAGAACAGCTCTATCTCGAGAACAACGCAATGTACATGTATAAACACCGGACTTGTACCGTTGTGTTGCTGAGAAGCTGCACATTCCAGTAATGTCTGCATCGTGGCCGCAAAGCGGTGTTGGCGGCATCCATACTAAAACACGGTGAAATCCACTGCCCGATCAAAGCGGGCGAGACTTGGTCAACATTCCAATGACACCCCTCAGCGCCTGAGGCAGCTACAACATCAAAAATCTGGCATGCAGCAGAAGGATCTTGGGGCTCCACCACATTGCAGAAATCCCGCCAAAAAGTGGTTCAGAGGAAGCAACGGAGAGCGGCGTCCGATAATGCATACCATTGTCCGATTATAGCTGTTTCAGAGTTTTCTCTTTGACAGATTATAACTCCAGAGCCAAACAAGAGATCAACACCAAACTTGCAACGCACAGTGAGATGGATGTGCTCTATCGACGGAACGTCACACCCACTTCCGCAATTGTACAACTTCCGCGCTAGCGCGTCTGAATATGGATAATTGATAACCTTCTCTACCACACTGATCTACCTCAGGTGTTGATCTGGTGAAGCCGTCCTCAATATATGTCAACCTGTGTATTGATTCAGCATTCATCTCAGCCGACTCCACCTCCCCCCACCCCGAGAAGAAGTGACAGGAGTCCACAGACATCTCTATCTCCTTCCAATTAACTCCACTGACGACATCCTCGAGGAGGTCAAGCAGGTGGTAAAGATGAGTGAGGCTCTCAAAAGGTGTGTAGAGGATGTGGAGACCACAGTCAAGAAGCTGCATCATTTCACACTGTTTGATGGCGATATTACAAAGGTGGCCGGGTCGTGATGTTACCTCCGCCAGGGCTGACATGAAGTGGATGGAGGGGCGTGTCGTGAAGGCTTCTGAGGAGATTGCACACATCAAGAATGACATGGGCCAACTGGGTGAGGCGTTGAATGTTTAATTACCATGGGTCTAGTTTAGTCCTGAAGATGTACATCCGTGTTTAATTCTGAAAATCATTAAGTGGGGATGAGATTCATAGTGTGGTGAAGTGGGGGGGGATTAAGTTGCCTTGCTTACACAAGTATTTCTTGGGTGTACGGAATGCCCCTCCCCGAATGGAATGCCCCTCCCCCGAATGAAACCCTGTATGAGTATAGATTGATCACTTTGCAGTATGGAAACTACTCATGGGTAGTGGGTGACTGTGAATGCCAGAATGCTAGAACATGGAACAGAATGCGGAAATGAAGTACGAAGGTCAAATTTGGTAGCTGTAGCGTAATGCAGAGCACTGTGATTAAATAACTCGAGAAAGCAGACCAGACCTGTACTTGTTTTTGTACCAGAGTTGGAGAAGCTAGCGATGGTTTGCACGCGTTCCTCCGAAGTCGTCATTGATATGGCTCAGGTCAGGTCTACAGAATGATCATCATGAAGTTGTTAGGTTTGGCCCAGGAGAGGCCTCTGCTGTTAGCTGACTGCCTGGCTTACGGGTCAGAGCTGTGCCTACAGGTCAGAGCTGTGCCTACAGGTGACACCTATGTTGCTACTAAACACTGACATACTCGGTAACTGGAAGCTATACTGCCATACATGTAATTGTACGTATCCTATGACCATGTGTTTATACTTTCCTGTCCATTCTGTGTTCCTGCATTCTGAGGTTCACAGTCACCCATTTTAGCTTCCACCAAAAGCACTATGCCCTTTGGGCTTCTAATTACCCTTTGTGGTCTGGTCTGAGAGGAAATGTCAGACTTGACTAGGCTAGTGTTTCTGAACAACATTTCTATGAACTCTGTGTCATAAGGTCAACTCTCACTTGCCATGAGGTCAACTTTCACCAAATCAATTTGCTAGATCAACTTTGTTTATGATAGTGGGCAAGTGATTTTGGAATTATGTTGTAACCTGCTAGTCCTGCCATGAGAAACTCGATCTTACGGAGTGGAAAAAGTTCAATTCGAATGACTTCTAGTTGAGGAATTTCATTTGAATTTAAGTGCATCTCGCTTATACACGTGTATGTCCTTTGTGTATAGATATTGTTGTATCTTCGAACTAGCAGCGCCTAGTAACGAGCATATACTCTAATGTGTTGCCCTCCAGTCCCTGGTGTGGAGCGACTGGTGAAGTGGTGCGAGGAGATGCAGGGTGAGATAAGGGAGCTACAGAGGCGGCAGATGGAGGCCGTAGTCCACGGACCACTCCCTCCCACCCCCACCTCCCCGCAGTCACCACTGGGCATCCATGAAGCAACGTGGAAAGAGAACAAGCAGTACCTCGCACAACTGGATTGCACCCAGGTGAGCAGACCTTAATCGCCAGTACCTCTCTCCCTCTCCTCTCCACCCTTCTCCCTCTCTCCTCTCCCTCCCATCTTCTCTCTCTCTCTCTCGATCCTCTCCCTTCCTCTTCTCCCTCTCTCCTCTCCCTCCCTGTTCTCCCTCTCTCCTCTTCCTCCCTCTTCTCCCCCTCTCCTCTTCTCTCTTCTCCCTCTCTCCTCTCCCTCCCTCTTCTCACCCTCTCCTCTTCTTCCCTCTTCCTCTCCTCTCCCTCCCCTCTTCTGCCCTCGATTCTCTCCCTCACTCTCTTCTCTCTTCTCGCCCTATCTCCCCTCCCCTCTCTATCTCTCCCCTACTTCACTCTCTGCAGGTGATCAACCTGCTGGATGCAATGGGACTGAAGCAGCATCACAACTTCTTCATGCAAGAGCGGATCAGTGGGGAGATCCTCCTGGAGTGTGACGACAAGATCCTTGAGAAAGAACTCAAGGTGGGAACAATTACGCATGTAGTAGGTGCCAAATTTTCAGGCCATATGGTATCATTACATCGTTTGTTTTGGGGGATGATTCTGGTCGCTGTTTGACACTTCCATTTCAGTTTAGTATATCGTGTATGGATCTAGTCCGTAGCAATAAATTATTACAAGTAGCTTCGCTCACTCAGCTACTTCCCCCTCGTTCACCTACGTCAGTATTCCGGCGCTGGACAGTGCTGCTGCTCCCTGGTTGTGTCCGCTTCAGCTGCTAGCTACTCCCCGATTGCATCGATCCGCTTCAAATGCTGCTCCCCTTTTGTGTCTGCTTCAGCTGCTGCTCCCCGATTGCATCCGCTTCAGCTGCTGCTCGCCGCTTGCATCCACATCAACTGCTGCTCCCCAATTGCGTCCGCTTCAACTGCTTCCCGATTGTGCCAGCTTCGGCTGCTGCTCCCTGACCGCGTCCACTTCAACTGCTGCTCCCCGATTGCGTCCGCTTTGACTGCTGCTCTCCGATTGCATGCATCTGCTTGTAGCCCAGCTGGGTTCCAGCTCATGCCTGGGCCCAATTTTCTCAAACATTCTTCACAGAGTTCGAGGTTGAATAAATTGAAGTATGAAGGTCGCGTGTCACTAGTCCAATCCTGCCCCACGAACATCCCACTTCCGTCATGCACGGACAGACACACACACACACACACACACACACACACACACACACACACACACACACACACACACACACACACACACACACACACACACACAAACACACACACACACAATTGACTGGACAGTGTTCTTGCTAGGCCTCTACTGAAGGGCACTGTGCCCTTTGGGCTTCTAATATGCCCTTGTGGTCTGGTCCTACTTTTTAGCAACCACTTGAAATACATGCCTTCACAGGGTTACTGACCAGTATGAATCTCATTATGTGCCCTCAAACAAATTTCTGGCTCTAACTTGATACTTTTCATATCACTGAACCGAATGTTTCGTCACGGAATCAATCGTACAGCTTTTGCCATATCTATTCAGCTTTCCACATGACCGGAATGGCCGTTGCTAGTTACCAAGGCACTAGCTGTTTTATTATTTCTGCTCAAGCCAATGGATACAGCTGAAAGCAGACCTGCAAGAGAGCGCCTCGAGTTTTATTATCAAGACGAAGGCTTCTCGGAATCATTTGATAGAGGTTTGACGATACCGTTTCGACCCCAAACAACTGCCATGCCTGTTGATGAAAGAAGCAAGCACTGGATGACCATGAGTCATGTGTTTCACTCCTTACGCCGGGCAGTACAGGGGAATATTCTTCTGTATTGGCACCAGTCTTGAACCAAATGTTCCCCTAGCCTCGTTCCCAGGCCATTCCCACCGCCAGTATTTCATCGCTTGCAGTATGAAATACGGCGGGGGAAGGCCTGGGAGATCTGGTCACGTGCGATGCCATCAAGTAGACACATGGTAGACACACAGGGGGCGGTGCCCAACAGTTATAATACCTGTTTCGCGTTGACCCGTCCCCGGTGTTGTGAACAACGAACGGTATCGATCGTCTGCCTTGCGAACGCTCTGACATCCAGCCTTTGGACGGACAGTACAAGCCAAGACGTCGAGATTCTTTGTTGGGCACCGCCCTCCGTGTGTCTACCATGTGTCTACTTGATGGCATCGCACGTGACCAGATCTCCCAGGCCTTCCCCCGCCGTATTTCATACTGCAAGCGATGAAGTACTGGCGGTGGGAATGGCCTGGAAACGAGGCTAATATTCCCCTGTACTTCCCTCCCACTTGTGCAATATTACACTCCTGGTAGGGGAAAAATTGTGCCGCGTAAATAATTGAATACTCAAACCTCATAGCTCGCAGGAAATGCCTACAGAGATTCTGACTTCACTGTCATGATCGCTATCATGCAGTGACACAAACAATAATGTGGTGAAACTCACCTTGGTGGTGAAGTTATGAGCGCTTTTGTCTTCCCGTCGGCTGCCATTGCTCGAGCGCTCTCCGACTTTCGTTCCCAGTACAGCTCTCACGAAGGTCCCACAAAGATTCTGACCACACGTTCGTGATTTCTCTCGTTCACGCTTACATGCCGATACTCACCGTGCTGGCAAAGCTGTAATATTTCTTGCCTTCCCTTTGACCGCCATTGCTAGCGATCGACTGAGCATGGTTGCCACGTGGCACATGCAATGTTTGGCTTGCGCTAACGCGAGTCGCATCTGGGGTTGCAATGGCTACCAGGAGTGCATATAATGGTATTTCAATCTAACTGGCAACACGTGGCTGGGTAACACCGCCAGGTGACTCACTTAGCCTGCTCAATCAGTGGTTTCTGTTAAGAACTGTGATTCAGGAGGACACTGTTGTACTTGATAGCATGTACATGTAGGCCTGTAAATATAGTGTCAAGAGTTCGTAACTCTTGATAGTGTTGTGAAGACTCAACAGCATTGAATACAGGTTAAACTATTTTCATTCCATGTGATTGAACCAATCAACATTCCCGTCCTCATGCAAGGTATATGATTGCTGAGCAAGCCCCACACGAGCTGTGCACTTATCAGTGTTAGGCCCCACCTCCCCCTGCCCCGTACGTGATTCAGCAGTCCGGCTTTTACACAAGCCCCCGTCCCGTGGTGGCCCATGGTGTGTATAGTGTTGTGAGGACTCAACTGCAGGTCAAACTATATTCACACCATGTCAGTGAGCGTAATTGAATGAAAAAGTGCTTCAGTGTTCAAATCAACTTATGGGTAAGGTATAAAGTCAACTTGTGTGTATTTCTTCCTCCAGATCACGTCAAGGTTGCACCGAGTCCGTCTGTTGAAGCTAATCTCGGGCCAGCACTCGGCAGAGAGCATCCTCAAGGGAGATGACCCGTATGTCTACGCATCCAAAGCCACATACTGACGATCATTCATTTGTCGCAATTATTATAACTATTCACAACATTACTGAAAACTGTATTTGTATTTTTGATCATTCCAGTTCTATTACCATATTGCATAAACAAGTTTTGAATCATTAGTCATCACATACAAGTGCTGCATACACCACTGACATTGGGTACTGACTGTCCTCCTGACTGTCCTCCTGACTGTCCTCCTTGCCACACCTCCATGCTTGGCCATACTACCCATCCAGAATGTCCTCCTTGCCATGCCTCCATGCTTGGCCATACCACCCATCCATTGGGTGCTGAATGTCCTTGCCACGCCTCCATGCTTGGCCATACCACCCATCCATTGGGTGCTGAATGTCCTTGCCACGCCTCCATGCTTGGCCATTGGGTGCTGACTGTCTGTGAGTTGGCCTCCGCCTCCATGGCCATACACCATGCAATAACAAACTCACTGAAGGTGGAGAGTAAGGGGTTCACAGTAATACATCTCTGAGCGTCCCTACATGCAAGGATACATCATGAGCTGTACTGATTCAAAACCAGATTTGCAAGGTAGATGTCCTTTACAATGTTTACATGCAGTCACACGACAAACAACACATAGCATGCACTTCTTGCGACAACGTCCACGTAAACTTGTCAACAGTGACTGACGTTCTACTCCTACACCACTAACATCAGATCTGGCCTGCAGGCTACTAACACCACCAGTTAATCTCCCCTCTCACTACCCACTTGCTCTCTCTTCAGGATCTCCTTGTCCAACTGGCAAGGGAGGTACGTAATCACCTGCACTGTACTGTGTTTCTTGGGTCATTAGAGACTTAGCAACATCCAGATATACAGTATAGCTCACAAGACATTCATTCCTGCGGGTCCTATATTTCTTTGAGGTCTGACAGATCGAGGTCTGGGCCATCCCAACGTATACTATCTGTATCCTAGGTGACCTATTTCCACTGTAGACAGGTCACCTGCGCGCAAAATGCTGTCTACACCCATAACTAGCCAGCATGTTCATCTCTGCATAACGCGTAGAGAGTTGACATCGATCTGCGCTCCTATATACCAGCGTTGCTTGTCCTCTTCTCCACCCGCCATTCTCCCCTCCTACTCACCTTCAACGAGATGGAGAAATGGAGCTCAAGTCCAGAAACACGTTCCCAGACGCCCATGCAGCCTTCAAACTTGTTCCCAAGCGGCGTGGGACCCAATGCAACTTGCCTACAGAAACGCAATTGACGACAACCACAGCAACAGACTCGAGGGAACACTATTGGCAGAGGGCCTACCTGAGGAGGCCAACGCCATTGGAGACCGAAGAAGATCGACATCGACAGAGACAGAAACTCATTCGCCATTGGCTACCCGTAAACAGCTGACATAATTTTCGCGCCAAAAGTGAACCAACCAATCAAATAAGAGCATTTGTCCCTACCGGCGCGCGCTTTGCCGGCCGGCTTCTGTGGGTATATAAAGAGGGCATCGCAGTGCCGAAGTCATTCGCGGGCTAGGTACTGCTCGGGTGAGGTTAAGGTGAGGTGAGCCCTCACCCTACCCTTACCCTTGCTCTACCTTTCACTGCTTGGGGGGTGGGGCAGCCTGGGGGGGGGGGGGGGGGCAGCCTGGGGGGGTGGGGCAGCCTGGGGGGTGGGGCTGCCTGGGGGGTGGGGCTGCCTGGGGGGTGGGGCAGCCTGGGGGTGGGGCAGCATGGGGGTGGGGCAGCCTGGGGGGGGGTGGGGCAGCCTGGGGGGGTGGGGCAGCCTGGGGGGTGGGGCTGCCTGGGGGGTGGGGCAGCCTGGGGGTGGGGCAGCATGGGGGTGGGGCAGCCTGAGGGGGCTGCCTGGGGGGAGGGGGGGGGGGGGGGGGGCAGCCTGGGGGGAGGGGAGGGTGCAGGGGGTTAGTGGGGTGGGGCAGCCTGGGGGGAGGGGAGGGTGCAAGGGGTTAGTGGGGTGGGGCAGCCTGGGGGGAGGGGAGGGTGCAGGGGGTTAGTGGGGTGGGGCAGCCTGGGGGGCTGCATGGGGTGAGGGGGAGGGTGGGGCTGCATGGGGGGATGGACAGCATGCTGAGGTTGCACATCTATGTTGGCTGATTTGCACAGAAAAAAAACATCAGTTATCGCTCACAACCTAATCAGAAAGTCATACATAGCTACCGAAACGTCTGCTTTTGAATCAGTTTGACTAATATCTATCGCCCTTGCTAAACTATAATGTCATGGTGGAGGTATATATGCATGATTCTGCTATGGTAGATCAACATCCTGACTGCTAGATATCATCGACTCTATGATTATTACCTGTGATTTGGAATGATTAGCATGCTCCGGCACCTAAATCGCCAAACAAGTTTGCAAGACTACATTAATTTTGTACTTGTTTCATCTAGGTACCACTACTGTACATGACAAGGAGTGAAGAGAACGATTGAGTATTTCAGACAATCATGAAGATTTAATTTCGACACTTATGAGTTCATTGTGTTAGTTTTGTAATATCAGATCAAGGAACTGAGTGAACAGTGTAGCAAAAGTCACACCATGGTACAAGATATACAGCTGTATAGCTACAGCTTTTGAACCAGATATTGACTAGTGAAACTAGAATGTCTCAACTTATATTAGTCATACAGATTCACTGTTCACAGATACTATACCACAATGTCATACATACCAATAATATCAATATCAGACTCCCTACCCAAAGGTAGTTGATCTGGCCTGCAGACTTTACCCACCAAGAAGGGAGAAAAGGCTGGGACATGGTATTATGCTTACTCTAATTACGTCATCATGTTCGAAACATCATTTCAAAGGCTAGAATAGCCTAGTCTCAAACAAATGGCATCAAACATAATGCCCGAGCAACATCCATGCACTTGGACAGCTCGCATGTTGAGGATTTTGGGAAGGCATCTCTTATCCCACATTATGTCACAAGTTAAAGTTAAACTGATCTAGAACAATACACCAGCATTTCAGTGCACCGGAACCAAACAGATTAGTAGGATTACCAGATGTAGCCCCTCCGTGTGTGAAAAATCATCTGGGAGCAAGATTAGCCCAAAGGGGGAATGGGAGTTTGGGAGAGTTGCATACAGAAAGCTATTTTGGTCTACAGAATGTATGATGGTTCCCAAAGTGCTAATTGAAGGTGATATGGAAGAAGATGCCAAGCAATTAATTGAGTCACAGAAGCCAGTAATCGTATGAGCATACGCCACCTAGCCTTGTTCCTAAGCCTCCGTCCAGATTTTATCTCATGGCTGTGGATCTGGGCAGAGGGAATTAATGAGGCTTTATGCCACCTTCCTTGGTTCACAGATCTAGACTCCACATACCAACATGTTAGGTTTGCAAACTCCAGTATTGAGTGCTCCTCATGAGGTTTCCTATTATATCAACTGCAAGTACTAATTGTCACAGATGCATGTGCCCAATAACAAGCGAATATGGTACAACAGCTGTGTTGAATCCGTTCATGTGTGTGAAGTCAAATGTATTCTGTTAATTGCTAGCTCTCTGATCCTAAAATGTAACCCATCTCACGAAATTTTATGAAGCGATCATTACCAGATGTGCAATATTAGCTACATAGATCTGACTATTGATGGTGATGGTACTGACACCGAATGCACATATCTTGAGTTGGGGAGTTCAATCTGCTAAGAGTGAAATTAAGCAAGCATGATTGTGAGATTGTGTAGTGACATAATTATTTTTTACATTAGATATCATTGTTAGATAGTGGGTAGGCAATAATTTCTTATCCAGGAACTAGCTACCCATCTATTGTCATAGCCTCGTTATTCCCAGGCGGTCAGTACAGGGCCTGGGAACGAGACTACTGTTGACTGTGGTGGTACTGACAAAGAAATTGGATCCGGGAGATCCATTTTCCTAAGATGAAATTAAACAAGCATGATTGTGAGATTGTGCATAGTGACATTGTTTCAAATCACTCCTTAGATCCCATTAATTGTTAGATGTTATGGGCATGCAGCCATTTCGTATCCAGGAAGTACCTATATCTCGTCATTATGAGCTGGTAACTATAGTGATTGCAAGAAAATTATATAGTTACTAGAAATATGCAAATTTGAAGTACTCCCTCCTATCCCTCCCTGTCTTACAGTCGGATCCTCAGAGATGCACTGTGGTTGGGCAGGGCTTGGAGCTGGCAGTGGCTTATCAACAAGTTCACTTTGAGGTCCACTTGGTGTGATCCCTGTACCACTGAACAGCAGGTCACTGCAGAGCTGAGGTCCCTCGTGCACAGCTCAGTCACCACCGGCAGTGTAGCACACAAGACCCCAGACGTTTATGAGGTTTCATACCAACCTAACACACGAGGTCGACACGAGTTGAGTGTACGAGTGAATGATGTGCCAGTGCAGGGAAGCCCATTCCTAGTGTACACCACTCATCTACTTGGCAGGACAGTCAGAGTCATCAAAGGACTTAACGATCTACGTATATGCGGTAGCCACCACTAGCAGTGGAGCAGAGGTTGTTGTTAGTCAGGACCATAAAATCTCCTGAAATTTGTCTTCTGTTTTGGCAAACCAGGAAGTGGTGACGGTGAGATGAGTAGGCTCTGGGATCTGAGCTTTGACCCTGCTGGTATAGTGTGTATGTTGCAGATAGTAACAACGATTGTGTCCAGGTGTTTTCCTAGAATTGAGCATATCTGAGAACATCTGGTGTGCATGGCACTAGTGGACCAGGTAAACTGTCTGGCCCAGAGGGTATCCATGTGGACCATGACCAGCCTATGTTGCTGAGTGGGGGAACAACCGTATAATATCGGTGTTCCACACATCAGGAGCATTCATCACCTCATTTGGCAGGAGCTAGGGGCTGTGGAGAAGGAGAACTGCAGTACCCACATGGGGTCACCAGACCAGGATGGATTCCTGTATGCCTGTGTTTGTCATAATTATGATGTCATCCTCATTCCCAGTCCCACGCCCAGCTTTTCGTTGCTTGCAGTACTCCCCACTTTATCGTACTGCAAGCGACGAAAAGCTGGGCGTGGGACTGGGAACGAGGCTCATACTTAGCTATTATGATTGTTCATACTGTGTGTGTGTAATACTATTATTATCACTGTGGCAATTGTAGAACTCATGCAATGCATAATTTATGCTATTATTATCTATTTTTTTCACATACAGATCATTTGATCACTGATTTGTGTCAATGCATATTTATACGGGGAAACCCCCTCCCACATTAATCACATACAGACCAGAAAATTGGAAGTCATTTGATGATGTACTCAATGAAATGGTGACTGTTGTCCTGGAAACAGTGGAGGATGTGTGTAGGCCTTGGCGGATTTTGCTCAAACTTTTACCTATTTTTCTTTTTTTCTCCTTTTATTACCCCAATTTTCTTTTTCAATGACCTATTTTTCTCAATTATGCTGGCATTGATTCTGAAAATTTCACATCATATACATTCTCAATACACGCCTGTAAACACTTGAAAACTGATTCTGAGTGACACTCACTGTACGTGACAGCGCATCAACTACAACAAACGGTCAGGCCACTTGTTGTACTAGTCAATATACTTCTGAGTAGTTCTGTCTAATACGTAGCTATAGCCAACATAGCTAGCTAATAGGTAGCTAGCCTAGTAGTAGTCTTTACATTGCTACTTCTAAACGTGTACCTGACAGTGTTGTTTTTTTCAAGATTAAAAATTGCAAAACCCATTTGTATACCTATTTTTTATCATCAGAGTCTGAAAGTGTACTTATTTTTCCAGGCATAATTCACAATGCTCGGAAGCACCTATTTTCCCAAACTTATGCTGCAAAATCCGCCAAGGCCTAGATGTGTGGTACGGTCAGTGGGGAGGGTGAGGGTGAGTGTGAGTGTGTGGGGGGAGTACCGTGGGAGGAGGAACACTTCTAGGGAACACATCAGCTCGTAGAGGGGGGAAGTAGTATAATAGTGATACAAAGTAAGTATACCATTCCTAATGAATTGAGGCTGGTCTAAAAACTTAGTCCTGCATGTGATACAAGGAGCTGCTCTACAGACATGACATTGCATACCCACTCGACCTTGCCTGTATAAATCCATCCACTCATGCATGCTCACACTCAATTAATTCCTTGGGACAGTGTGATTGTATCTAGGACGATATTACTGAGTCCATCCACTCATGTTCACACTCAATTATTAATTCCTTGGGACAGTGTGATTGTATACCCACTACAATACTAGTGGAATGTGTGACATTGTGGGGCAAGCGTGAGCGAGTGCATGTGTGAAATTAGTTATGTGGAACAGTAAGTGTTGTAGCTACGTACAAGAGTGTCATCAGAATGTGACTACATGAGAACAGCTCAGGTCACAGAATATCACACCAAAAGTACACTGTCGCATATGCACAACACAGCAGTGGCGGATCCAGGGGGGGGGGGCCAGGGGGGCCAGTGCCCCCCCCTGGCTAGAGAAAAAAAATTTTTTATATAGCTAGCTGCCGCTACGTTGCAACTCCTGGCCTGGCGCCATGGCCTCCTCAGCTCGCAATATCGTGCGTTGCCTGAAACCGAACGGCTTGGGAACGAGACCACGATCTAGTATACCCCTCCGTGTACGTACGTATTACATTCGTGAGCGAAATAAGCAAGGAAGAAGCTCATGGCCGCCCTGGGACCTGCAATCCTCGTACATCTGGAACTTGCAGTGCAAAGCGCGAAGGTGCCACGAGAGCCCATCCTGAGAAGTGAAAAATGAAGGCGAAAATTTTTTTCGCGCTTAGCGCGGACTGATCGGCGCTACGCGCCTCTACGCACTGCCTCCGGCAGCGTTTCATATACGGTGCCCCCCCCTTTCATAAATCCTGTATCCGCCCCTGCACAGAGTGAGGCTAGCTGAAGCAGTCTAGCTGCGATATGGATGTGGCAGGTATTAAACACAAAACGTACACGTAGCTAGAGCACTGAGGTCAATGAATAGGTAGGTCCACCAGCGCCTGGCAGCGGTGTTCGTCTTTTCTGTCGCTGTCGCCACTGGGGAGGTACAGAGGTAGGTCACGATCTCTTTGTTGTCGCCATATATAGTCTCGGTGCCAGACTCTCGCGCACGGCGGAGATTTAATGTCCGGAAATGAATGCATACATTATATTGCACGCACCGGATTTACGGTATGGGAGACAGATGTTGTATAGCGCCATATAGCGCCGCGCGCGAGACTACGACTAGTGTGGGGCTCGCTCACGCTCGCCCAATTCCTGAGTCCATCCACTCATGTTCACACTCAATCAATTACGCTACACCATTTTGTCTTTGTGCTTCTGCAAATATTATTTTAGACTAATTGATACACTTGCAGATCATATCTTCGCAACTTGTGGCTGAGTGTTTTGCGATCTTAGCCCCTTCCTCAGTTATAGGTTATAATGCAGCTTCACGCTCTTGTGTGCTTTGTGAATAGCCATGGTGCTGCAGCTGACTAAGCTGGTTACCAGTGAGAGAGACACTGCAATCTGAAGAAGAAATGATGGACCACCTTCGCTTTTATTATGAGACGCAAGACTGCAGAATGTCAGTCTAGCTGCTAGCCCCTCTCCACACGTGTCCAGTCATGTGTGTGTGCGCGTGAGGCTGGCCGGGAGAGGGGCTAGTGGCCTAAGTTAGACTGCAGAAATGTCCAGTATTGCTGTGGGAACAGCTGGCTAGCTTGCATTACTTCGACATTCACTTGTGATTTTGTAAACACTCGTAAAGTCTGCAAAAGATTACACGCAAAATAGTGGTTTAATGTTTGGGGGCGAGCATGTAATGCATGCAAGGTTGGAGCATTGCTCCTTGACTCTGCACAGGTTGTGACCCAGTGGATTGAAACCAGTTGCCAGATCTCACAGTGACAAAGATGCACCTGAGAGGAATGTTAGCCAGACGACAGAGGACACATTAGATGCACAGTGCCCTTTTGCATAGGCCTGGTGAGAACACAACCTGTGCAAGGCATTTCAGTGACCTAGGGATCATGAATTCGAAGGATACTGATGGATCCACAGGAAAATTCCCAAATTTGCACAAACCGAGTTATGACTTGTAGGTAGCTCTGAACCATGTTTATGAGATTAACATCCCTACCAGGAACTGTGTGGGACAGGGGAGGTCTTTCAGAGAACGGTCTGGTGTTCGGTTGAATGTGGGATGAGGCACATCTGTGCCGGTATCCATGTGGTACGTGAGGAGTTTTCAGTTTTCTTCTGTGTGGGTAAATGTTAGAGGAGAGGGTAGGAGGGGAGAAAAAGGGGGAAGAGGAGGAGAGGAAGAGGAAGAGGAGAAGGGGGAGGGGAGGAGAGGAAGAGGAGAAGGGGAGGAGGGGGGGCAGAAACGAGGAGTATGGAAGGTTAAATTTAATGGGGGAAGTTGTATGGCTATATCTCGTGTTATGTTCCAATTAACGCAGACCTCATGTTAGCAATGGCGGCCAGTGGGAAGACACAGTGCTCAGAACTCAGCAACCACGGTGAGTAAGTGAACACTCATCATCCGTTTTGCCCTTCAACCCACCCACTATACCCACCCACTATACCCACTGGTAAACTTACTTATCTCGGAAGCAGACCCTTCACGCGGGGAGGAGAACCCTGTGCGAGACTACTTTCTCGCCAGGTCCTCCACAGAGCCCAGTAGGTTCACTACATTATTTCCCACTTCCAATTTCCATTTAGAGAGGTATCCCACATTTACTCTCATAGGAAACAGTGACAATTTTGTCCCAAACTGTAGCCCGAGGCCATCAGAAATTACACACTCATGGATCAGCGTGAACCAACCATTTCAAGTCAAGCTAACACTAAATGCTCAGACAACTACTTGCAAAACAGACGCCACTTCCTCCTGCCCTGACTAGCACAATCTGGGAACCAGACTCTCCCTTAGGGTTGGAAGATGACTAGCCTAGCAAGACAGTTATTGTTCCATCTGAGATAGCTATAGCCAGCTGGAGAGGAAACAGTTCGTGAGGTCCAATGGTTCAAGGCTGCCACGCCTACTGTTTTCCTCGTGGGTGAGGTGGCTGGGAGCAAGGCTAATCTGAATCCAAGACTAGGTGCCAACACAGTCCGGCTAGCAAAGGAATTGCGCTTTCTATAAACGTGCAGGCAAACTTAGCCTACCACACAGAAATTGATGGCATCAGTTGACTTGAAATTGAATCCACTAATACATACCAGGCAGTAGCGGTCGTTGCACAAAGTATACGGTCCGAAGGTGCACCACTTGGGCTGCGTTTCTTTTGCTAGAGGATGGGTGGGGCTGATCAGCTGATCAATGATTACGTAATTAAATAATCACCGGAAATAGTCTACTACACAGCTCACTCACAGATGTGAGCGGCGAAGAAAGCGAAGCCAAGGTACGTTGTTTCCCCGGCATCTTGGAGATCATAGTAGATCTAGGGTGATCGTGATTGCTAATTTGCACTTTCGTCTGCAGGCTGTGGAACGTTCTATGCCACTGCATGTGTACCTGCGAGCATATAGATTACTGAGGCACTCACACAATTAGCCATGACCTCTGAAGAGCCACTGTCTTCTGCCAAAATCCTCCCAAGCCAGCTCCGACTAACTCCCCACACCACCTACTACAGCAGCTTCTTCCTGCTGAGAACACCAGTCACCATCAACAGCCAACCTGCTCAAGTTGGGTGCTCCAGTGATGGAGAACTCACCCTCAGCTGCCGCTACCCCAGCCTCAGTCTCCCCCTCCACTCCGTCCGAGCCTCCCTGGAAGAGGTGGTGAAGACTCGTGGGGTCTCTCGAGTCGGTGATATCCACTGCGAGGAAGTGCCTCTGTTCCCAGTCTCCTTCTCCTCTGAGCACAATCTGAGGAAATTTCTCATTAATAGAGGATCTGCTCAGCAGCAACTGGAGTCTCAGTTCTCTGTGGGATTCCCCGCTCATGGCCAGCAGCCCGGTAGTGACCAGCCCACCTCTGACCAGCAGCCTGCTAGCAGCCAACAGCCAGTTAGTGATCAGCTCCCCACTCGTGTCCAGCTGCAGCTGTTTCTGATCCGTCCTGATGCTGTGACGAAGGATGCCCAGGTGGTGGAAGTGACCCTGGAGAACCACTCTGCCTGCATGGCTCTCTACAAGGAGAGTGAAATGTTTGACTACTGGTCCCTCTTTCGGGCGTACAGGGCAAAGATCAAGATGACGCCCTGTCAAGGTACTGTATGAGGCAGTGTGTGGGTGTGTGACTATACTACAGTATAGTGGACTTATCGAATTCATGTAGTCTCAAGTGAGATAACCTGTTTCAACTTCTCTAACGAATTGTGCCCAGCCATGATGCCTTGCAGTTAGTCAACAGAGCATATGACCCGCCCTTATTAACCTTAGAACTTTATGCAGGTAGAGTGAATTATATTAATAATTGGTACGTATGTCATGTGTTGCCAGACAGCATGCGGCTACTCCAACCTTTGAACCAAGATCTAAGGTCAAAGTTCCTGGATGGAGTGTGATTATGGACTGACAGGTGTGATGAGCATCTACTGTCTAGGGTGCATCAGGTCATCCATTTCCGTGGGGAGGGTTGATCCACCAGCACACTAGCAAAGGTTTCTCTGCTTGCAGCAAGATTAGGAAAGAGAGGACTCCCTGTTGACCAGGAATTGAGCCTGGGTCTTCCACATGACAGGCAGAGACATTTGCCACTATAATGCCTCGGGCACTTTGAAATGCCAAATCATAAAATCTGTGTTATAGGTCAAAATTACCCTATTTCATGGTTTGATTGGTTAGGTAGTTCCGACCACGATACGAATTTGCAACATGCCCCCATTATAGTTATGGTTGCTACGTAGTTGGGTATGTTGGGAGGGTAGGTTTCACAAGCTGCCTCAGTTGCAGTTCAGCGATGACTCATCCCCAGACTTTGATCCTGCCTTTCCCACTTAAGAATTGTTTATCCAATAGCAATAGCTTTTGCCCCACAAACATAACACATGACTTGAGTTCCATAAATTAATGTGGAGTGGTCCGCGATGAGCCAGGTGTTAACAGTTCATCATTTCAATGCAACGTTTCGACCCTACTGGGTCTTCATCAGGTGTAATAGAAATGCAAAACAAGCTAGTTTATATAGTCACAGAAAATGCACATCAATGGATCTATAGCGTTCAGCTTGGTGACGTCATGCTGACAATGCACGCATTATCAAAGCAGTTTCAACGCCTGGTGGAGTCTTCAAGCATCTACGTGTGACAGTCTGCCAGTATGTCTCCGGAGCCTTGGACTTGAGATGCTGGATCCTGGACTTGAGTTCCAATTAACCATGAATATTTTCCTGACCAACAGCTTCATGTGAATATTGCACCCAGATGGCACCAATATGATGAATGTTACTGCACTCTAGCATGGGTATCCAATTTACTGAGTTGTGTAACAAAGCGACCTGTGACCTTTATCAGACCTGTGCTTGACCACGTGGACACAGTATGACTCAGCATTATTAGTTTGTGCTCATTCTCAGTTGATAACTGCTAGTTCTGATCATCTTTACGTCTCTAACGACACTGTCTAGTGCAGAGGCTGTGCCTCCAGTGCCTGATAGCTTGCTAGACACCTGTGGCCTCGTTACAGTTGCACACCAACGATACCTTAAATTGCTGGATCTGGTGCTGCAGATCTCACAAACCCAGTACAAAGTTGCAACTTAGGCAACTGAATCTAGGTTAAGGATTTTTGCAGTATTCCCATGCTCACTAGCATCCAGGAGACAAATTTTACAAGACAATTTTCCATTATAATTATGGTAGCTACATAGTGGAGTAGGTTGAGAGTGTTGGTTTCACAAGTGTCTGTTCGGAAATGGTATACACAAGTACTAGCTGCATGGCTACAGATTACTTGCTATATAGAACTACTAGACTATAATATTATATAGAGAGATTATCAATACTGCATGGTCATTCTGAAATCAATAAGAGGCCTGCTCACTCCCTTCTTTCTTTAGCTCAACTAACCATAAAAGATCTTGTCTGTGAGCTGCACGATGTCATCAGGTGGTTCCAGCTGGGGATCTACCTGGACATCTCTCCACCTGAGCTGATGAAGATCAGGGCTGACCACAGGGAGAAGACAGAGGCCTGCAAGACCGAGATGCTTGTGACGTGGCTGAGGCAGACCAGGGAGGCCTCATGGTCCACTGTGGTCAGGGCTCTGGTGGGGATGAGGATGGGAGCCCTCGCTCAGAAAGTCGCACTGAAATATGGTCAGCCACACCACAGATAATATGTGATCTTCATGTATGAACTTCTTGTGCTGTGAGAGACACCTACGCTGTAAAGAGTACTGCATGAATGATTGGACCAACCTAAACCTAGAGAACTGATGTATACAATAATGCACTTGATAGAGCACTAAGTAGACTTTGACCTCCAACTGTTGTGGGTGGTCATGAATATCATTGCCAAAAGGCATTGTACTATTGTTTAGTGGACAAGCCATTAAATTTTAATGAAATTCTATCTCATTGTTCTTTCCAATGTGCAGGAGTGGCAGTCCCATCCGCAGTGGAGAGAAAGGAGTTACTGCAGTTCCCTGTTGTGAAAGAGGTAGCCAGTAAACTTTGAATTCATTAACAACTCCACTTCTTCCCTTCTAAATACATTCTCTATATTTCTCTGCAGAAAGTGTCATCGCTCCAGTCTCAACTACTCGGTCATGCTCAACAACTGAACCATGAACTGGAGGGGGATGACCAACGACTGAGTAGGATAAACCACACCCTTGAGCAGGCTACAAAGGAGAGAGTGTCTGCCAGAAACAAGCGACTTCACACCAGACAGGAGGCTGATGGTGCCTATGTGAGGGTGAAGGTGCTGCTGGAGAGAAAGAAGGAAGCGGAGAAGCAGCTACGGTTTCGGCAGAGGGAGCTGAGGTTTCTGCAGCAGTTGCAGGGACAACAGAGGGAGAGAGAGGAGGAGGAGAGGGAGAGGGAAGAGCTGAAGGCTGTCTTGATGAGGAAAGATGCAGAAGTGAGGCAGTTGCAGGATCAGCTGAGAGAGGTGGAGAGGAATTTGGAGTGTGCAAGAGAAGAGGCCCGAAATTTGAGGGAGGAGCTCCAGAGGGTGACTGTGGAACTAGCGGATAAGTCGGGACAAGCACGTCAACTTGAGTGGACAAAGAGCATGTTGGAGATCTGCCTGAAAAGTGGGAATACGAAGGTGGAGATGGTACTGATCCAATCTTCTGCTGCTACCGGTTCCAAAGAAGCTCTTCACAAGGAAATCAAGGTACTTGAACATCAGAACATCCAATTGTTCAACGGGTATCCTCACATTCAAATCACATGCACCCATTGCACTGCTTTACAGCATGGCAAGCTCAACCTTTATAGTGTATTCATTTCTTTTCAAGGATCAACTGTCGTCTGTGGAGAAGGAGTATAATGCAATACCAGGTTCTGAAATTGAGGCCTTCAAGCAGACCATTGCAGAGAGGGAGAGGGAGATTGCAGAGCTTTCAGAAGAGCTGCAGACACTGCAAGCTCGACTGCAGGGGGTGAGCAGGTACCGATCAGAGGAGGAGGAGGAGGAACTGCACAGGCTGATGGTGGAGACCTCAGAGCTGAGGGCCAAGTTGGTGGAGGCTGAGGATGAGAAACAGGAGGGGAAGAGATGGCTGGAGGCTACCCACCAACAAATGGAGTCCTTCCAGCAGCTGATAGCAGAGCTCAGGGAGAAGAAATTTGCTGCATCTCAGGTAGTTTTAGAATGTGTGTGTAATGTACCTGTTTGTATAGAGCTACCTGGCTGTTTTTCACATGCAGGGACTGGAATATGATCACTTCAGGGCCGAGACACAGGGCAAACGCCACGACATTGGCAACACGGAGGACGATGAGATGTTTGATGAAGCCCTTAAGGGTTTAAGGTCCGGTTGTTGCATACAGTAAACCGGCGTTGTGTTAATTGTTAATTGTAGTACTTGTTTCTCACAACTAACACAGTGACTGTATTCACAAATGCCACAAGCTGTAGCTATTTCAAACTGTGTTTCGTGATGTGCCAAATCAAAAAGCCTGTGTGTGAGCTTAAACATATTGCATTAGCTAATGGCTAGTTCTCCAACCCTACAAATCAAACTCATGACATTGTCATGAATTTTACTAGCCAGAGCTAGTGATGGTGATGGTACTGACACTGCGTCTTGGATCGGGGAGATCAATCTGCTAGGAGAACTTACCAAGTGTCCCAGAACATCTGGGACAGTCCTGGAATTCTTTGTCTTGTCCCCTGTCCCGTATGGAGGTGCTTTGTCCCAGAAATAGGCCTGTTCTCATTCCCAGGCTTGTTGCATGCAGTCTGGGAAAGGAAATTAGTGTGTGTGTGTGTGTGTGTGGGGGGGGGGGGGGGGGGGGGGGGGGGGGGGGGTGGGGGGGGGGGGGTGGGGGGGGGGGGGGTGTTGCACCGTTCAATCAAGTGTCCCTGAAGTTACTTTTGAAAACTTGCCCATAGCCTCATTCCCATGTGGTCAGTACAGGGCCTGGGAACGAGGCTACTGTTGATGGTGGTGGTACTGACAAAGAAATTGCACTTCCTGGATCAGGAGATCCATTATCCCAATCTGCCTGAGATCAAATTAAACAAGCATGTGAGATTGTGTAGTGACATTGTTTTAAATCACCCCATTGTTAGATAATGGGTAGGCAATCATTTCGTATCCATGAAGTACCCATCTCATCATTATGAGTTGGTAACTATAGTGATTTTCTGTACGCAATGCAGGAGGTGACTATGTGGTAGCCACCACTAGCAGTGGAGAGCTTGTTGTTAGTGAGTTCTGCAAAATCTCCATCAGTAGAGATGGTGAGAGGATCAGGAACATTGACACTACATCTGTTAGGTCAGGCATCACTGCAAGGCACAAGCTGGACCCATGGGGATTTGCTGTTGATGAGGATAGTAACATTACTGATTGGGAATCACATAGGTTGTTCAAGTTTAACTCTGATGGAAAATTAGTGAAGTCAGTTGGTGGTGAGGGTGGCAGGACAGGACAGTTTGATCTTCCCCGTGGTATTATACAGTGTTTGAACTCCTCAGCAACAAAGATATGGTCATGGTCCACACTGGGTAAGACAGTTCCACCTGATCCACTGCCAAACACACCAAATGTTCTCAGATTAGCATGCTAGAGGATGGGAGGGACTGATCAATGATTACGTATTTTCTTAATCACCGGAAATAGTCTACCACACAGCTCGCAGGTAGGACCTACAGAGCGAATAAAGCAAAGCGAAGCCAAGGTACGTTGTTTCCCCGTCATCTTGGAGATCATAGAAGATCTAGGGTGATCGTGATTACTATTTGCCTGTAGGCTGAGGATCGTTCTAGCTATATCACTGTGTAACTGCGAGCATATAAATTATTGCAGACTCATCCACAATCAGTCATGACCTCTGAAGAGCCACTGTCTTTTGCCAAAATCCTCCTAAGCCAGCTCCGACTAACTCCCCACACCACCTACTACAGCAGCTTCTTCCTGCTGAGAATATCAGTCACCATCAACAGCCAACCTGCTCAAGTTGGGTGCTCCAGTGAGGGAGAACTCACCCTCAGCTGCCGCTACCCCAGCCTCAGTCTCCCCCTCCACTCCATTCGAGCCTCCCTGGAAGAGGTGGTGAAGACTCGTGTGATCTCTCGAGTCGGTGATGTCCACTGCGAGGAAGTGCCACTGTTCCCAGTCTCCTTCTCATCTGAGCACAATCTGAGGAAATTTCTCATTAATAGAGGATCTGCTCAGCAGCAACTCTATTCCCTGTGATGTTCCCCGCTCATGGCCAGCATCCCGGTAGTGACCAGCCCACCTCTGACCAGCAGCCCGGTAGTGTCCAGCCCACCTCTGACCAGCCGTCCGGTAGTGTCCAGCCCACCTCTGACCAGCAGCCTGCTAGCAGCCAACAGCCAGCTAGTGATCAGCTCCCCACTCATGTCCAGCTGCAGCTGTTTCTTGTCCGTCCTGATGCAGTAACGAAGGATGCATGCCCGGGTGGTGGAAGTGACCCTGGAGAACCACTCTGCCTGCATGGCTCTCTTCAAGGAGAGTGAGATGTTTGACTACTGGTCCCTCTTTCGGGCGTACAGGACAAAGATCAAGTAGAAGCTCACTCAAGGTATAGGAGGATGTGTGTGTGAGTGTGATGTGGAGGATGGTGTTTCATTCCTTGGGTAACAAATGGGTCAAAGGTTCAAAATCATATCTATAGAACCTGGTCGCTCAATGGACTTGTAAACTGACCATGCAGTCTTAACATTGAACGTGATTGTGTTTGTGGCTGGTACCAAGGCCGCATCGAGCCGCCAAAGGCAGCGTGTGGCTCGATGCGCCCTTGCTGGTACATACTGCTAATTCAATGAGTGGCTACTCAAGTACTAGTGCCATTCTAGTATCCAGTGTGGTTGTCTAATCACATAAAACTACTATTTGTAGTACACTTTTCTTTGGTCTGAGTTAAACTTCAGCCGTTGTACCAAATTCAGTGGTTGCAGTTCTCTGTGGGTTTGCATCTGACTGTTACACACCCATTTCAAAAATGCAATGAACCAAAGTAACTTGACTGACCAGTAGTGAAGTTATGCTTTATTCCGAGCTTGCTGACGCAGGTTCTGCTCGAAGTATAGTAGCGTGTCGTCTGTCAGTCTGTCAGGCGAAAAAAATTGAAATCTCATAAACCATCGAAAGGCAGTCAAACAATAGCAAATAGCAAAAAACTGCTCTATGTGTACCTGACTGAAGTCAAGGCGCTTCTTCTGAAGTTGAGGGCTTCAAGCAGACCATTGCAGAGAAGGAGATGGAGATTGCAGAGCTTTCAGAACAGCTGCAGACACTGCAAGCTCGACTGCAGGGAGTGAGCAGGTGCCAATCGGAGGAGGAGGAGGAGGAACTGCACAGGCTGATGGTGGAGACCTCAGAGCTGAGGGCCAAGTTGGTGGAGGCTGAGGATGACAAACAGGAGAGGAAGAGGCGGCTGGAGGCTACCCACCGACAAATGGAGTCCTTCCAGCAGCTGATAGCAGAGCTCAGGGAGAAGAAAAATGCTGGATGTATGCGTCACATCATAGTACAGTACCTGTTTGTATAGTGCTACCCGTATCCGTTTACATGCGAGCACTTGTTTCCCAAATATCACAACAAACACGGTAGCCACAAATGCTTCCAGCTATTTCGAACTGTGTTTCGTGATGTGCCAAATCAAAAAGCCTGTGTGTGAGGTCAAACCTATTCAGTTAATGGCTAGCTCTCCGACCCTACATATCAAACTCATCTCATGAAATTTTATGAAATGATCATTACCAGATGTGCATTATGAGCTAGCTAGAGCTATTGATGGTGATGGTACTGACACCGAATGCACACATCTTGTTGATAGTACATGGTGGTACTGACAAAGAAATGGCACTTCCTGGATCAGGAGATCCATTATCCCAATCTGCCTGAGATCAAATTAAGCATGCATGTGAGATTGTGTAGTGACATTGTTTTAAATTACTCCTTTAAGTTAGATCCCATTGTTAGATAATGGGTAGACAATCAGTTCGTATCCAGGAAGTACCCATCTGTTGGTAACTGTAGTGATTGTCTGTACACAATGCAGGAGGTCGCTCAACTACTCCCTCCCTACCCCTCCCTCCCTTACAGCCGGATCCTCAGAAATGCACTCTTGTTGGACAGGGCTTGGAGCTGGCAGAGACTGGTCAACAAGCTCACTTTGAGGTCCACTTGGTGGACATGGCTGGTGATCCCTGTACCACTGAACAGCAGGTCACTGCAGATCTGCTGAGGTCCCTCATGGACAGCCCACCAGTGTAGCAGACAAGACCCCAGACATTAATGAGGTTTCATACCAGCCTAACACACGAGGTCGACATGAGTTGAGTGTACGAGTGAATGATCTGCCAGTGCAGGGAAGCCCATGCATTCCTAGTGTATGCCAGGCAAACTCTTCATCTACTGGGCAGGCCAGTCAGAATCATCAAAGATCTTAACCGTCCACGTACGGTTGCCACCACTATATAGCAGTGGAGAGCTCGTTGTTAGTGAGGACTGCAAAGTCTCTATAATCAGTAGAGATGGTGAGAGGATCAGGAGCATCAACGCTACATCTGTTAGGTCAGGCATCAGAAGGTACAAGCTGAACCCACTGGGAGTTGCTGGTGACGAGGATAGTAACATTTATGTTACTGATACGGAATCACACAAGTTTAGCTCCAATGGAAAATTAGTGAAGTCAGTTGGTGGTGAGAGTGGCAGGACAGGACAGTTTGATTGCTCTGCAACAATTGCAGGATAGCTACAAGTATTTGACACTAACCTGAAATTCGTCTTCTGTTTTGGCAAAGAAGGAAGTGGTGAGGGTGCCTAGATGAGTTGGCCCTACGATCTGAGCTTTGACCCTGCTGGTAGTGTGTATGTTGCAGATGGTGGCAACCATCGTGTCCAGGTGTATTCCCAGAATGGAACATATCTGAGAACATTAATTTTGATGTGCATGGCAGTGGACCAGGTGAACTGTCTAGCCCAGGGGGTATCTATGTGGACCATGACCATGTCTATGTTGCTGAGGGGGGAACGACCGTATATCAATATTCCACACATCAGGAGCATTCATCACCTCATTTGGCAGGTTGGGCAGGGGAGAAGGAGAACTAGAGTTCCCACGTGGGATCACCACTGACCAGAATGGCTTCCTGTATGTCTGTGACTGTGGCAACAATCGCATTCAAGTGTTTTGAACATGTGCATATGTATCAGTATTGTTTGTCATAATATTATTATGATGTCATACTTATTATGCTGCGTGCAATGCTATTATTATCACTGTGGCATGCAATTGTAGAACTCATGCAATGCATAATTTATACAATTATTGTACAGGTACATGCAGATCAACGATCACTGATTTGTGTCAATATACTGGGAACCTAGCCTCGTTCCCAGGCCTTCCACACCCCTTCAATCCCTTGTTTAGCTCTTGCTTTCTTGCTAGCTAGTGCATGAATCCCTTCACTCATTTTCAAGCTCAAGGGTCTGGTTCTGAGACTAATTTCTCGCCAGGTCCTCCACAGAGCCCAGTAGGTTCATTACATTGATTACATTATTTCCTGCTTCCAATTTATATTTTGACAGGTAAGCTACATTTACTCCCGTGACAATTTATGTCCCGAACTGTAGCCCGAGGCCATCCGAAATTACACACTCAGTGGCTCGGCGTGTACCAACTATTTCAAGTCAAGCTAACACCAAATGCTACGACGACTACTTGCAAAACAGATGCCACTTCCTCCTGCCCTGACTAGCACAAACCAGTTGAAATTGCCCAGCTGGTATTGCAGTACCATGCAATACCAGCAAAGTAAAACAACAAGACAAGCATGCAAAGACATACAAGGTAATACCAAACAACGAACACAAAGCAAAGAAGCATTATGCCAGCACAGATCCCACGGGGGCTGTCAGCTGGCAGGTATGATGTACCTGTGTACTCAGGCGTGTACCAACTATTTCAAGTCAAGCTAACACCAAATGCTACGACGACTACTTGCAAAACAGATGCAACTTCCTCCTGCCCTGACTAGCACAAACCAGCTGAAGAGGACAGGTCTTGAGGTCCAATTGTTCAAGGCTGCCACACCCACTGTCTTCCTCATGAGAGCAAGGCTAATCTGAGTCCAAGACTAGGTGCCAACACAGACTGGCTAGCAAAGGAATTGCGCTTTCTACATTTTAAACTTGCAGGCAAACGTAGCCTACCACACAGAAATTGATGGCTACACTTGATTTGAAATTGAATCCACTAATTGATAGTGATACATACCAGGCATTAGCGGTCGTTCCACTTTGCACAGAGCATACGGTCTGAAGGTAGCCTCGTTCCCAGGCCCAGTCTGAAGGTGCACCTCCGCGATCCGTGGGCCAATGCCCATAGTTCTGTGTGCAGACAATCGACATCACGATCGAAAGTGCCAGCGTTTATACTTAAATTGGCATGCTAGGGGATGGGTGGGGCTGATCAACGATTACGTAATTACTTAATCACCGGAAATTGTCTACCGCATGCAGCTAGCTACTGGTGACCTACAGAGCGAACAAAGCAAAGCGAAGCCAGGGTACGTCGTTTCCCCGGCATCTTGGAGATCATACTAGATCTAGTGATAACTAATAATATTGGTACCTTCATGTGTACAGTGGAACGTTCTAGCTATATCACTGTGTAGCTGCGAGCATATAACTTTAATATTGCAGAAACACACAATCAGCCATGACCTCTGATGAGTCACTGTCTTCTACCACAATCCTCCCAAGCCAGCTCCGCCTAACTCCCCACACCACCTACTACAGCAGCTTCTTCCTGCTGAGAGCACCAGTCACCATCAACGGCCAACCCGCTCAAGTTGGGTGCTCCAGTGAGGGAGAACTCACCCTCAGCTGCCGCTATCCCAGCCTCAGTCTCCCCCTCCACTCCGTCCGAGCCTCCCTGGAAGAGGTGGTGAAGACTTGTGGGGTCTCTCGAGTCGGTGATGTCCACTGCGAGGAAGTGCCACTGTTCCCAGTCTCCTTCTCATCTGAGCACAATCTGAGGAAATTTCTCATTAATAGAGGACCTGCTCAGCAGCAACTGGGGTCTCTATTCCCTGTGATGTTCCCCACTCATGGCCAGCAGCCCGGTAGTGACCAGCCCACCTCTGACCAGCAGCCCGGTAGTGTCCAGCCCACCTCTGACCAGCAGCTCGGTAGTGTCCCCACCTCTGACCAACAGCCCACTAGTGTCCAGCCCACCTCGGACCAGCTGCCTGCTAGCCGCCAACAGCCAGCTAGCTATCAGCTCCCCACTCATGTCCAGCTACAGCTGTTTCTTGTCCGTCCTGATGCAGTGACGAAGGATGCCCGGGTGGTGGAAGTGACCCTGGAGAACCACTCTGCCTGCATGGCTCTCTTCAAGGAGAGTGAAATGTTTGACTACTGGTCCCTCTTTCGGGCGTACAGGACAAAGATCAAGGAGACACTCACTCAAGGTATAGGAGGCTTGTGTGTGTGAGTGTGATGTAACAAATTCCTAAGGTAACAAACGGGTCAAGGGTTCGAAATCATGTCACAACATACATAATTTTTTGTTTAGAACCGGGTCGCTCAATGGACTTCTAAACCGACCTTGCAGCCTTAACATTAATTTCAATGTGATTGGGTTTGTGACTGGTACATACTCAAAACTCACACATTTTCGGGATAAAAGTGTCAGAACAGATCCAGATTATTCACTAAAAGAGGTGTTGGTTACCAACCCTTTCCCAAGCTTGTTGACAATTGCACTGCTGCAGTGAAGGTTGACGATGGAATTGGGTCCAGGGAGGGTAGGTAAGTACACTATGCAGCTCATGAATATGCACTAGCTGTGCTATGACTATTCAGTGACATGCCTGGACTTGTGACTGTCAAAATAACTTGACTGACCAGTAGTGAAATTATGCTTTGTACCGGGCTTGCTGACGCGGCTTCTGCTTATATCTTGGAAGTATATATAACTGTGTTGGGAGCTACATACTGTATATTGGAAAACTTTGTTGTTAAACTTGTAACATTTTGTGGTTTCTTTGTTGTTAAACTTGTAACATTTTGTGGTTTGTGTCGGCATGCGAAATGTAGTTTCGTGGTAAAAACAATGTTGAACTATCACAGTCACTGCAGATGTGTGCATGTGTGTGACCATCCTTCCATGCAATAGAAAAGATCTGTGTCTCCTCCACCGTGGTGATCAAGGAATGAGCACACAAGTGCATGCAATCCTATATTAGTAGCTATCCGATAGGAAAACCTAGTAGGCCTGTTGTGCATGCAGCTGCACTCTTAGCAATTCCACTGATAGTAAATTCCACTGATGTACGGTTAACAATGTGCATTCCAGCAGATCACTGCTATAGGTCCTCCAGCATACATACAGATGGGTAAACAATTAGCTAAACTAAGTCATGTACATAATTTAAGAAGTGAAGCTATACACGACATTTGTGGTTGTGTGCTCATTCCTTGATCACCATGGTGGAGAGGCATTGAGATGCAACTATGGTGACCACAGCCTGGTTAAAACAACCTTCTCTATTTGCAGCGTAATTGCCAGGACATTTCTCCTATGGCCTGGGAATGAGGTTTATGGTAGATTGCTGCAGTTAATGAGTGCAGCTATAGGAAGGTAACTCCAGGTTGCACCACAGATAATAAATAAGTTTTGCTAAAATACCTCGTAGCGTGTTTATATGACCATTAGGAAATCTATTATATTATTTAAAAAAATTAATAAGAGGCACACTCTCCTTTCTTCAGCTCAACTAACCATAAAAGATCTTGTCTGTGAGCTGCACGATGTCATCAGATGGTTCCAGCTGGGGATCTACCTGGACATCTCTCCACCTGAGCTGATGAAGATCAGGGCAGACCACAGGGAGAAGACAGAGGCCTGCAAGACCGAGATGCTTGTGACGTGGCTGAGGCAGACCAGGGAGGCCTCATGGTCCACTGTGGTCAGGGCTCTGGTGGGGATCAGGATGGCAGCCATCGCTCAGAAAGTCGCACTGAAATATGGTGAGCCAATAATATTCATGTGTGATCAACTTCTTGTGCTATGAGAGACCGACAATGTAAAGAGTGCTGCATGAATGATTGCACCAACCTAAATTTAGGTAGTATTATAAAGTATTATTGTATACAGCAGTTCTCTGTAAGCTAGTAGGTTTAAACCTACTAGCTTACAGAGAACTGCTGTATACAATAATACTAGAGGCAAAAACTTTTCACCCAAAAATTAAAAAGGATTTAGTGATGGCTTGTTACATTCTCAAGCTCTTGAAAAAGCTATGAAACAAGGAGAATGCCATTAACCAGGCTCAGTCCCATCCCATTGAAAAATTAATAGGGATGGTTAATGGCACGAAATCGGAAATTTTGAGCGACTTTTTTCTCAACTCCCACGTACTCTCAGGTACGTTTGCGAGTGTTTTTGTGAATTGCTAGGCAGTATCATTCTGTCTGCATGCTTGGTTTGGGCTTCTTTGGCCGTTTTCCTGCTGGTGCATCAGTATGGTATTTCGAAATTTCCCTTGGCGATCCCTAAATAGAGAACGCTACTGCGTTCTCTGATACTTGATAGAGCACTAAGTAGAGTTTTGCCTCCAATTATTGCTGGGCTTGTGGGTGGTCATGAATATCTCTATTGCAGGAAGGGGATCTCCATGTGTAACTTCTGTTGAATTATATTATGAAATTCCATCTCATTGCTCTTTCACATGTGCAGGAGTGGCAGTCCCGTCTGCAGTGGAGAGAAAGGAGCTACTGCAGTTCCCTGTTGTGAAAGAGGTACCTAGTGAACCTTGAACTCATTAACGACACCATTTGTTCCCTTCTAAATAGATATTGTATACTTCCCTGCAGAAAGTGTCATCCTTCCAGTCTCAACTGCTCGGTCATGCTCAGCAGCAGAACCATGAACTGGAAGGGGATGACCAACGACTGAGTAGGATAAACCACGCCCTTGAGCAGGCTACAAATGGGAGAGTGTCTGCCAGAAGCAAACGACTTCACACCAGACAGGAGGCTGGTGGTGCCTATGTGAGGGTGAAGGTGCTGCTGGAGAGAAGGAAGGAAGTGGAGAGGCAGCTACAGTTTCGGCAGAGGGAGCTGAGGTTTCTGCAGCAGTTGCAGGGACAACAGGGGGAGAGGGAGGAGGAGGAGAGGGAGAGGGAAGAGCTGAAGACTGTCTTGATGAGGAAAGATGCAGAAGTGAGGCAGTTGCAGGATCAGCTGAGGGAGGTGGAGAAGGAGTTGGGGGGTGCAAGGGAAGAGGCCTCCAGTTTGAGGGAGGAGCTCCAGAGGGTGACTGTTGAACTGGCAGAGCAGTCAGCAACCGTACGACAACTGGAGCGAGAAAGGGACAGGTTGGAGATCTACCTGGATAGGGAGAATAAGAAGGTGGAGATGCTACTGGTTCAGAGTGCTGCTAGCTCCAAAGAGGCTCTTCAAAGGGAAATTAAGGTGCTTGTTCATTAATTTTGTAGCAAATCATGCACCCAACAAATTCATACACACTGAATTGGTTAGTGCACTAAATGTGGTCATCAATAGTGTATCAACTGTGTGTGCATATATCTTTTCAAGGATCAACTAGCGTCTGTGGAGGAGGAGTACAATGCAATACCAGGTTCTGAAGTTGTTGCCTTCAAGCAGACCATTGCAGAGAGGGAGAGGGAGATTGCAGAGCTTTCAGAAGAGCTGCAGACACTGCAAGCTCGACTGCAAGGGGTGAACAGGTGCCAATCGGAGGAGGAAGAGGAGGAGGAACTGCACAGGCTGACGGTGGAGACCTCAGAGCTGAGGGCCAAGTTGGTGGAGGCTGAGGATGAGAAACAAGAGGGGAAGAGACGGCTGGAGACTACCCACCGACAAATGGAGTCCTTCCAGCAGCTGATAGCAGAGCTCAGGGAGAAGAAATTTGCTGCATCTCAGGTAGTTTTAGAATGCGTGTCACATCATACATGTACCTGCTACCTGGCTCTTTGTTTCCCAAATCTCTCAACAAACACGGTAGCCACAAATGCTGCCAGCTATTTCGAACTGTGTTTTGTGATAATTATGTGTGCCAAATCAAAAAGCCTGTGTGTGAGGTCAAACACATTCCATTAATGGCAGCTCTCCGATCCTACTAATCTCATGAAATTTTATGAAATGATCATTACCAGATCGATGTGCAGTATTAGCTAGCTATAGAGTTATTGATGGTGATGGTACTGACACCAAATGCGCACATCTTGGGTCGGAGAGATCAATCTGCTAGGAGACAAAACTTTGTGAAATTTAACAAGCATGTGAGATTGTTTACTTTAGATCTCATTGTTAGATAGTGGATAGGCAATCATTTTTTTATCCAGGAAGTACCCATGTATTGACATTCCCAGCCGGTTAGTACAGGACCTGGGAACGAGGCTACTGTTGATAGTTGTGGCACTGACAACTGCACTTTCTGGATCAGGGAGATCCAGTATCCCAATCTGCCTGAGATCAAATTTAACAAACTTGTGTAGTGAGTGACATTGTTTTAAATCACTCCTTAGGTCCCACTGTTAGATAATGGTAGGCGATCAGTTCGTATCCAGCATGTACCCATCTCATTATTATGAGCTGGTAACTATAGTGATTGTCTGTACGCAATGCAGGAGGTCACTAGAAATACGCAAATTTCAACTACTCCCTCCCTACCCCTCCCTCCCTACCCCTCCCTCCCTTATTCAGCCGGATCCTCAGAAATGCACTGTGGTTGGGCAGGGCTTGGAGCTGGCAGAGACTGGTCAACAAGCTCACTTTGAAATCCACTTGGTGGACAAGGCTGGTGATCCCTGTACCACTGAACAGCAGGTCACTGCAGAGCTGAGGTCCCTCGTGGACAGCTCAGTCACCCCCGCCAGTGTAGCAGACAAGACCCCTGACATTAATGAGGTTTCATACCAGCCTAACACACGAGGTCGACATGAGTTGAGTGTACGAGTGAATGATGTGCCAGTGCAGGGAAGCCCATTCCTAGTGTACGCCAGGCAAGCTCCTCATCTACTGGGCAGGCCAGTCAGAGGCATCGAAGGACTTAATGATCCACGTATGGTTGCCACCACTGGGAGTGGAGAGCTCGTTGTTAGTGATGACCATAAAATCTCTGTAATCGGTAGAGATGGTGAGAGGATCAGGAGCATTGACACTACATCTGTTAGGTCAGGCATCAGAAGGTACAAGCTGGACCCATGGGGAGTTGCTGTTGACAAGGATAGCAACATTTATGTTACTGATATAGAATCGCATAGATTGTCCAAGTTTAACTCCGATGGAAAATTAGTGAAGTCAGTTGGTGGTGAGGGTGGCAGGACAGGACAGTTTCATTATCCCTATGGCATTGCACTCAGTCGTGACAACAAGCTCTTTGTCTGTGACTGCACCAATCAAAGAATACAAGTATTTGGCACTAACCTGAAATTCGTCTTCTGTTTTGGCAAAGGAAGTGGTGTGAGTGAGATGAATTGGCCCTACGATCTCAGCTTTGACCCTGCTGGTAGTGTGTATGTTGCAGATAGTACCAACAATTGTGTTCAGGTGTTTTCCCGGAATAATGGAACATATCTGAGAACATTTGGTGTGTATGGCAGTGGACCAGGTGAACTGTCTGTCCCAGTGGGTATCCATGTGGACCATGACTATGTCTATGTTGCTGAGGGGGGGAACAACCGCATATCGGCATTCCACACATCAGGAGCATTCATCACCTCATTTGGCAGGTGGGGCAGTGGAGAAGGAGAATTGCACGGCCCACGTGGGATCACCACTGACCAGGATGGATTCCTGTATGTCTGTGACTCTATCAACAATCGCATTCAAGTGTTTTGAACATGTGGGTATGTATATATCAGTATAATATTGTTTGCCTTAATGTCATGCATATTATGATCTCATGCTGTATGTTATACTATTATTATCACTGTTGTGGCAATTGTAGAACTCACAAGTCATAATTGATCCAATTATTAATTATTTTGTACAGGTACAGATCATTGATCACTGATTTGTGTCAATACATAATTATACGGGGAAACCCCCTCTCACAGTAATCAGTTACAGACCAGAAAATTGCAAGTCATTAATTTGATAATGTACTCAATGGAATGGTGACTGTTGTCCTGGAAACTGTGGAGGATGTGTAGATGCACAGTCATGTCACTCTCTTGCCCAAAAATGAGAACTGCACGTATACCTCAATGAACAGATATTGGTATTGGGAATGCTGCCAGGCAAGGCCAAGTTATACCTTAGCGTACCTCAGGTTTACTAGCTACCATCGTATGCCACCTTTCTCTCCAGCATGCATATGGGCTGTGCAGTGAGACAAATTTAAAGGTGACAAACTTGCACTAGAATAGCATTTTATCCGAAGTCATTCAGGGTCCTCACAGATCTCGAGGAAACAAGGTATTCATCCCTACAATAAAACTGGCCCCAATTGATAGTAACCTGCGTTGGAGCGAAATCAATTCCCTATTCGCTAGGGACAAACTTTTGAGACTTTTGACTGCTGCCTTGTCTTGCTCCATTTATTCTCACTCTTCTGTCTATCTCTGCTTTGCACTTCTCTGTGCCTGTGGGCTGGCATATTATAATATTATCTATTAATGCATTTTGAGTGAAAGTAACTCCCATTGTTTGCACTTCTCTGTGCCACTACAGCCTCTGGCGTCTGAGCTGCCTTTTCTCTCTTTCTTGTTGCTCTGTTTTCCCTCCCCTCTGCCCCTCTCGCTCTCTGCCTATAGCCACTTCAGTTGCGTTCACTCCGTGCCTTTTTTGTCCGACTCTGTTTGTCATATTCGGTGTCATTGCTGAACATGATCCACATGGCATGGTAAACTGTGAACAGGGAAAGAGTAATAATTTAGTGTATTATTATAATTATAGATTACGTACAATTATTGTTAGTGAACTTCTGCTGGTATTGAGTTGAGTAAATCTTCACTTTCTCAATTTAAGTTAACGTGACAAGTCACCATAACTTCCTTGTCGGATCCCGTGCAGACTAGTTCTGTGGAGGTGGTAATACATTGAAATTACGGTGATCGTATATGGTCCAGTACTGGGAACGTAAGGACACAAACTGGTAGGCCTAGCTGCTCATTTATTATAATTATACTTGATTAGGGGATAGACTACTTGATTAGATTCTTGATGTAACGAATCGTCGCAAAGCTGATCCTCTAACACAAAACAACAAGAGCAGCAACCCATGCAAGTTATCCTTGTACTGTTAAGAGAACGTCAGTCTGGTATACAATAAGGCAGTGAATGCAACTTTTACCAATGAAGGAACCATAACTTTATCTGATAGTAAACTCAGATGAACTCTTCCAAAGGGTAGTTTAAAAAAAAATGGATTACTCAGCATTCATGTGCACTGCATTGGTTAATAGAACCAATAGTACCAGATTATTTCACAAGTGTCTGAAACAATCACAAACAAAATTTTTCAAGGTACAACAAATGAAAGGGGTTCAGTGGACATTATAAAACCTCACAGGGTTGTGAATGACAATAGATGATGAGTATTATGGTGAGGTTCCTCTCCATGGAAAACATGGTGGAAGACAGTATTTGACAACTGGAATTACAGAGATAATAATTACAAAGACATGATCGTTACGTAGTTTAATCAGTATTAGTTAGAACTTGTCAGAAAATTCTGCAATTATTTCATCAAGCACTTCATCACTATCTCATTTTGTTGTTAGTCTTTCTATCAACTTACATCGCAGATCAACATACTGTATTCTTGCATATAAATTATTTTGTTCATACAGTTTTCTGGCTTTTTCAAGACAATCCTTGGCCTCAGCATATTGCCTTTTCCATATATGCAAGTCGCAACAAGTACGATAGTGTTGTGCTGCATAAAAATTAACACGATCCGGCATTTCATCCAGTGACACCCTTCGAAGGCATTCCTCTGCCTTCTTGAGATCATCAGGACTGGGCCAAAACTCTTTAGGTGGGAGGTTATCTGATATCAGGGCTGATCTCAAGTGAAATGAAGCTTTTACTGAATGAAAACTGCAAATGACAGGTTTTTCATATTCTTCCATGTACTTTGCGTGTTGGAGGAGTAGGTCATATTCTTTCTCAATCGTATTATATTCTTCAGAAGAAAATGATCTAGGTGTACTAAACAGTCGACGGCGTTTTACCAGTACTTCTGTATGAAGTGTAAAAGCTGTTTCATTTGAAGGTGCAGCGTTAGACAACCTATCTTTGGCTTGTAACAGGTAGCACAGTGCTCGATCATCATCACGTTGGCCATACTGTACGAATGCCAAGTGCCTTAGAACTCTTCCTTGTAACAGTAAGCCATTTTCACACTCCAGTTGTGTCGCTTTCTCCCAGGCAAGTTTGAGTACTTCTTCAGCAGGTTCATAACGTTTATGAACATGCTCAGATAAAGCTTTCCAGCATAGTGCAAAGACTTTGATGTCAGGACTGACACTTCTCTCTAGAATTATGTTGGAAAGATCCAGAATTTGCTCATGTTTGGGGGATAGATACAATTTTGTGAATAGCCTTTCCAGCTTGTGGTATCTTGCTGTTGCTAGTGGGCCACTGTACTTCAGAAGAGAAGGAGCTTTCATCATTACTTCTCCATGTCGATCTCTTACCTTCACGTCTCCTTGCTGGTCTTGGTCAATGATTTTCACAATGCACATGCGGTCTTCTGAGTGATACATATACTCCTCCCTTGCTGAGTCGGTTATGGGGTGATTGTCACAAACCATACCAGGTTGATGAAAACTGATGGTAAGTGGCAGTTTGCCTTGTGTGCATGTTTTTCTTTCAATGCGGAAAGGACGAGAACCATGTGCATTGGAAGACGGGACTTCCACACTAATGTAGGAGATTAATGTCTTGGAACTGACTTCTGGAGGCTTCTCACCATGCAACAGCAGTTTACAGTCGAGGGTTTGTTGTGTTCCAGCATCCACAATAGTCACAATACCTGTAGGATCAATCGATTCTTGCCCGTTCTCTTGACATAGGCTGCAGGAATGTTGCAGACTTCCAAGCTTCTCATATTTTTTGTCTGTATTTGTATCAGGCATTGACCTCTGTGTCAACCTGCACTTCTTGATGAATACTACTAGAGTAAGTGTACCAACTCCGGCAGCGATGCTGTATGGTGCCAGGCCGAGCTCCAGCTTCAACACATCCACAACTGACAGCAGCAGCAGTGCAACACCAACTGAGCAACTTATGATCACCGAGTAAGTTCCTAAGAGAAATAGTACAACGCTTGTTGACAACATAACCCCAGAAGATTAGTACTGAACACTCAGTAGCGTAATTGGGTCAATCATTCTTCATTAGTGAGGCAATGGGCCTTTTTACTGGTATAAGGGAGCCAGATTTAATAAAAAATTAATATTATTATGTGAACATTTCTACCCCACAAAGCTAGTACACTATACCTTTTGTTCCAGGAAAGTGCCCATGAATGCTCAAGCAAGCTAAATTAGGGTGGGAGGAAGTGCTTGAATGCCTCCGTAAATGTACCAGGCCCTCCCTAGCCTCGTTCCCAGGCTGGCCTGGGAATGAGGCTAGGCCCTCCATGGGCGTGGGACTGGGAGCGAGGCTATTATAATGCTGCATCAGCAATTCGAAAGCTGTTACCTGAGTGTCCTTGTGGGGGGAAGTGAGGGGGAGATGTGGTCACCCTCTGAACAGTATCTGCAAGTTTCAGAGTGGGTTGAGGATGGGAGGGGTGGTCAGAGATACCATGGGGGGTGGAGGGGGGACCTACGAGGAGATAATGAACATAAAATGCATGCAGCTGAATATAACGTTGTGTACTCAAGGGAATCACTGCCACGTAAACACCCATGGGAACAGATGGGGGTGTTTAAGGGTTGAGTTAGGCTGTTAGCACTGTCAAAGTTTTCAGACAGAAAGCTTTTTATCTCACAAGCTGCAAGTATAGTGATAGTTGTTGGTCATTTAAATTTGGTGTGAATCAGCTGGTGAAGGCATGGTTGGGGGTTAACCAGTTTGTTGAGTCCCTCAGTGGTAAAGTTGGCAAGCCCTTGTCTAGTCTCACGGGCCAGACGTTCGCGGCGCGCGGAGAGGGAAAAAGAAAGTCTGGTCACTTTAGACAGGTTTCCGTGGCATGGAGGAATTAAAAAACGTGACATCATATCAAAAGTCAAGAGGAAGGAAGTGTCTGCACTGCTGCTCTTCGACGTCGGCGATCAGCATTAAATGGTTGCGTGTTGTTCATGCCGTTCGCTTGCAACTCAAAGGCCATCTAACTCGCAAATCTGTTCTTGTTCTCATTTGAATCTGTACGGATCATGTGAGCAAGGTAAATTTAATTATTGAACATTCTCCAATCTGATTGGTGCCGCCAACATTCCAGCGTTGTCCACGGAAACCTGTCTAAAGTGACCAGACGTTCTTTTTCCCTCTCCGCGCGCACCACGAACGTCTGGCCCGCGAGACTAGCCCCTGTCCTCCTGTCCCAAATCATTCATTGCTCTTCACTTGTTAATAGCTGAAAGTTCTCCGCATCATCCACATTCATTGGCACAGGAGAAACCACCTGAAGATAAGGACAGGACGGACACTGTAGCCATCAGAGCTTCTCTGAATCCACACCGTCCACATGCCCATTAGTGTATGTACAAAATCAAAGTGCTATCCATCAAGAAGCTGAGTGAACTGCTTACCCTGCTGGTGCTTGTGCGAAGCAGGAAACTGATTTTGTCCGTCTGTCCATCTGTCGTCTGTCTGTCCAGTGAAGAAAATTGAAATTGCACGACCTACAGGCTCAAGTTCAACGATTGCTAAACCCGACAATAACATTGCAATCCAAAATAAACCAGCGTCTGTCTACCTGATAGCGACAAAAGTGCTTCTGTTCTGCACAACACCAGCTTTGTCATATTAAATCGTGGTAGAATCCGCCATTTTAATACGGTCAGCAACTACGTGTTCATACCGACACGCATCCAAGTCAGTGAGTGCAGTGTTGATCTTAGACTGAGAGATGGGCGTGCAGGGTAAGTGTTATGGTTCATTTTGTGATTGTGTTTGTACCATATTCCTGTCTAAATTGTAAATTGAAGTGCTCATGCAATATTCACCACTGCACATTGATCACCATGGAAATTGATCTTCAATACTCCATGGAAGACTGTAAAGTTCAAAGCTTCCACTTCACTGATTAGTCATAATAGGTCTAATGTGTAACAATGCCATGCAGTCAATTGCATGGCGTACATGATACATGTTTCATGCTTGCATAATGAGAGCTTGGCAGGGATTTTAATACAACAAACAATGTTCAGCAAATCAAGGAGAATTAACTTTCACCATTTCTTTCAACTTTCTAAGGGACCACTGAACGACTTCCACACTCACAAAACATTCCTGCTTGTTTTAGTTGCCTGTAACATAATAATTATTGCTTCTACTTACATGGATTGAAAGCACAGTCATGCTGTATAAGTATATTATGCGTTAAAATTTGGTGATACAATCCTTGCTACTGTGACAGAGACTCATTGTCTGCATTCTTATTTTGCAATCACTGCATGTAGCCATGTATCTTATGCTTGTCCCAATTATTCTCATTTGCTATTTTATCCTTGGCAGTCCAAACCTGTACCATCAGGTCACAAAGTCTGGCCATCCCAGTTTGACCATCATGCATTCCTATATCACCCCTGATTGCCTATAAAATGCTGTATCCTCTCCTCTGACTTTGTTTGGCTGAGATCAGACTTACTTCGGCTGTTGTGTCTGTATGTCTAAGTACGCTGCGAGCAACTACCTCTGCGCCAGAGCTAAAGACTGCACTTACGTTACACTACTATATAAATGTTGGCTTTTGACTAAGAAACCTTACCGAGCCTACAGCATGCATTAAAGCATCATGCCCACCTCTACTCACTGTTATAACAAGTGCATGCAATATTGCTGAGAGTGCATATTGACCACTCAGAAAGACAGAGCATGTTGCTTTCAATTTTACTATATATCAGCACTGTATGTATGTATTATGTAATATTATTATTACTGCAAATTTAGCTACTGATTTACATACCCTTTCTGCCTTTAAACTTTTCTTCCAAATTCTTGGCCACATGCAGTATCTCCTCCAAGAATTTCGCTATCATTTCTCAGAGCACGACAGAGCGTTTCAAGACTGGGATGTTCCTTATGAAGCCACCTGTGAAGGAGATCCCTTAGGCATTTGGCGGGAGCATTATTTCCAGATGTGTCACGAAGCGCATCGACAAATGTGATCAGCAAGTGCAACCCAGTACGCAGCAACTGGTTGAATCATTACTTTTAGATCCCCCAAGTCATCAGGTTTGAGTTGAGTTTCTACAGTGAAGAGCAGCACAAAAGTCACCCACACCCACACTAATGGTGCATTGCTTCAGGGCTATAGCTAGCTAGCTCACTGCTTTCACGAAGTATCTGTTTGTTAAGACAGTTGCATGAGTGACAACCACCATCCTACAGTTGCTAATGACTCATTGTTGACAAGTATCAGCTGATGTGTTGTATTGTATTACCACTGAAGAAGACCACCACAGTGTGGTCGAAACATTTGGTTGAAAAAACAAGTTCTTGTTGAACCTCCAGGCTATACAGTGTAAAAAGCTTAAGCAAGTGAAGATGTCTACTATACCTAGCCACACCGGCCTCTATAGCAAGTATCAGCTCCCAAATTCTTTCAAGGGCATGACTATCTCTAATTCAAAGAATGTTGTGGGTTGCTACTGTCACTAAATCAGCTCCCACTGTAATGATTATGATGTTGTAACCAAATAGCTAGTTTGTTTTGTAGTACACTCTAAGCAAACCTCCCAGTCCTTGTCAGTCGTTGCTGTGCTCCATGCACTCAGTTGCCAAAAGGTGGCTGCATATCATGGGGGACAAACTATTTTAGCCCATAAAACAATGCCAACAGTGACAACTATTGTGTCAAGGGCAACTGTCAAAATAACAAACCATTTTGTGCAGTGAGCTAATTGTATCCTCATTCCCCGGCTCTCCCACACACACGTTGATACACATTAATTGCGTGTGGGCAAACAAAACTGCATATCAAAGTGCATAGTACACATGTATTCAAGACCATTGTATAGCTAACAGCGTTATCACATCGCCCAATAATATAACCACAGTATAGCCACAATAGTCCTGCAAAGACTCCAGAATTGCACCAGCTGAGACTTCAAGATGGCTGTTCCATGGCCTCACTGAGAATTGAACGCCAGAACGACCCTTTTCATGCAGGTTTCTATAGCTAGCACTGTATAGGTTTGATTCAACCAAATTTGGGAAGTATAGTTTAGGGTCCTTGACGTTTCATGATCCGCCTCAGTCCTGCCTTTTGTCACTTGAAGTCCTTACCAACCACAGACCTCGGAGGTCAGTTTTATAGCATAAACATACCCTAGATAAGGTTCACATCGGTTTTCACGGTCAAACCTTCACACAGATCTGCACACAGCCATGCTTTCTACATTCGAGATTCTGACTACACCCACTCGTTAACGAGTATGCAATCAAGATGCTCGGGCAATGGTAACTCGCTCTAGCAGAAATATCAGCCTTGAACACTGGAATTCGAGGCTCTACAAGGTGAGACCACCGTTTCTAGGCCCATTTATGTTTAAACCCGAGAAATGGCTCACCCGGCTCCAACGAAGGGCTATTCACGTCTAAGCCCACACGTGGCCATGCTGTTTGCACCCTTCGGGTGCACCCACCCACCTCCTCCTGTCCCGCCCTTTCTGCTCACACAGAACCTAAGTCCCAAGGACATAGCCGGATTTCAAGTCTTATGACGGGTTTTGCAGTAATAGGTTGGTAAAGGGTTAACAACCGTATGAATGTATTTTGCCCCACACAGCACAACTACGCAATAGCTGACAGCTACTAGGGCTGTGCGATTATTGAAATAATCGGTATTGTCGATTATTACTAATTACTGCTTATGAAATATCACGATTAATCGATTAATCGGTACAATTAATAGAAACACAATACAGAATTAGATGTGTAGTGTTGAAGGCTTATTGTAACTTTTCAGCAAGGAAACATAGCATAGGTTCATTTTCCACAGAACTTCAGCACAGCACAACAATCACCGACAGCGCACACCACCTACATGTACACAGTGCGTCACAAAGGTATGTCAGCAATGGCCATAGTCTGGATTGCTAATCCACCGCCTCTATATCCACAGTACAGTAGCTGCACATTGTGCTCAGAAGAAGCGAGGGATAGCGCACCAAGCATGCTCTTGATTACGACTTACTTGCCAGTGATCGGTGACGGCTCCGTCTTGTGTCTAAATCTGAAGAAATTCCAGACTTTACTGATGGCATGCTTGGGAGGCAGAAGGTTTGCTTCCTTGAGGTAATCGATCTCTCCACTCTCAGCCATTTCTGCTCCAGCTATCAACCGATCCGCGCATTGCCAGTTTACGCTATTGCATTAAGTGCGCCACGTGGCGGCGGCCAAACTGCGCGTGCGCGATTAATCGATTGGGAATTCCCCTAACCGATACTCTGCCGATGTACTGGAAGTTAATCGATTAATCGGTAAAATCGATTTAATCGCACAGCCCTAACAGCTACATGAATATCGTAACTTAAATTCCAATGGCACCATGAATATTTGCCTAACCAAGATCATATGTCAGACTATTGCACCCAGAAGGTGCCAACATACACAACAACAAATGAATGCTACTATGCTCTCCATTGATTTTGTAATGGATTCGTGCATAGCTGCAGCACCAGATCCGGTCCATGCAGCGAGGGGTTGTTGGTGGGCAGAGCCACAGAATTGTAACTCAAGCATTCAAAATAAGTTCTCTCTACAGTATACACTCCCTCTACCCTGACATCGCTTATTGGATAAGTTATCTTCAATTCACGTACAGTCAATTGCTAATCCATGCATGATTTGTTGGAAGTAGAAGGTACGTGAGGAGTAATAGGTTTTCCCTACATCTATCATTAAGGTTACGGGATACTCGTGCGCGCACCATGCGAAATGTATTGGGAAATGTATACTTAAGCTCGCTAACCAAAAATCTCTGGCACGAACAGCGTGAGCAACTTGATACTGGAGGTGGAGGTGCGCTGTCACAAGGTGCAGGGCATGACGGAAGCTTTTACCGAAACGCTGTATAGCCGTGCAAAAACGAGCAGTTCAGTTCACCAAAAAGCCGTATTTACCGTTTTTCTCGAGCGAGACAACAGATAAATTTGCCAGGGATTATGCTATCAAAAAAAGCTTCCGTCATGCCCTGCACCTTGTGACAGCGCACCTCCACCTCCAGAATCAAGTTGCTCACGCTCTTCGAACTAGACATTTTTGGTTAGCGAGCTTAAGCATACATTTCCCAATACATTTCGCATGGCGCGCGCACGAGTATCCCGTAACCTTAAGGTGGTACATACCCCTTTACGTTAGGTTACCTTTAACCGTCGGGGGCCCCCGACGGTTAAAGGTAACCTAACGTAAAGGGGTATGTGCCAGCCCCCGACGGTTAAAGGTAACCTAACGTAAAGGGGTATGTGCCACCATAAGACTTAGGTCAATTGGTGAAGAATTCAGCGCTGCCTCCCATCCAGGCGAGTGGGAAGTTCTAGACAGTTCAGGCCTTTACACTGGCACCGTTCTTAAATTGGTCGATTGCACTTACGCAGAGCAGCATCTTTCATCCTCACCGCCGTCCACGGTGTGCGTGCACCTTCCAGGGGTGTAGCCAGGAATGTTTTCATACAGTATAATACTGGAGGCACACTGCACCTTGACAGAGGCTGCAAGAAACCACACGAAGCGCGGAAGTTTTTCTTACCTGCACAACTGTACGCTGGCATAATATAATCATAATTTTATAGGCGGACACACCCACAATAGTTTTCAATAAACGAGGCAATTGCCTCGGTTGCCAACAACAATGCTGACTACGCCTCTGATTATCCGCGCCGGACGCGATCCGCAGTGATACCGGACCAAACAATGAACACAACTCACCAGCCATTCTTGTACAACCCTCTTTGATCCGTATGACAGATGCTTTGCTGTAGAATCTTTCGGAGTGAATCCCGTTCCCAAGTCAGCCTGGGGTCATGGGAACAATCCTCACATTGATGCATGTGAGCCCCACCCCCCGGCACAGTGCCGACCGGCCCGCGCCGCGTACACGCCCATAATTACCACAATCAAGGTAATCTCACGGCCATCTGGCTACAGCTGCGTTCGCCCCCCCCCCTCCTGCTGGATCCTCATATACCCTGGCCAAAAAGCAGAGAAAAAGCAACTGGATACATTTGTTCACATGTAGCCATTTACTATATCACAGCCACATACTTGTGTGATGTGCATGTAATAGTTATAACACGTCTACGAGGGCTGTATCTGATTTACAATCACGACACCCGAGGGCGCGTAGCGCCCGAGGGTGGAGTGATTGTAAATCAGATACTGCCCGAGTGGGCGTGTTATAACTATTTTATTTCCTGTTGCTAGGCGGTTGCTAGATGCAAAGCATTCAGTTGCTAAGCAATAGCAGTGACGTCATTTAGTGCCGAATTCGAAGGAGATCATTTCTGCGAGTCTGCTGGGGAGAATACCAAACTTTCGGAGCAGAGACGCTCATCGTCGGTTTTCTTTTGGGCTGGGAGAGTGGACGGACAGTAGTAGTGACGAGGAGGTCATGGAGCTGGAGCGGCCCACTACGAAACTGAAGCTTAGCGTCTCGCGTGCACGTGCACAGGATCGCTGGCACTTCATAAGTGAAGCTCAAGAACAGGCACTCAGCAACAAATTTGTGTCAAAGAATACAGCATCTACCAAATGGGCTATGTCTAGTCTATCTTCACGTAGTGGAAAAAGGGCAGGAAAGAGCAATTTGCTGATGATCCAGAGAAGCAAGTACCCGATGATCTTTTGCAGTCTGATGATGCTATAGCCTTCTGAATAAGTGGCTGAAACTGTTCGTGGCCGAGACGCGCAAACAACATGGAAGCGAATATCCACCGAAAACACTGTACCAGCTGCTGGCAGGCTTACTGAGAGACATGCACTCTCGAAAGCCTAATTGTTGCAACTTCCTAGATCCCGACGATCACAGGTTTGAGGAGCTTCACAGCGGTACTGACAACCTGTTCCGAGAGCTACGTTCAAGTGGAGTTGGCTCTGACACCAAGAGTGCTGAGGTGATTACGAAAGATGAAGAAGCGCAGCTGTGGGAGAAAGGACTGCTGGGGACTAACAGCCCCAAGCTTTGTTCCGGGCAGTATTTTTCTTGAATGGACGGAACTTTTGTCTGCGGGGTGGTGACGAACACAGGCGTTTGAAGCTAAGCGATACAGTGCTCCTGATCGCTATGTCTACACAGAAAATCCATCAAAGAATCGTAGTGGTGGCATGGCTCAAATGCGAGTTGCTCACAAAGCTCCCATTTACGCAACGCCAGAGGCTGGTGCATTATTCACCCCCCCCCCCCCCCCCCCCCCCCCCCCCCCCCCCCCCCCCCCCCTTTGTAATTTTGTTTGTGCCTGAGTGGGCAGTGTAACTTTCATTATTTGCCCCCCATGCCTCAGTTTTGTGTCGTACATATTTGTTGCCTTTGCTTCTACATCATAAATTTTGTTTCTACATCATAAATTTTTTGAAAGCCAGGTATATTGCACTCTTCACACCTAGTTATAACACTCTTCACACCTAGTTATAACACTGGGGACTAAAAGGGTGGTCTGTTGCTCATTTATTTGGCATCAATAATCTTGACAACCACCTAGCAACAGGAAATAATAATTGGAGCAGCTCATGCAGCTGTATTAAAGCTAGCTACCTACGTATCTGGTGGTGAGAAATCAGACAGAATCACTAGGTGACCTGAGGATCTGATCAGCCTTGGGAGTGGTCCACCCTGAAAAAATTGTGGGTGAGTGCAATGGGTCACGTACCTTAACAATTTGTTGCCTCCTGTCCTGCCCTTTCCTCGATCGCGGGAATAGCCTTCTCGAAACGGCGGACCACTGCTGTTGCCTCCCTCTCAAGCCTTGGGTGGTAGCCTAGCCAGCTTGATCAAGTTGAGTGATGTTTTGCTCCGCGCAGAATAATTATATAGGACATGTATAATATATAAGACAGCTGCCGAAAAACGGAGAAATTGTGTAGTGCGCATGCGTGAACGGGCTCATGCGCGCGCCTCGCAATGGTGGCCATTAGGAGGTAAGCTCAGGTAACCCAGGTCAGAGCCCATGTCTTTCGTTATTAAGCAATATACAGGCTGTCCAACTACCTTCAAAAGTACCAGCAATTTTGCAGGCATGATAGGAATGCACAATTTTGCAGTTGTATGATCAATTCATTCCTCACGTACACAGCAACTCAAAATGATCCACCATATTAACATGGATGATGCAGAGCAGGGGCGCTATACTTTCTCAAGTTCTGCATATACATGCAGCTGAACACCCAGCAGCATTTGTTGCTGGTTGGTTCAAAGGAAAAGCACGCCATTACTGAAACAGTTCTCACAGAGCCGGTCGAAACGATTCAAATGTTTCTAGGGATTGATAGATAGAATTAATTTGCGGCAGGAAATGCCTCATCGGCAAGTATGCCGGTCTTCCTGAGGGTCCTGGTTGGACAGGGTGATGTGCATGAAAGCAATGTGGTTGATCTGCTACTGAATGCACTATGTGCAACACAGTATTCCCCCAACTTTGCATGCAGAACTCGAAGTCCTTCGTATAATCCTGTATGAAAGGGAATGCTGGCTCCTCACAATGGTATCCCCAGTTCAATGCTATGCATTCGGTCAGAGATTAGCACACTTGCCCGGACCAACATGATTGAAGGTTAATGTCTACAGGAATGCCTTCGGCTTTGTCCCACATGACATCAGGAAACTATTATGGCAGCAACCTTAGTCAAACGTTATTCCCTCAGCATAGTTTAACCGTGGGCCAAGCTATGGTGAGTGCATAAGATAATGCACGCATGTTTTTGTAACACTTTATGAATACAACATGGTCCATGGTGATGTAAGGTATCACTTCCATGCCAGGCAAACTGTTATTGGTAATCTAAGTCTGAAGTGTTGCTTGGTCCAAGAAAGGACTACTTTCATCAAGATGTATGACTCTAATAATCAGCTGTTGGTACCTAAATTAAGTAGAAGAATTCCTTGCTCTAAGAAATACATTCTTAATCTCAGTTTCAAAATATCAACATTACCTTGAACCAGAAATGACCGTTCTTAAACAGAGAAATTTAGTCTGATTCCAAGAAACAGGTACACAAAGGTTCTTAGAATCAGAATGTAGTTTCTTGGAATTGGATCTCGATTCCTTGGGTTGAGAAACTAGTTTCTCGGACTTCTTAGTTTGAGAACGTGGTAGTACTAACAAGATTTAGGATTGCTGAAAGCAAGCTCGACTTTACTGAATTCCTGAGAACTATTCTAACTGCAAGAAAAATCTGCTTGAAAGTATTTACTATATTCTTGGCAGAAGAACTTGAGTTTTTCTTGTGTGGACAAATCGGGCGCTGCGATTAGGGTAGCTAGTCCTCGCCGCGGGGTATACCCGACCTAACCGTGGGCCAGTTTTTGGCTAGGATGGACATAAAACATCTGACCTCAAGATTTCTTGTTTAGTGAGTGAATAGCTAGCTATCATTCTTAAACCAGTACAAGTTGACGTGTAGCTACGGAATAGTTTTAGTTTTGTGGGAGCAGTTTGCCTTCATGCTTGACAGAAGGGGTGTATAGCTAGTTGTGGGGTGCAAGGATCTCTTGCTGAATGTGCAAGGACATTTTAAGCCATTGGCTAAAGTACTAGCACACAACTGGTAGCTATTACATTGCCACGCTGCAGCTACCTGACAGAGCGGGTAGCTAAGCACGACTTCATACGCACTTAAATTCAAACACGTGTGTGCTATGTACATTGTGTGTCCTCCACCATGCAGTGCTATGTACATTGTGTGTCCTCCACCATGCAGTGCTATGTACATTGTGTGTCCTCCACCATGCAGTGCTATGTACATTGTGTGTCCTCCACCATGCAGTGCTATGTACATTGTGTGTCCTCCACCATGCAGTGCTATGTACATTGTGTGTCCTCCACCATGCAGTGCTATGTACATTGTGTGTCCTCCACCATGCAGTGCTATGTACATTGTGTGTCCTCCACCATGCAGTGCTATGTACACTGTGTGTCCTCCACCATGCAGTGCTATGTTACTACTTGCTAGCTGTTGCATAACACATTTCTGATGTCACAGAGGATGCTGGCTATTGGATATACCTGCAGTGTATACATATATCTCTGAACTGGACGGGAAGTCGGCAACCGTACGACAACTGGAGCGAGAAAGGGACAGGTTGGCTGGGTAGGGAGAATTAATAAGAAGGTGGAGATGCTACCGATTCAGAGTACTGCTAGCTCCAAAGAGGCTCTTAAAAAGGAAATTAAGTGTTTGTCATATGCCCTACAAATTGAATAATTCACATACACACCTGATTGGTAAGTGCACACCACAAATGTTCTATCAATTGTGTATTAACACCCTGTGTGCATATTCATTCCTTTCAAGGATCAACTGTCCTCTATGGAGGAGGAGTATAATGCAATACCAGGTTCTGAAATTGAGTGCTCGGCATGCACCAACCATTTCAAGTGCTAACACCAAATGCTAAGACGACTACTAGCAAATCTGATGCCACTTCCTCCTGCCTGACTATCCCAGTCAGGGAACCAGACCCTCCCTTGGGATTGGAAACTGACTAGCCTAGCAAGACAGTTATTGTTTCATCTGAGATAGCTATAGCCAACTGGAGAGGAAACAGTTCGTGAGGTCCAATGGTTCAAGGCTGACACGCCCACTGTCTTCCTCATGGGTGGTGTGATAGACTAGACCGAGCTAGTGCGCACAATTGGACAATAGATCGAAGTACTCCAAAGATTGATAGCTGTTCACTTGCCGAGAGATACCAAAACACTCCACTTAAATACTTACAAAATCAAATGATCTAACAGTACAATCTTGCACAACATCCTCAGCATAAGTGGACAGGAAAACCATCGTGACAGGAGTATTAGATATTCAACTCGAAAGCATGACCTAAGTGACAAACAAAACTGCACTCAAAATACAGGAGACATCATACACCCACAACATCCTGTTAGTACAAATCCGAATATAACTAATAAGAGCATAATATGAAATAACCAGTCCATTACACTCCTAACCAGTCCGTTACAGTAGGGTGGCAAGGAGCAACGGCAATCGAGTCCAAGACTATAGGTGCCAACACAGTCTGGCTAGCAAAGGAATTGTGATTTCTATGATTTTAAAATTGCAGGCAAACTTAGCCTACCACATAGAAATTAATGGCTAAAATTGAATTGAAATTGAATCCACTAAATTGATAGTGATACATACCAGGCGGTAGCGGTCGTTCGAACACGTTGCACAGAGCATACGGTCTGAAGGTGTACCTCCGTGGACCATAGTTCTGTGTGCAGAACTTGGACATCATGAATCGAAATTATGCCTGCGTTTGCATGCAAAAGAATGGGTGGGGCTGACCAATTATTACTTTATCGCTTAATCACCGGAAGTAGTCGACCACACAGCTCGCAGCTAGGTATAGTCGATGTCCTACAGAGCGAATAGAGCAAAGCGAAGCCAAGGTACGTTGTTTCCCCCGGCATCTTGGAGATTATAGTAGATCTAGGGTGATCGTGATTGCTAATTTTCACTTTGGTCTGTAGGCCGCTGTGGAATGTTCTAGCTATGTCACTCACTAGCTACTGTGTAACTGCGAGCATAGCTATAACTTATTGCAGACACACACAATCAGCCATGACCTTTGAAGAGCCACTGTCTTCTACCAAAATCCTCCAAGTCAGCTCTGACTAACTCCCCACACCACCTAGAACAGCAGCTTCTTCCTGCTGAGAACACCAGTCACCATCGACGGCCAACCTGCTCTGGTTGGGTGCTCTAGTGAGGGAGAACTCACCCTCAGCTGCCGCTACGCCAGCCTCAGTCTCCCCCTCCACTCCATCCGAGCCTCCCTGGAAGAGGTGGTGAAGACTCGTGAGGTATCTCCAGTCGGTGATGTCCACTGTGAGGAAGTGCCTCTGTTCCCAGTCTCCTTCTCCTCTGAGCACAATCTGAGCTCATTGACAGGGGATCTGCTCAGCAGCAACTGGAGTCTCTATTCACTGTGGGATTCCCTGCTCAATGCAGCACGGTAGTGTCCAGCCCACCTCTGACCAGCAGCCTGCTAGCAGCAACTGCCAGCTACTGATCAGCTCCCCGGTAGTGCCCAGCCCACCTCTGACCAGCAGCCTGGTAGTGTCCAGCCCACCTCTGACCAGCAGCCTGCTAGCAGCCAACAGCCAGTTAGTGATCAGCTGCAGCTGTTTCTTGTCCATCCTGATGCAGTGACGAAGGATGCCCGGGTGGTTGAAGTGACCCTGGAGAACTACTCGGCCTGCATGGCTCTACCATCTCTTCAAGGAGAGTGAAATGTTTGACTACTGGTCCCTCTTTCAGGTGTACAGGACAAAGATCAAGAAGACACTCAAGGTATAGGAGGCAGTGTGTGTGAGTGTAATGTGGAGGATGGTGTTTCATTCCTAGGGTAACAAATGGTTCAAAGGTTCAAAATCGTTCATATTTTGAACCCGGTCACTCAATGGACTTCTAACTGACCATGCAGCCTTAATTAACATTTAATGTGATTGTGTTTGTGACTGGTAGCTACATACTCCAACTCACACATTTTCGGGATAAAAGTGTCAGAACAGTTCCAGATAATTCACAATACTATTCAACACTGGTGTTGGTTACCAACCCTTTCCCAAGCTTGTTGGCAAATGCAATGCTTAAAGTATAGTAACTGTATTGGGAGCTACATAGGAATTTTGAACTTGTCCCATTTACGTGCATGGTTTCTTTCCCTGCTAATTCAGTGAGTGGCTACTCAAGTGCACTCCAGTATCCGGTGTGGTTGTCTAAAACAACCAAGAGTTCATAACAGATGTTCGACTGTGAGTGAGTGTGGTAGTCTCATTCCCAGACCCTGAATGCCCACCCGCCCAAGGGTTCTTGTGACAATGCGACATTTTACTCGGTCCTTTGATGGTGATGTCTGGAAGGTCGGATGACCAATCAGAGTTTAGCTAGGCCAATATATTACTTTGCAGTTTCCGTATCGGCTAAGTAGACCTGATAGACACAGCCCAGAAACTACGCGAAGAGGAGTGCTACTTTCGTTGGTACAAAGAATTACCTATTTCCTTCTCACCGCTGTATTTTTGCCTGGACTCTACTGATTACGTCATCATAGTCACTCCCGTCGAAGGTCAGCCACCATGTCATATTGTCACCAGACTCCTTTTTGTGGTTGCGTGTTCAGGGTCTGGGAATGAGACTATGAGTGTGTGTGACAGTCAGACTGTCACACACCCATTTCAAAAACTCCATGAAGTTTATCGCATGAGCGTTTACAACACCCAATATATGGTTTATGCTCAAGTCAGCTATGGGAAAGTAACTCCAAATTGGACTGCAGATAAGATGCTAAAAGCATTATGTATATGATAATAATTAAGACAGAGGACTGCAAGACCGAGATGCTTGTGACGTGGCTGAGGCAGACCAGGGAGGCCTCATGGTCCACTGTGGTCAGGGCTCTGGTGGGGATAAGGAAGGGAGCCCTCGCTCAGAAAGTCGCACTGGAATATGGTGAGCCACACCACATGCAGATACTATTCAGGTGTCATAGTCATGTGACCATGAACTTCTTGTGCTGTAAGTGACACCAATGTCTGTAAAGAGTGCTGCATGCATGAATGATTGAAGCATCTTCGATCAGTGAAGTAAGCAACTAACATGCAGTGATTTCTGCGGAACTAGCTATTGTGTGTATGGAGGAAAATGCAAACAATCCACACTCCGTCTCGTTCTATTACATGTGCAGGAGTGGCAGTCCCGTCTGCAGTGGAGAGAAAGGAGCTACTGCAGTTCCCTGTTGTGAAAGAGGTAGCTCATTAGCAACACCATACATGTGCCATTCTTACAGCATTCTCTGTGCTTGTATTTTCTCCACAGAAAGTGTCATCCCTCCAGTCTCAACTACTTGATCATGCTCAGCAGCTGAACCATGAAATGGAAGGGGACGACCACCGACTGAGTAACATAAACCATGCCCTTGAGCAGGCTACAAAGGAGAGAGTGTCTGCCAGAAGCAAACGACTTCACACCAGACAGGAGGCTGATGGTTCCTATGTGAGGGTGAAGGTGCTGCAGGAGAGAAGGAAGGAAGTGGAGAGGCAGCTGCAGTTTAGGCAGAAGGAGCTGAAGTTCCTGCAGCAGTTGCAGGGACAGCAGATGGAGAGAGAGGAGGAGGAGAGGGAGAGGGGGGAGCTAAAGGCAGTTTTGATGAACAAGGATGCAGAAGTGAGGCAGTTGCAGGATCAGTTGAAGGACGTGGAGAGGGAGCTGGGGTGTGCGAGAGAAGAAGCCCAAAATTTGAGGGAGGAACTCCAGAAGGTGACGGTTGAACTGGCAGAGAAGTCGGCACATGTACGACAACTGGAGAGGGAAAGGTACAGGTTGGAATATACCTGGATAGGGAGAATAAGAAGGTGGAGACGCTACTGGTTCAGAGTGCTGCTAGCTCCAAAGAGGCTCTTCAAAAAAGAAATTAAGGTGCTTGTACATTAATTTTGCGGGCTGATGTTGATTTTAGTTTTGTCATACGCCCTACAAATTGAAGAATGGTTAGTGTACACCACAACTAAATGTAGTCAACAAAATAATGGTGTATCAACTGGGTGTGCATATCTCTTTCTTTTCAAGGATCAACTAGCATCTGTCGAGGAGTATAACGCAATGCCAGGATCTGAATGAGGGTTTCAAACAGACCATTGCAGAGAGGGAGAGGGGGATTGCCAAGCTCTCAGAGGAGCTGCAGTTTCTGCAAGCTCAACTGCAGGGGGTGTGCAGGTGCCAATTGGAGGAGGAGGAGGAGGAACTGCACAGGCTGACGGTGGAGACCTCAGAGCTGAGGGTCAAGTTTGTGGAGGCTGAGGATGAGAAACAGGAGGGGAAGAGACGGCTAGAGGCTACCCACCAACAAATGGAGTCCTTCCAGCAGCTGATAGCAGAGCTCAGGGAGAAGAATGCTGCATCTCAGGTAGTTTTAGAGTATGTGTGCCACATATACATGTACCTGTTTGTATAGTGCTACCCGGCTCCATTTTACATGCGAGTACTTGTTTCCCAAATCTGTCAACAAACACGGTAGCCACAAATGCTGCCAGCTATTTCGAACTGATATATACCAAATCGAAAAGGTCAAACACATTCCATTACCCTAAAAATCTGATCTCATGAAATTTTACGAAATGATTATTACCAGATGTGCAGTATTAGTTAGCTAGAGCTATTGATGCATGTGATGGCGCTGACAATGAACGAGCACATCTTGGATTGGGGAGATCAGTCTGCTGGGAGACAAACTTTGTCATAATTATTTAAGAAGCATATGAGATTGTAGTGACATTAGATCCCATAGTTAGATAGTTGGTAGGCAGTCATTTCTTATCCAGGAAGTATACTAAATCTCGTTCCCAGCCAGCCAGTACAGGGCCTGGGAATGAGGCTACTGTTGACGGTGGTGGTACTTGCAACGAAATTGCACTTCCTGGATCAGGAGATCCATTATCCCAATCTGCCTGAGATCAAATTAAACAAGCATGTGAGATTGTGTAGTGACATTAATTTTAACTTCTCAATTCTAGTAATTAATCGACAGGACGTTTCAGTAGCACACTATTGCTGTTAGTACACTTGTTCTTGAAACTTGAGAGCATGCATGCAGCTATCCACCACTTGGGTGGGTGGTTCCATTTGCAGTGTATAACCGCAAATGTTGTGCACTTTTTGGTATATGCTGTTCAACTCTGCATCCACGACGATGATTGTATATCTCTTCCTTGCAGTTGTTCTCACAGCCACACTGAATGCGAAGGTAACAAACTACAACATTTTAGCATGTGACTGTCTCATTTTAGGTATAAAGTCAGGAAGTCCCTGTGTAAATACATCAACCTTTCTATTTCAGATCTGTGATCTCGGACTTTAGAGCACACGGCACGGCAGATCATGGCTGTTGGTACATATACCTGGATGGCTCCTGATGTACGAGTTGGTAAACATAGTTTTGCTTCTGCATGTTCCAAATGATCTGTTCTTACGGAACTCGTGTTTAAAATTCATGCCGAGAATTGGAAACCTTTTTGTCACTGGTCTGGGTTTCTGTTACAAATTGCGTCTCCAGAAGACCTAAACGCAGCTACAGAAGGCCTAAACCATGCAAGCTCCAGCAGATCCCTAAGCAAAGCTGCACCATTTTTTGGAGAGGTACGGAACGCTGTTCGGAAGAAGCCTTCCGCCTCTTCTGAATTATCCTTCCGATTCTCATAAGAAGCCTTCTGGATTTCAGAAGAACCCTTCCGGTTTGTGGTGAATAGCATTCCGAATCTTGGCATCAATTTAAAGACGCTTACTGTACTTCACTTAGTGAAGTATCTCAATCAGTGGCTTCTCTTCCTCAGATATTGGAAAGAAAGGAAGTCTCCAAATCCTGCGATGTCTATATATACTCGTATGGTGTACTGCTCTTTGAGATAGTAACCATTGCAATCGATGTAACATGCATGTATACAGTGGAACCTGTCTAATGTGGTCACCTTGGGGCCAAATATATTTGGCCTCATTAGAGTGGTGGCTGTGATGAGATGTCTCCTGTACATGAGTCAGTCGTGTCTACTCCGTTGGTAAGCAAGTGTGTGTTAATTTAAACCACTTGTTGGTATGTGCTAATGATGTCACATAACTTTCCATCCCATTCTCCCCCCCCCCCCCCCCCCCCCCCCCCACACACACACACACACACACACACCCACACACACCTCTCTCCTCTCTTTATCACCCTGTCCCCTCCCTCCCCCTTCTCCTCTCTCTCCCTCTCCTATCTCCCCCCACCCCCCACGATCTCTCCTCTCCCTCCCCTCTCTCCTCTCCCCTCTCTCCTCTCCATCCCCCTCTCTCCTCTCTCCCCTTCTCTCCTCTCTCCTTTCTCCCTCCTCTTTCTCTTCCCTATCCTGCTCCATCCCTCCCTTCCATACCATTCTCTGCCGTCCTCTCTTTCCCCTTCTGTCCTCTCCCTCCTCCTGTCACCACTCTGGCTGAAGTCATGGAGCACTAGCTAAAGGACGAAGCGGTGGACAACTGTATGCACTGCAATGCAGAGTTTAATTGCATTCACTGAATGCAAACCTCACTGCAGAGACTGGAAAGATATTGATATTCTGTGCAAAGTGAGTCTTATTCATTACACACCCGGTGCATGTGCAAGGGAACCTATCTGGAGTTGCTGTAGGCATCACGGTGTGCAGGCCGGGGAACCTATCTGGAGTTGCTGTAGGCATCCATTAAGATACTAGTACCACAGCTGCTATAACGAGACCAGCCATCTATATTGCAACAACTAACATGGCCATGATTGTGCTTGTGTGTGTGTGTTACAATGTCCTTGGTTTCAGTTTGTTATCAGACAGCACTGTCAGCACAAGATGTATTCAATCGTAGATGCAGCGCATTGGAATCCGAGATTGAGAGACCAAAGAGAGTTCGTGAATGTTATGAAGTCCGTCATAGCACCTAAATACTCTTTTCCTGGCATATTTGTGACCATCATTATGGTAACTGTTTATAATAATAACATGTTGTGCAAGTAACTCATTACCTACTACTGCAAACAGCTTAAGGTAGCATTATACCTTTACTGTTAGGGTACCTTTAACCGTCGGGGCCCCGACGGTTAAAGGTACCCCAACGGTAAAGGTCTAATGCTACCTTAAAGAAGCAGAATAACATGTATAAAGTATTAATGCCTAATATTAAACCACTTATATAAATTGTAATGGGCTATGGGTATCCTCCGGGCTGGTGCAATGGGTTTTAACATCTAAACGTATCACTCTAATGGCTAATGTACAACACAGTCTCCCCTTTTATTACCCCAGAAAATTCATGCATGCACAAGTAGTTTGCAACTAAACACATGTGCAGGTACTGCACTTTCATGTGATTGGTTGGAGTCCACGATTCAATTTTCCGTGATGTGTGTTGACCGTGCAGACTTGCATCTTTTGTTACTAAAGTGTCATGTGCACACACCCTCCCCTTCCCCCCCATCCACCCCTCCCCGCCTCCCACCCACCCCCTTCCCTCCCACCCACCCCCTTCCCTCCCACCCACCCCCACCCTCCCACCCACCCCCACCCCATCCCTCCCTCGCCCCATGCTCCCCCCAGCCCCACCCCCCAATGCTCCCTCCCCCCATCCCCACCCCCCAATGCTCCCTCCCCCCATCCCCACCCCCCAATGCTCCCTCCCCCCATCCCCACCCCCCAATGCTCCCCCAGCCCCACCCCCCAATGCTCCCCCCTCCAGCCCCACCCCCCAATGCTCCCACCCAACCCGGCGGTGAAAGGTATTGAGCTCAGGTAAGGTTAGGGTGAGGGCTCACCTCAACTTAACCTTACCCGAGCTAAAAACCTAACCCGAATGGCTTGGACACAACTTTGCTCGGTTTATATACTCGCAGAACCTCTGCCGGTAGCGCGTGCGAGTAACTGTGCACACGCCGGTAATGCAATGATCTGATTGGTTGACAACCGTGGCCAAACATGTTTTGGCGGTAAACGATCAGTGCACGCGTAAACTGTGGATAATGGTGAGCGTGCTGCCGTCTCTGTCGTTTTTCTCCGATGGCGTTGGCCTCCTCGGGTAGGCCCTTTGCCATATTGGCGCTCCCTCTGTTGATGCCCTTTATAGCTGACTCTGTAGACAAGCGTAGACAAGCCTGAAAGCTACTACAAGCCAGTGCGTGTCCAGGTTAGGTATCTTATTGAGCAGGGGATGACAGTTTACTCGGCAAATCAGCTGGAAAATGGTTGTTACTACAAGTGGCCCATATTAATAGCCTCTGTGGAAAACTACCCGTTACGATATGGTGCTGCCGCTTTGCATGAATACGTTTGACAAGGGAACCAGACCGAGATTGCTCAACAAAGGCAGACGATGATGTGAGCTTGCCATGTAGTCGAAGGTAAGTGAAGAGAGAGAACTGAGCGGAGGGGGAGGGAAGGAAAGAGAGTGAGAAGATGTCACTGTCCTGTTTGCTTATGGAATTCACAAGAAACAACGCTGTGGTCATGTACAGTGAGCTAGTTGTTACAAAGGGCTTGCAACATGAAGTAGCTGGCCGGGAGAAGAGTGGCTGGCAGCTAGACTGGGGAGATGCTAGTACTTTGGGCGAGGTTTCAGCAGTGCTGTCTGTATCTCTGATTTGTGAGATTTGCTGGGTGGTGATTTGAGGGAGGAGTCAAGCACATGACCAGCAGCTAGAAAGTAAGCTAGCACATAGATATCATGTGACTCCTCAGCTTCTGCCCACATCCGGCGATATGTAGTAGCAAGCTGTCTTAGGCCTGGATCTGTCTTTGTTCTGTCCACAGCTTTCACAGAAGCAGTGCTCAGAAGGCTAGGCATGAAGGCCCTGGACATGTGCCTCATCTCCCACTCCGACCTTTGAAAGGTCAAGTGTGCAGTCCAGAATGTGGAGTGGGAGACGGGGCTAGCTGATAGTTCGCTGCACTCAGGTGGAAATAATTACATTCTTAACCTCAACAGCCTCATTCCCATGTCAACATATCCTGGGACTGAAAGTAAACCTCAAGTGCCAACAAGAAGTGAAGCTACAGTTGGGAGTAGGAGTGCCTTGAAAACGCTTCAGGTTCGGCAGGATTCTAGTTGGAGGACCAGGGGGCCTTGTAGTGTGGGTTCATGGCATATTTGGAATCCACTCCACTAGATTGTTTGAGTGGTATCAATTCGTTATAATATTATACTCGTAAAGACTACCAAGAACATACTTCAGTGCACTCCCACCGCCAATATTTGATTACTTGTGGTATTCAAATATGCTGGGGGAGGTCTGGGAGATCTAGTTATATGCAGTGCCATCAGGTAGACAGATGGTAGACACACAGGGGGCACCGCCCAACAAATTGAACGTCCTCCTTTCAAAGGCTGGATGTCAGAGTTTTCGCAAGGCAGACGATATCAATACCGTTCGTTGTTCACAAAGCCAGGGATGGATCAACATGAACCAGTAGTGTAACGATTAGGCACCGCCCCCCGTGTGTCTACTTGACCTCATCGCACGTGAAAAGATCTCCCAGGCCTCCCACCCACTTTAGTTGCGTACTTCAAGCAATCAAATACAGTGTACAATGTACTGGCAGTGAGAAAGGCCATGGGAACTGTAGTAGCTAGTTGCCATGCATACTGTTGCCTTGGTTATTGTACTGCCCCTTTTGTGGCTAATGCAGTAGTGTTTTGTGCAGTCATAATAATAATTGGTACAAGTAGCTGAGCTCGCTTCGCTCGCTCAGCTACTTCCCCCTTGTTCACCTACCGTGCGTAATCCGGCGCCGGACAGCTCTCTGAAGAGCTAGCTGCTTCTCCCCGATTGCGTCCGCTTCAGCTGCTGCTCGCCACTTGCGTCCGCTTCAGCTGCTGCTCCCGGGCCCGATTGCGGCATCCGCTTCCACTGCTGCTCCCCGTTTGCCTCCGCCTCGCGTCCAGCTGCTGCTCCCCGATTGCGCCCGCTTCAGCTGCTGCTCGCCGCCCGAACGCGTCCACTTCGACTGCTGCTCCCCGATTGCGTCCGCTTCGACTGCTGCTCCCCGATTGCATACTGGACCCCGATTGCATACTGGATTCCAGCCCATGCAATGTTCTCGAACATTCTTCGCGGAGTTCGAGGTTCAGTAAATAAATTAAAGTACGAAGGTCGCGCATCACTATAGTCTAGTCCCGCCCCACGAACATCCCACTTCCGTCACTCACAGACACACACACACACACACAGACACGTAAAATCTTAATGTATTGATTTCCTGTGCATATTCAGATGCTAGTAACTGATGGCAGTGCTGGCTAGCCGTAGTGTAGCCGGTGGCGTAGCCAAGGGCGGGCTTGGCCGGGCACGTGCCCGGCCAATATCTGGTTCTTCATTTGCACACAGCAAACACAGTCAGACAGCGGAACACAGTCAGACAGCGGAAGCCTGTCTTACTATTCACAGTCCTGATTATGTTTTCACAGCATATATTCTAAAGTATATTCATGAAGCACCAAAGCTAAAACCCATAATCTGTTTTGTATCAGCGCTATCGATAAGGCTTCTCAGGACCAATGCATCTATGGCTACACCATGACTGCAGAAGGCACTGACCTGTCGCCAGACGTGCTGCCGATAGATGGTGACTAACCTTCACCAGAACGTCTCTCTGCAGCATCAATCCTCAAACATCTGGAACGTGCAGTGCAAAGCACGAAGGTGCCACAAGAGCCAATCCTGACAACTGAAAAATGAAGGCGAAAAAAATTTCCACGCTTCGCGCAGACTGATCAGTACTACACACCTTTATGCACTGCCTTCAGCAGCATGCGTATCCGCCCGTGCTCTGCCAATTCAACATTTCTGGCTACGCCACTGAGTGTAGCTATTGCTGAAGATATACCTGTATCCACGGATACCACAAGAACGAGTCTAACTCATGACTTGTTCACCTGTAGAACTGAACCTGCTTTTCTCACAAGCAATTGTTGTACGTACTGTAGCTATATCTTATAATGTAGAACTCTTGCCTACATGTAAGTGTTGGATTTGTGTGTGTGTGCATTGTGGTATTAGGGATGTGTTCACAGTCCAAGTTGTTTGTAAGGGGAGGGGAGGGGGAGGTGTGGGGAGTGGGTGATTGTGATTCTAGTGTTCCCTTGCATACTACTGTGCTCCCTTGCATACTACTGTGCTCCCTTTCATACTACTGTGCTCCCTTGCATACTACTGTGCTCTCTGGCATACTACTGTGCTCTCTTGCATACTGCTGTACTGTGCAGTATGTCATTAACTAGCTCTCAGAGACCAGTTCCTCTTCTCCATGCAGAGTTCAGAGTGCTGGCCGCCATGGTCCCCCTTCTCACATGAACTCCTCTCCCTCCCTCTCCACCGGGATGCTGTAGAGGAATGCACCAGGTCATTCCAACTCTCCAAGGTATGTAGGTATTAGTGCACACCCGATGTGGGTACACCTCCTGGCATTGAAAGTGGCCACTGGTGCATCATAAGAATGTTTCTCACCCTGTCTGGTGTACTGTGTAACGGTGATGGTGTACCCTGATACAGTTACTTCAAATCTTGACATCAGACTTTCATCTTATAAGTGATGTCACTTCTGGTAAGGTCCTTGGAAGGCACACACACATTCTGCGTCATATGCTTTGGGCATAATAGGCAGATTTGTCTGCAAACTCTTTCAGAAAGTGGATCGAGCCCCATCGAACCCCAGCATTTTTGCGGTGTTTGTACCCATTCTGTATGGCTGCATGGTCGTGGAGAGTTCACTCGTCCAAGTAAGTGACAGCGAGAGCCAAGTACTCCCAATCCCAGGCGACGGAGCAAACGACGCTATGGCAGTGACTGAAGCAGACAGGGACCCCATATTGACCAGTGTACCCCTTCACCTTCAGTTGTCGCATCTCGATCGCAATACCATCAAAACTTGGGATAACATAGCGAAATGGCTCTCCCACTGACGACACACACACGCAATCGTGTGGTTCATCGTCTGCAGACGGGTCATACTGAGAGCGGGAAGTCTTCGGAGCGAAATAAGCTGTTGCCAATGCCATGTTTTTGTGTACTCGCACGTACTCACGTGTCTACTCGGAATTTCAGGAATGCAAAATTGCATCACGTGCGCATCGAACCTTGTCCTACCCCCCCTGCTCCTGTTGCCTGGTAAAACTTTCAACTCATCATATCACTGGTGTTTTGAGGTATAGACTCAACTCGATAGTTTGAGACAGGCAGAGGAGGGTGGATTTCAGTTCTAGGCTAAGATCAATTAATAATGGAGATTCTGGTTGGCTCCAGAAATCCTTGACGCAGTATTGAGTCAGCCGTTTCTGTCATTTTTCATGAATGACTTAGAATAGACTTTCACCTTGAGAGCCTTGATCCGTTGCCATGAGCTACTCAATGTAAAACAGTGTACAGACAAACAGGTGCATTAAACCTCCTGTATGAATTCTTATGGGCTTGTGGCCATTCTCTGGACTGATGTGTATAGGTGTTTAGCTTGAGCAGTGGGGGACTCAACGTTAGCACAATCAAAGGGTCAGTGTTTCTATTGGATGGTTAACTTCACTATTCAGTAGCTAATACAGTGCTAAAATGAACGTAGACCTGTGACATTCATCACTGGTATGTTCTCTGCTCCCAGCCTCCAGGTCTTATAGCAGTGGACGTGTTCCGTCTAAAGGTTTGAGGGCACCTACCGTATCCACAATTCCTGTATCTCAAGGTGAGTGTGTGAGTGAGTGTGAGAGTGAGGTGGTACCATGACAGGTGGTATGTTTGGAAGGCCTGATTGGCCTAAATATTAATGTACATCCATTCACAATTGTAGTCGTAACCTACGGAAGTGATTGTGATTCATTTCTCCATTACGTTTTGCCTGCTAGAGGTGGATGATACGATACCATCCCAATGATCCCATGTGATACCGGCTGCCCCCCTTACCATACCAAGGAAAACGAAAGTCGACGGTTCATTCTTGGTTGTAGTGTAATTGCTGGGATATAATACACCCAAATCTTTCAGGCCTCGATCGTACCTAGTGTCGTGAAAGAGCACCCATAGGCAGTGCACCTCACATGTTCCCCAAACAGGAGGATTCCACTCTTTTAACATTCATCTATGAAAGAGCGCCAGTGTTTGTGGTTTTCACTTGTGCAACTCTCCACCCAACAGCTGTGGTTGGCTGCTACGTACGTGATTTGAAGGGAGCCAGAGTAGTCTCCAAAGTACAGTAGCAGCTTTGTTTGGTCGATCATTATGAGAGGCGGAACTGCAACAATTGTGTTTTCAGACACTTGAGCCAACTTGAGTGCTGATACACTGGTGATCAGTCATTCAAGTAAACTTGGACCAAATACAGGCCCAAGGGGGGGGATGACGTATCCATCAATACATTAAGATTTTAATGTGCGTCCGTGTGTGTGTGTGTGTGTGTATGACGGAAGTGGGAAGTTCGTGGGGCGGGACTAGACTATAGTGATGCGCGACCTTCGTGTACTGAACCTCGAACTCTGCGAAGAACGTTCGGAATCTTCCAGAACAGGTGAGGCTACAAGCGGACGAAATCGCGTCTGCAGTTGAAGCGGACGCAAACGGGGAGCAGCAGTTGAAGCGGACGCAATCGGGGAGCAGCAGCCGAAGCGGACGCAATCGGGGAGCTGTTGAAATCGGGGAAGAGCAACTGAAGCGAATGCAAGTGGCGAGCAGCAGCTGAAGGGACGCAATCAGTGGACAGCAGCTGAAGCAGACTTAAACGGGGAAAAGCAGTTTGAAGCGGATCGATACAATCGGGGTGCAGCAGCTGAAGCTACGCAATCGGGGAGCAGCAGCTCTGCACAGAGAGCTGTCCGGCGCCAGATTACTCACGTAGGCGAACGAGGGGGAAGTAGCTGAGCGAGCGAAGCGAGCGAAGCGAGCGAAGCTACTTGTATGATATTGCTATTGGTATCAGTTCTGTGGATAATTCTGGATTACCCATCTCCACTTGCCTGAAAGTCATAACACGAGAGCACAAAGATATAGGCCTTCAGCAACAGTGCTCTCCAGTACTCTCCAGTAATCTCCAGTAATATCCAGTAATCTCCAGTATTCTCCTGTGATTTCCAGTAATCCTTAATTTCGAGTAGCTTCCAGCAGTCCCCAATAATCTCTACTAATCTCCCCTTAACCACTGGTGACTTCCAAAGTAATCTGAGCTAGTCGGGTCACTTCTTGCAATGAGATAGGTTCCGTGATAGCAGTGATAGCAGAAAGGGCGGGGTAGGGGAAGATAGGCAGGTGGTTAACACAGCATGGCCGTATCTAGGGAGCTTGGCTGTTTGACTACGATCATGGGTAGATTGTGGGGATCATGGGTAGATTGTGGGGATCATGGGTAGATCATGGGTATCGCATCACCCATCTTTATTTGTCACACCTGCCTGAAGTCACAAGAACAATCAGAAGTGCCTTCAGCAACATTGCTCTCCAGTTGTTCTCACTAAGCCTTTTCCAAAGGGCACTGTATCTTTGGGCTTCTAATGTGCCCTTTGTGGTCTGGTCTAAAAGCAAACTGAGCCCTTTGCACTTTCAGCAACCACTTGAAATAGTTGGCAGGCATGGCTTTATACGTAGCTGCAGGGTTTCTGAACACTATGAATATCATTATACACTCTCAACAATACTGTCAGTAACCTCTAGCCCATTGATCTGCGGTAGTCCACAATGATGCCCAGCAATGTCCATGCAGTAATCTCCAGTAATGTCCAGTAATTTCCAGTAATCTCCAGTAATCCCGTTTAGTCTTCTTGACTCACTATTAAATTTTAGGCACTCGTTTCTATCCATTTTTCATGAACAACTTATTTTTGATGAAAATGCTCCCATCCACATCGACGGACAAACTCTAAAGCAACACAACGAACTGTGGTCAGGTCATAAATTTCATTTAACCTTGTTCCCAAGCCATTCCCACTGCCAGTATTCGATAGCGTACTGCAAGCGATCAAATAATGGCACGGAAAAGAGGCTCTACAAAGTGACAGTGCTGGGTTCTAATTATGTTGACTAGCCACCTGACTTTGGACGTATTACTGGAAGATTATGACACCATCATGTACTAGTTATGTGAGCAATGTTCCAGGCTGTACCACGACATGAGAGCTCGAGCTTGGGATGAGGCTGGAGCTGAACTGTTCTTCACACACACACACACGTACACACACACACACACACACACACACACACATGCATGAAGGGTGATAGCCTGTAGGCAGTGTGAAGCCCTGAAGGAGAGGCCGGGTGGAGGAGTTTATGGAGCAGGAGACCAACAAATCTGGCACTTGCCTGCAACATTCAAGCATCTTGAGCAGCAGAACCGCGGACTGCGGACTCTAGGAGACACTGCTCAGGTATGTTGCTGAAGAACAGGATTGCTGAAGTATACTATGCTTGCTCCAATTGTGCATGGTCGGTGACAGCATTAGGATTTTGTCTGTGGATGTAGCCACCTGGCATTGTCACCTAGCTGTGGATGAATCTTCCTTTCACACCTCTTCCCCACACATACACACTCACATACAAATACTCACACCCCCACACGCCCACACACACCCTCCCACACACCCCACACACACACACACACCCACACACACACACACACATACTCACACAGCACACATACATGATTGTGGTAGCCTGTCGGCAGTGTGAGGCCCTCAAGGAGAGGGTGGAGCAGCTGATGATTGGCCAAAGATTATCGAGCAAGAGATCAACAAGTCTGGGACTGCTGTCAGTCTCCAGTTAATTCAAGCAGCTTGAGCAGCCGAACAGCGGACTGCTCAGACATTGCTCAGGTATGTTGCTGAAGAACAGGATTGCTGAAGTATACTATGATTATGCTAGCTGTAACACACTTTCAGAACCCGATACCACCCTGGGCTGTGGGACCTCCTCCCCACGTCTACTCTCCCTTTCCTCGATCCCCCTCCTCCCCTCACAGTGTCATGAATGTATGTGTCTGATCACGTGCATATCTGATGACCTAGTAGCTTTACCTGCTGGAATGCAGGAGACTGTTCTGTGGTCTGACAAGACACTAGAACAGTGTGAAATGGTGTCTTCTGCTGTACATAAAAATTCCATACTCCTTTCCATACTCCATTCCACCATTCCAGTCCATATTCCAATTCAGTGATTAGAGATGCCCATTGTGTAGGGCAGTTCAATGCTGACTACTTAGGCTGACCGTTAAGGTGCTTGTCTCTGTATGAGATATTGTCTTAAGTTGACATCTCCTCCATCGATCCATCTCTCCCTACCTCCCTCCCCCTTTCCTCCCTCTCCCCTCCTCCTTCCTCCCTCCAGCAATGGACTGGATCTGACTGCATGTAGGCATATAATACACCATCAATCAGATTCTGCATGACCCATCTGAGGCCCTTGGTGATCTATGAATCTCAAAATTACCAATTATGCTTTAGTGGGGAGTGTGCGCTGAAAACTGATTGTTTTCCTACAAACTTGTCCCTAAGCCTGTTAAGGGGGACAGATGTGAAGCTCTACGGGTGCATAGCATCTAAAAGATGCAAATTTGCATCAATAGTAAAGGGTTTTATGTTATATACCCACTCCCAGGCTACTATGGTGACCTTCCATCATGACTGTGCTCTCTTTCCCCCCCTCCGGCCTCCTCTCCCTCTCCCCTTCCATGCAGACCAGCTACAGCCAGTGACATGATTGATGGAGGCGTTGCTGTATCAATGATCGTCTCACATGCACTGGATTGGTAGCTGTCACAACTCAAAACAAGCATAACGAATGTATGGAATACCATGCACACCCATAGAAGTACATTGTATTCAGTGAGCACGTATATATACATCACCACAATCATTATAAAGTTGACAGCATACATGCATGCACAGCACCTGGCATAAAGCCTCTCTTGCTACTAACTTAACTAGCTGCAGTCCAGCTAGTATCTCCAACCAGTCATCTGCATGTACGGTTATCAGTCTGAGGGATGCAACCATGTGAGAAAGGAATTATAGGTGGGAGAGGTATAGGGCGAGAGACAAGGGCAAGAAATATAATGTAGACACTGGATGTGCATGGCTCAGTGTCGTCCAGTGGAATGAAAAGTTTGGCATGACTGTCCTCTGTAATGATGGACAATTCAAATTTGCTGGTAACTTAATCTATTATCTCTATACATAATAAGTTGCATTCCAACCATAATTATGCATGGAAGGAGGATGAGCTCCTATAGAAAATAAAAATTATGGAAAGCAAAACGCCCCAATCTATTCGGACCTACAGTTAGACTCACTGCTCAAGTCAGTGCCTTTGCCTCAATTGAAAATCATCGCTGATCAAAAAAAAACTACATACATGTACCTGTGAATACAGGACTGGACGGGCACCATCATCGTCAAAGTTACTCCGTGATCGTACTGTCCGCTTGCTAGCTCTTCAAGTCCGTGGTGGGAACCATTGAATATTATGTAACTTCCCACGTAGACCACATCACCTACAGGCACTACCCAAAGCAGCAGAATTGCTGAAAAAGTCAAAACACAACTTGAAGTATTCCCACCATGGACTCAAACAGCAAGCAGAAGGAGCAACTTGATGATGGTATCCATCCAGTCCCATATTCACAGGTAGTGTTTTCTGTGGAATACAAATTAGCATTCCAAAGAGGGCAATGGCGCACCCCATCCAGAATTCATGTCTGCAATCCTGGTACATCCCATCCCACACACCTGAAGCAGAATGGTTTCCCAGTTGTCCCATCCTCTCCACTGAAGACAGTCTTCCACTGTCAGTCATTGTAGTTGCTTGCGACAGAGAAGAAACCAACTTTGTCTCCAGTTCTGGGGAAGAGGAAGATGAAATTGGATAGGAGGAGGAGGAGAGGGGGAATGGAGGAGTAGAGAAGCAGATGTCATTTCATGAGATGCGTTGAGAATTTATTTACTGCATAGTAACAGTATACTGGACGTCTACCCCAAATCAAGACTGCAGGTACACGGCTAGTCTTCCCTGGGAGTGACACATGATCTGCCCAGGTGGGTCATGCACTCCTAGGTCCTGGCAACATTCTGTACTGCCTAGCAGTGGAATACTATTATTCATGCTTGCAATTTGGGTGACCCTGGGTTGGCCCACCCCCCACCAAACTAAGCTCCAATTTCCATCAGCTAATAGCTAAGTGTAAGCTTATTACCAGTGCATCACACAGTGAGATTTGAAGGGAGGGGTATACACACAATCTTGCTACACGTTGCCTAGTAACCAAACCTCTCCCACATAATAATAATTAGTTGCCTCCAGCCTCGTTCCAAGGCCTGGTACACCTAGCCCCAGTTTCTGATTGCTTACAGTACATTTTTGCATACTGCAAGCGATTAAAACTGGAGGTGTATAATTATACAGAAGGCCCAGAACCATGCTACAGATTAATTCAAGACTTGCTTACATCCACCGAAGAATGCTCCACATCAGGTGATGAATGTACTATGACCACAGCAGGTCATGAACCACACTATCATCAGATCACAGCAGAGAAAAGGGGAGGGAGAATCTACTCATGATACAGACAGATGTCACATGTTGCCTATAGCAACCAAACCACTCACTTTAGTTGCCATTCTAGGCAGCTTCTACACCTCCAGTTTCTGATTGCTTTTACAGTACGTTTTTGCAGACTGCAAGCTATCAGAAACTGTGTATATAGAACTAGTACAATGGGAACAAAGCTAATTCCAGACTTGTTTACATGAAGAATATGAGGTCATGAACCACACTATCATCAGATCAGGGAAAAGGGGAGGGAGAATCTACTCATGTTACATTTAAACACACATGTTACATGTTGCCTAGCAACCAAACCATCTCATTTTAGTTGCCACTCTAGGCAGCTTCTACACCTGATTGCATGCTTACACGTTTTTGCAACTGTATATAGAAGGACTAGTGGGAACAAGGAGACTGACTTGTTTACAAGAAGAATATGAGGTCATATGAACCACACTATCATCAGATCACAGATATATACAGTAGCAGAGGGAGAATCTACTCTATGCACACCACCACATGATACATGTTGCCTAGCAACCAAACCTTCTGACATTGCCATTACATGTATCAGGACCATGGATTGCAGGCTGCCCTCATAGAATTACTACTACACAGTGGCGATGGAACCACGGCGGCAACGAGGGCCGTGAAACTTCGCAGACCAAACAAGACACAGACAGCAAGAAAAATGGCAAGAGAAAGGAAAAGATCAGGGAACTGGGACAGGGACAGATCGATGATATGATGGATGATGTATGATGTTGGTGCAAGGCCTTCAATGCAGTGAAATGCTACGAGAGCTGGCTCTTTACAGCTGAAAAAATAGGACAAAAGACATTCAGCATTTTACGCATGATATTGCATTTGCTATGCGGCCTCTGTTCCCAGTCCCTGTGAAGCTACATGTATGATAAACAATGGGTGTGCCTTTAATATCAACCACGTGCAACAACATTGACATGAAGGGGGGAGTTAGGCCAGCAGCTTCCTGTCTGCATGATGCATGATACGGATTTGAAACAGACAGAGATGTATGGTTTTACTGACCACTTCTGTATAAGCGTACTCAGATTCTCAGGATTTTATGGGGCTGTTGCTCACGTACAAGCAGTGGATACCAGGCCACTTCCCCTCATCTTTCATGGTCTGGCTAATAAGGTCTCTACACACAAACACCAGTCCTGAACTGGAGAAGCAAGCCAAACATACACACCCCTTTTCAATAATATTATGTCTAGACATACAAATTATTCAACACCATGAATAAACTTATGCAAGATAATTATGTGGCAGTGGGTGTGTAACCATGGTAACCGGGATGCCAAATGGTACATGCCTTTTCATTACATCCACACAGTCATGTGCCTTTTTGCCTTGACAGGTGTAGTAATGTGGCCATCAAACTTTCATTATATCCATCAGTGCAACAATCACAGAAATAGTCAGTTCCTTTAAATACTAACAGGCCAGCATACATCCTTAGCAACGGTACAATAAGATCAAGTATTTGGGCATTAGGGCATTACATAAAGAACAAGAGGACTGAGACATTACAGAGTCACCAAGCACAATGTACACAACACAGTAATAGCCGTAGAGTCTGCAACAACAGGCAAATCAACCAACCACCTATGACATCATATGGTGTATATGTAGTATACAGAGGTATTTGTTTAGAGCACTTAATTGGACAATTCCTTATTCAATACCGTGAACACATATATACACAAGTGGTGTGCATGTAACCATGGTAACTGGTTACATGTGCTGTGGGGCTTGTGCAAAAGCCGGACTGCCGGATCACCCAGATTAGTAAAAATGTGAGCCAAAAAAATTACGGTAATGCATGTTGACCCGGTATTGCTTTACAATGTCAGTGTGTTGTTTAGCATGGTTAGCAGTAGTTGCTGGATAACTTCATGTGGATATTCTACAAGCTACCGATGATAACTGAATCGGAGCATCACTGGTAGAATGGACTTGTCATCATCGTTGGTTGCTGGATCATGGGTAGACTGTCTGAGACACAGCACTGGCAGGTTAGTAGCGATCATGTACGGTATAGTATTTCTGCCTGCACAACTTTCTGCTGACTTGCTGAACTTGAAAGTCCTATGATCGACAGTCCTAGGTTTGTGGGGCTAGATCGCTCAGTGTGTCTAGTGTTTATACTTGGTCCACTCCTAAAGACTCACTGATTCAGTGCAGATGCTAACTGAGTTACCGGCAGTCACTGTCATACAGAATGTGTTGTACTCCCCAGCACATGCAGTGAGTCGATATCAGCAGCACAAATACTCAGCTGACACGCTAAATCTTCTAGTTCATTTTTTGAACAGCAACTTTGGTGATCCGGGTGATATGGCAGTCCGGCTTTAACACAAGCCCTGTACTGTGGGCACATCCTACACATTTGTAGTGAATATTGGTACATGAGCTCTAGAGAGGAAATTCATCATCATTAAATTTTCATACACTCACTTCAGAGGAGGAAATGTTTTGATTGGCACAAGTACACACAAACCAGTTGGACCAAAAACAACTTCCAATTCAGCAGGTGACTCACTGGTATAGTCTCGGTACCAGAGCTTTGCACGAGGGTCTGGTACCAGAGCTTTGCACGAGGGTCCACGAGGGTCTGGTACCAGAGCTTTGCACGAGGGTCCACGAGGGTCTGGTACCAGAGCTTTGCACGAGGGTCCACGAGGGTCTGGTACCAGAGCTTTGCACGAGGGTCCACGAGGGTCTGGTACCAGAGCTTTGCACGAGGGTCCACGAGGGTCTGGTACCAGAGCTTTGCACGAGGGTCTGGTACCAGAGCTTTGCACGAGGGTCTGGTACCAGAGCTTTGCACAAGGGTCCACGAGGGTCTGGTACCAGAGCTTTGCACGAGGGTCTGGTATCAACACTGGTCTACTGGACTGAACTAACTGGACTACAGGACAGGGTTTTATTACAACTGCCAGTGTGGCATAGAAACCAGATATTTACTCACTACTTACAGCCAGGTGTCACCCTCCGGAAGGCCTCCGTCATCTCCCCCAATCACCTGCACTTGGACCAGCTGGGGATTGGATGTGAGAGACATTCCTCACATCACATCTGTATCATAGCTACCAAGTGCATGGCAGTGTGAGACCCCTTGCCCAAACCATCCCCTTCCTGGTGGTGGTTTGGGCTGGTTGTGGGGTAGGTCCCTTTACCCAGTAGCAAATGGGAACGACTGCATGAAGCTAAGAAGGGAATACTATTATTCATGCTTGCAATTTTAGTGGCCCTGGGCTGGCCCACCAAATTAAGCTCCAATTTCCATCTGCTAATAGTGTGAGCTTATACACATCAGTGCATCACACAGTGAGATTTGAAGCGAGGGGTATGCACACAATCTTGCTACACGTTGCCTAGTAACCAAACCTCTCCCACATAATAATAATTAGTTGCCATAATTATGTAATCCATTCCAGCCTCGTTCCAAGGCCCAGCTGGTACACCTAGCCCCAGTTTCTGATTGCGTACAGTACGTTTTTGCATACTGCAAACGATTAAAACTAGAGGTGTATATACAGAAGGCCCGGAATCATGCTACATGTAGATTAATTCAAGACTTGCTTACATCAAAACACCAAGAATGCTCCCCCCATCAGGTGATGGATGTACTATATGTGACCCACATGAGAAAACCGACCACTCGCAGCTGAATATGATTTTGCAGGACGGGGATCTACACTCGGAAGATTTTTTTCTTTTTACTTTTTTTTTCTTTTCATTTTGTGAAAGTATATAACCTTTTCTCTGTCCATTCATAAAATTTCAATGTTGTTTGCTTACTGTAACACTCGGGAGAACAAAGGGAGTTCAGTTTAGCTAGCGCATGAACGGACTTACAGTATTGTTGTCGCTCGATAGTAAGACACGTAGCCTGACACAAACTATCACTGACACGTTACGCGGCGCATCTTCCAACGTTTTCTGGAAACGTTCTCCCCAACAACGGGACTGGTTATCGCTCTGACTTCGACTCCATTCCGTTCCGGACCGTATACGGAACACCACGTGCACACAAAATGCTCCATTTCTCGTAAAATTGTATTCTGAGGGACGGGCTACCCGTGTACAATTTTAAGGCTGTAACTCGGCGTATGAACCTATTTTGAGCCCGATAACTTGACCGTTGAACTCTACGGTAAATCTCGAGTCGGTTGACACCAAGAACGCTGACTTTGCGAAAATCTGCGAGTGGTCGGTTTTCTTGTAGCGGGTCACATAATATACTACAATATACAACAGGTCATGAACCATATCAGATCACAGATAGCAGAGAAAAGGGAAGGGAGAATCTATCCATGTTACGTGCAAACACACCAGCACATGTTACATGTTGCCTAGCAACCAGCACGGCCATTGTTACATCTCATTTTAGTAGCCACTCTAGGCAGCTGCTACACCTCCAGTTTCTGATTGCATGCTTACAGTGAGTTTTTGCATACTGCAAGCTATCAAAACCTGTGTATATAGAAGAACTAGTGGGAACAAGGAGACTGACTTGTTAATGAGGTCATATGAACCACACTATCATCAGATCACAGATATATAGCAGAGGGAGAATCTCTTGTTACTCTATATGCACACACACACACCACCACATGATACATGTTGCCTAGCAACCAAACCTTCTGGCATATTGACATTGCCATGTACATGTATCATGGGTTACAAGGACCATGGATTGCAGGCTGTCCTCATAGAACTACTACTACACAGTGGCGATGGAACCACGGCGGCAACGGGGGCTGGTAGCCTAGTGAAACCGAACTTTGCACCACGTGCAGACCAAACAAGACACAGACAGCCAGAAAAACAGTCAAAGAAAGGGAAGGTCCAGGAACTGATTGTGCAGGGACAGATCGATGATATATGATGTTGGTGCAAGGCGTTCAATGCAGTGAAATGCTATGAGAGCTGGCTCTTTACAGCTGAAGAAATAGGACAAAATGCATTCAGCATTTTACGCACAATATTGACTTTGCTATGCGGCCTCAGTTGCCAGTCCCTGTGAAGATATAAAAACAATGGGTGGGCCCTCAGTATCAACCGTGTGCAAGAACATTGGCGTGAAGGGGGGGGGGGGGGGGGGGTTAGGCCATTGCAGCTTCCTGTCCACATGATGCATGATACGGATTTGAAACAGACAGACATGTGTTTTGCCAACCAATTCTAAGCGTACTCTGATTCTCAGGATTTTATGAGACTGTTGCTCAATGCTCATGTACAAGTAGTGGATACCAGGCCACTTTCCCTCCTCTTTAATGGTCTGGCTAATGAGGTCCCTACACACAAACACCAGTCCTGAACTGGGAGAAGCATGCCAAACATACACACCCCTTTTCAATAATATTATGTCTAGACATAAAAATTATTCAACACCATGAATAAACTTATGCTATGCTCAGATAGGATGGGCAGTAGGTGTGTAACCATGGTAACCGGGATGACAATGCTACACCCCTTTTCAATATATCTACACAGTCATGTGTCTTTTTGCCTTGACAGACAAACCAACCAACCAACCATGACATCATAATGGTAGAATACAGAGGTATGTGACTATGTGTTTAGTGTACTTGGCCAATTCCTTATTCAACGCCATGAATAAACGTATACACAATTCAGATGCCATACTATTAAATTAATACTTCAGGACAGGTGGTGTGCATGCAACCATGGTAACTGGGATGACAACGCTACAGTACATACAGTACGTCGAGAGTGAGATGGTCACGGTACAACCGATGACCACACCCCCTGCTTTACAATCACTGCTGTCTGCACTGTCCTCCTCGACAACAAGTTACAGCCTAGCATACCATACACATCACCCTTGGCACACCTACACTCCCAGCACACCTACACTCCCGGCACACGTACACCCCCGGCACACTTACACCTCTGGCACACCTACACACCTGGCACATACCATACACATCACCCCTGGCACATCAACACTCCTGGCACACCTACACTCCTGGCACGTGTATACCTACACTCCTGGCACGTGTACACCTACACTCCTGGCACATATGGAACGCATCATACACATCACCCCCGGCACACCTTCACCCCTGGCACATATGGAACGCATCATACACATCACCCCCGGCACACCTTCACCCCTGGCACATATGGAACGTATCATACACATCACCCCCGGCACACCTTCACCCCTGGCACATATGGAACATATCATACACATTACCCCTGCCACACCTACACCCCCGGCATATCATATACATTTCAATGTTAGTTACATGAGCTGTGGGGCTTGTGTAAAAGCCGGACTGCCGGATCACCCAGACTTACCAAAAATGCGAGCCAAAGAAAGAATGAACCATTGCATGTTGAACGCATTCCCGGTATTGGAAACAGTCACTACTGCTTGCTTTACAATGTCAGTGTGTTGTTTAGTATGGTTAGTGTTAGTTTCTGGATAACTTAGTGTGGATATTCTACAAACTAGCGTGGACTTGTCATCATCGTTGGTTGCTGGATCATGGGTAGACTGTCTGAGACACAGCACTGGCAGGTTAGAAGCGATCATGTACGGTATAGTATTTCTGCCTGCACAACATTCTGCTGACTTGCTGAACTTGACACGCCTATGATCGATAGTCCTATGATTGACAGTCCCAGGCTTGTGGGGCTTGACCACTCTACGTGTAGTGTGCACGTGTATATTGCAATACTTGGTCCAGTCTAAAGACTTCCTGATTCGTTGCAGCTGCTAACTGAGGTATCGGCAGTCACAATGTGTTGTACTCCCCAGCACAGTGAGTCGATACCAGCAGCACCTCAGCTGACACGCTAAACCAAGCAAGTATTTATGGCGAACATCTTCCCGGATGTGCAAGCTCAAAGCGCCAGCGTGCATACCAAATTGACCGTTGTTTGTTTGAATGGCAATTTTGGTGATCAATGTGATCTGGCAGTCCAGCTTTTACACCAGCCCTGTACTGTGGGCACATCCTACACCTGCATACTGGTAGGTGAGCTCTAGAGAGGAAATTCATCATTATTTCATGGTTATTCTTACACTCACTTCAGAGGAGGAAATGTTTTGATTGGCACAAGTAAACACAACCAGTTGCACCAACAAACAACCTCCCAATTTATCAGGTTACCTCACTGGTATGGTATCGGTACCAGACCTTTGCACGAGGGTCTGGTACCGAGACTACTGGACTACTGGACTGAACTAACTGGACTACAGGACAGTCTTTTACTAGTGACATGCAGGGCATAATAGGGGCGAGCCTGAGCATCATAGTGGTATTGAATGGAGAGATCATGAAAGAATTACTAACAGTCAAGTATGCACGCTTAGCAATAATTGAATTCGAAGTTCAAGGACAGCAAGAGTATGAGACATGTGAGATGTTGTAGCCTCGTTCCCAGGCCCGAGACGGCATCTGAGTCGCCGTCTCGGGCCTGAGAACGAGGCTAGAGATGTTGTGGAGGATGCGCTGCACTGAATAAACGACATTGGTTTGAGGGTCAACGAGGAAGCGGAGTAACATTCACCCTGTTGTCGACGAGCTGCATCCCTTTCTCTGCGCCTGGATAACCTTCTTTCTCTCTGATCAAGAGTTTCACTATCTTTACGTTCTCTGTAGCGTTCTCTTCGACGTTGAAGCCGTTTTTGTCTTCTGTCTTCGGCACTATCCATGCCCGTGAACGTTTTCGTACACGTGGCATTTAAATTTTAATATCGCAGTTCGACTCAATAACTTTCAATTTATCGCAGTCAGTTCGAGTAATTTGAATGCAATATATATATTCGGAAAGCTGACAACCGTATATATATTATACAGAAATTTTATCACATACAACGCTACTGTGGGGCTCGCTCAGGCTCGCCCCAATTACAGCACACCTCTACTGCCAGTGTGGCATAGAACCAGATACGTATTCACTCACTAACTTACAGCCAGGTGTCACCATCTAGAAGCCCCCCTCCGTCATCTCCCCCAATCACCTGCACTTGGACCAGCTGGGGATTGGATGTGAGAGATATTCCTCACATCACATCTGTATCATAGCTACCAAGTGCATGGCAGTGTGAGACCCCTGGCCCAAACCATCCCCTTCCTGGGGACAGGATTAGGCTCGTTGTGGGGTAGGTCTCTTTACCGAAGTTAACACAGATGGACACCAAATATATCGACAGGTAGTGGTCTATGCATGCACAGTCAGTTCAGAGGCTTTATTGAAGAGGAGACTTGCATCGGCCTGTCCTCATTGAAGTCATAAGGGGGTCAAAGGTCTAGTGCATAACAAGCTGTGGCAGGATGGCTGAGTCAAGTAACACGCTGAACGACTACCAGAAGCTAAGAAGGGAATGCCTTTTATCCATCGTGGATGGGTCAGTGTAAGGGTAATACATTATGGCGTAGTGCGTGCTTTGCTTGTACTCAGAGAACCCTATTTGCAGCAGATGACACTAGCTTCTTTCATCCATTTCCACTCTGCCTGTCCTCAGAAGAATCTCCTCTATCACAGGTAGTGCTACTAGCTAGCTGCAGCTGTGTACAGAGCACATCTGTTGAAGCTTGTGCTAGTACATGTGGTCTTTTGTTACTGCATTCCCAGACTGCAACAGGACTGGGAATGAGAACAGACCTAGCGTTATTCAGGACAAGGCAGTCTAGAAGTAGACCCCAGGTCAGTGAGACCAATACAGTGATTAGACACTACGTACCGTGCTTTGATCAGAATTTGGTGGGTCTATGCAAGGCCACCTTGAGTCATTGGCGGATTCCCAAACTATTATGACAGGATCCCAGAGCCATGCAGACCCTAATCCGGAGGTCAGTGTGTGAGCTTGAATACGGGTGGTCCACTTACGCACAGCCTCATGTAGTCTGCTTCCCCTGTTCACTCGGGAGATCTAGACACTGAGTGAGTCTCACATGTAGTACCAGCATGCAAAATATTTTCTCGTGACACCTACCGGAAGTAACTTTAATGAAGTTAATAAATTATTGTTTGCCGCTGAGTGTGGGTGGGGCTGGATCTGCCGCATATCGATACGAGGGATGGGGCACGGCTACCCAATTCATCGTCAAACTGTACTGTAAGAACTTACTTGATTAACAAATCTGATCAACTCAACCCCCAAAAATCTAGTTACTCTTCTCAACACGATAAAGTTCTCTACTAGGTTGCTAACTACTAGGTTGCTAACTGATATTATCAGCTGTATTCAGACATGGAAACATAAATGCTTCAAGCATGGATGGTGACCTCTCAATACGTACTCAAAGACTTCATCACAGAGTATGGACTGAATCCTAGTGAGGTGAAAGAGTCTTCAGGCCTCACTCCCCTGCATCTTGCATGTAAGCATGGACATCTCAATGTCGTCCATTATCTTATTAAAGAACAGAACTGCAATCCAGTTTCTGTATACCACCCCTAATGGCCACACTCCTCTTCACTTTGCCTGCAAGAGTGGTCACCTACACATTGCAAGGTGTCTTATAACAGAGTACAAGTGCAATCCACACTGCACTGACAACGATGGCTACACTCCACTACATGCAGCCAGTGAAAGTGGTAACCTCGACATTGTTAAGTACCTCATTACTGAAAATGGTTGTGATCCACAAGTTAGCGACAGTGCTGATAATTCTCCTCTCCTTTCTGCAAGTGAAAGTAGACACCTGGATATTGTACAGTGTCTGATTTCAGACTTCCACTGTGATCCACAAAAGCGGGCCCAACAGTAGAGGCACCACTCCCGGACCATTACATTGTGCTTGCCGTGGTGGAGCACTTCTTGTTGTCAAATACCTCGTTGGTGATCTCCACTGTAAGTACTAACCCACTGTGCTCTGACATTAATGGTGACACTCCACTGCACTATGCTTGTGTGAATGGGCATCTTGAGCTTGCAAAGTATCTTGTCAGTAAACGCAAATGCAGTCCATGTTGTGGTAACGTGGATGGTTCCACGCCTCTGCACTCAGCTGCTAGAAATGGCCACCTGGCTGTAGTGGAATACCTCATAAGTGACATTCTCTGTAATCCACAAATCGTTAATAATGATGGCTTCACTCCACTTCACTTTGCAGCCTTGGGTGGACATCATGATGTCGTATACTTCCTTCTCTCAGATTGCAACTGTAATCCACAGAGCTGTACAAACAGAGGGTTTACTCCACTTTACTGTGCTTGTGAGAATGGCCACCTTGAAATTGCAAAATACCTTGTCAGTGAGCACAAAGTTAATCCAAATCAAGGCAGTATGCATGGTTCTACACCTCTGCATTCAGCTACTGTCAGTGGTCACCTGGCTGTAGTTAAGTATCTCATCAATGACCTTGGCTGTAATCCACAAGGTGGTACCAATTTTGGCTTCACTCCGCTTCACTATGCAGCCTTGAATGGACGTTATGATATTGTAAAATTTCTGATTGCAACTGCAATCCAAAGTGTTGTACAAACAGAGGGTTTACTCCACTTCATTGTGCTTGTGAGAATGGTCATCTTGAAGTAGCAAAATATTTTGTCAATGAGCTCAAAATTAGTCCAGAATATTATTGTGACTCACCTCTACGTTCAGCTGGCAGTGCTAGATATGGCCACCTGACTGTAGTGAAGTATCTTATTACTGAATTTGACTGTAACCTGCACTGCTGTGCTAATAATGGCAATGCTCTACTCCACTCTGCTTGTGAGAATGGTCCTCTAAAAGTTGCTAAGTGTATTGTCAGTGACCATAATATTATGTGATCCAGAACTTGGCAATATGAGCAGCTACACACGTCTGCATTCATGGGCTAGCAATGGCCACTTGACTGTAGTGGAGTATCTCATCAGTGAACTTGGCTGTAATCCTGAAATTGGTAACAATGATGGTCTGACTCCACTACACTATGCAGCCTTGAATGGACACCATGACATTGTAAAATTCCTTATCTCAGATTCCAAATGTAACCCAAATTGCCTTGCAGCTATGGACATTACACCACTTAGTCTAGCTGCTAGACCCTCGTCTCCCCCCCCCCCCCCCCCCCCCCCCCCCCCCCCCCTCGTGTCCGTTATTTCATTTCCGGGGGGGAGAGGAGGGTCTAGCAGCTAGACTATATACACCACTCCACAGTGCTTGCTACAGTGGGCATCTTGAAGTTGCTAAGCACCTGGTTACAGAATGTGGATGCAACACCAGATGTGTTGATCATCGTGGAGCCACTCCACTTCACTTTGCGTGTGCAATGGGTTGCCTTGAGGTAGTCAAGTATTTGATCACTCAATGCAAGTGTGATCCAATGCATGTTAATGACGATTGCATGACCTCACTTCTCCTTGCCTGTAGATATGGAAAACTTAATGTTGTCAAATACCTTGTGGGACAGAAATGTAATCCCAGCTGTACAAATGAACTTGGAACTACACCACTGCTTCATGCCTGTTCGGGAGGCCACATTGACACTGTCAAGCCATTGTAACCCAAGCAAGAGTACAGAGGTTAAAATACCAGAACGTTGCATGGAAGAAATGTTGCTTGGAAGAAATTTTTGAAGGGGTTCCAGGATCATTTAATTTTCAGATATACCCACATTCAGTCCAGAACCTCAGAACCACTCTTTTAAACACCGGTGCCAAAGGTTATACTCTCCTACATGCAGCAAGTTCAGCAGGACATCTGGAAATTGTGAAGTACCTTATCACTGAATGTAACTGCAATCCAAACTCTTTTGACAAGCTTGGAATCAGTCCTCTTGGCTATGCCATCGACAAGAAACTGTTTGAAATTCTTCAGTATTTCATAAGTGAATACAAATGCAATTCAGCATGTTCTCTAAAACATAGTGATATCCTTAAGAAACAGTGTGAAGAGTGGGACCTGCTAGATTTTTGGAAGGATATCTCTGACTTCAACATGACTCCGTTACAATGGCTAGCCTTCAGGGAGACTTTCAAACTGTCAAGGTTTTATGCAACTACACAGAGAGTCGTTGTGTAACTCAACAAGAAGCTTGCATGGCATTTGAAGCAGCATGTAGAATTGGAAATGTAGATATCATCAAATACTTGATCACATACCTCATGTTCTGAGTATGCATGAAGCTTCTTGTTTACATCTTGTGTGCACTGACACCTTGACATTGTCAAGTTCCTCATTGATGAATGCGGTTGTGACCCACATACAGATGATGAAGGTCTCACTCTATTGCATGGTAGCTACATGCACAGATACGAAGCATTTGGTCATGAGTACATACAACTTAGCAAGTTCAAATGTCACTAACATGAGGGAACAAGGTGTGCTTTCCAACATTTGGGTAGCAATCAGTTACCTGTTCAACCTTATCTCACAATTTGTGTGCAGATTCAAAGATTTTTTGCAATTGTTCGATGTGAGCAAACCTTTGAATTCGATGACTTTCCGAGAACTAAACATGACAGTACAAGTCAATTGAGTTTGAAATCCCATAAACTTGATATTTTCGAGTACGTACATTGTTGTTCGGCAGAAATGTAATACACAGTGTAAGGACAAGGACGGACTAACTCCACTCCATTATGCATGTGCAAGTGGTCAGCTCAATATTGTGCAGTATATACACAGGGAAAAGCTCAGTGACCTAGTCCACACAGCACTCTCAGGTGACACACCACTTCACTTCGCTTGCAAATTCAATCAGTTGGACATTACGGAATTCCTGCTCTCAACAGGGGAATGTGATCCACTGTGCAAGAATGCAGAGGGAACAACTCCACTGGAGATAGGAACTTCAGTGGAAATAAGGGACCTTCTGGACCACTTCTGCAAGGGCAACTACCCTCTTGAATCAGTTGTGAAAGTATTCATTCTAGGAGACCATCTGGCAGGAAAAGTTCATTGGTGCAAGCTCTCCAGAGTAACCCTGGCTTCCATCACTTCCCTGATTGGTCGATTCCAGAAAGTTAAAGGGGTGAGACAACAAACAGCTGGAATTGATTCACTTAGTTTTCGAAGCAAAGACTTTGGAAACGTTGTGATTTATGATTTTGCTGGCCAGCGAGAATTTCTCACTAGTCATGCTGCTTTCTTGCAAAACATTTCTTCTCAGATGGCAGGGATCTTCATAGTTGTGACAAAGATTGCACAAAGTGAAAGTGACATTTGTAAAAGTCTGCAGTACAGGGTGTCATTCATTGAGGAATGCTGTGCTCACAGTGAGGTGAAGCCTCACATTATATTTGTTGGGAGACATGAAGACCAGCTTCGCAAGGGAGATGTTGATCAAGTGCACTCACTAGTTGATGAAGCATTTTTCCGTACGCATGCCAGTAATATGTTTTATAAACCCAAGGGTATTGTGCATTTGTAATGCACCAGACCTGTGTCTCATGGCTTAGATCTCCTCCGCTACTATCTGGAGGAGAACTGTACCTCCATCAGGAAACATGCTGGAAAGATTGACCAACGGTGCTATGTTCTGCATAGATATGTCTGGAACAGTTACACCAGTGCTGGTGTTCAAGGACGCACCATTGACAGTATTTCCAAAGATCTTGAAGGGAATTCACACTTGCTACCCAGCAATCCAACCGAACTGCTGCTACTGTTCCAAACTCTGCATGACAACCACAATCCAGATAAAAGCTGGATTATCACTGACATTTCAGCACTGCTTGAAAATGTAGTTGGGAGCATATTTGCTCCAAAAGATTTCCCTACACGTGTCTCACTAGGCAGCACCGGAGTTGTTTCAAAGTCCAGAATAAGGGAGGTCTTTTCTGACTTGGACACAGACATGATCGTTGGATTCCTGGAGTACTTTGAGTTCTGCCATCGAGTTGAACCAGGCTGGATTAATTTGTCTGAACTGGAGCAGACACCCCCAAGAATGATGGATGATATACATTACCTCTTCCCAGCTCTAGTCACTTCAGATCGTCCATTGTCTGAAATTCATGGAAGCTCCTATTGCTCTGGCTGGTTGATCCAATCAGTAGAGCATCAGTTCTTCACCGCTCGATTTCTGCATGTCATAATTCTCCGACTTGCCTTCCATTTTTCTCAACCTCAAGATGATACCGCATTAATTAGCACCAAAACAGAAACCCCAGCTGTAAGACGCAGGTGCAAAATATGGAAGAATGGTATCACCTGGCATGATGCAAATGGAGTTTCAACTCTCTTTGAAGTGAGGGATCTTCAAACAGTTGTTCTCAGTATGACATGCATGGCAGACAGCAGAATATACTGTGTCAGACTACGTTCACAGCTGATCCAAACTATCTTAACATCAAAGCGTGAATTTTGTGGAAGAGTGCTTACTGATGAGTTTATTGTTGAGGCTGCAGATGACATTCTGCATGTGTCAGATCAATGTTGTTCATACAGCGTCGAATACATCAGTAGCAGAATTTCAACAAGAAGTGCGAAAGATAAACCAGACATGACCCTCATACACCCTGATGGGACTCAAGGAAAGAGAATTTCTGAGCTTCTCTACTTTGAACCATACGCTTTGCTTGCCCCAGATCTCATAGACAAATTGTTTTCAAAAGAAAATGAAAAGCAGTCTTTATCTTATGTGTCTATCACAGAACTAGCAAAGTGGATGTATCCATTCTGTGATGTTCTTCTACAAGTCCTTGAATCCTCATCACGGGTATTGAATAAGAAATGTGAAAACATTTGTGGCTGTCTTGATGAAGTCTCCAAACAGCAGCTTGTGTGCGAACACATTATAGAAACTTGGGCAGAGCAGCAAAGATCTGCTGCCACCTACAGGATGTTGAGACAACAGTTGGACAGATACAGCATCTTCCGTGGGAGAAACCCTCTGAACTTGGTATGTACATACAATTAACTCGGCATCTTCTTGTTCTCATAGATGTGTTTATACCAATGCCAGAGATACGATCAATTCTTCAAAATTAATAATCTTATCCCTGTGCTAGTGTGAAGCTGAACACCCCACTGAAACTGCATTGGGCACACAATAGACAAAGAAACATGCTAAAGATCATTAGCAACTGCAGCAAGGTTACAGTAACCACATTTCATTGTAAGCATAACCACCTTTTATTTCACCTCTTTTGTGTAAAAGCTTCTGATCTCAGAGAAAACTGCATGCAACATCACTCAATCCACCTGTTGAAGATGTCAATTAGAAATTCTCAATAGTGAAATAGAGCATGTTTTGTGGTTCGATCTGATGACATTGTTCTTCCTGAGACAAAAACCCTCTATGCCTAGTGTTGTTTACCCAATGCACCCTGCAGCAGCAAATGAACCCAGAGTATACCCATAAGCCCCTTAAGAGTGATGTTTAACATTAGGTACATGTTAATACTTAATTTGTATGTGCTCTTCTGTTTCTGCTGTTTGCAGTAATATATGTATATGTAATGAGTTAATTAATGCATCATTCCTAATGGTATACGTATGACTATCAGCTCTTCATAGTTGCTGGTTTGTTCTATAGCGGATTGATGAAAGTGGTGATGAAAGTGATGACAACACAAATGGCTGTGAACCCCAAAGTAAGGCCAACGACACACTTTGCATTGTTGATAATGAAAGCAGCCTCACAATTTAACATTGATTATGCATTACATACTTTCTATCGTCTTGTTAATATTGTATTATAGATGAGGGAGACAACTGAATGGTTTGAGAATATTAGTGCAAATTGCAATACCTGTATTTGAATCAACGAAGCTACTACTAGATTTTTTTTGTTATTTTTTTATACTAGATTGTATGTGAACATTGTGGACACTATGACCAATCCATTGCTCTCACACTTGATACTGATCTACATGTGTTCATAGGCGACCGAGATCAACCAACCTTGACAGAGTGCCTTGGGCTACAAGGACTGAATAGAAGGATCAACATCCCTCAAGAGATTGGAACAAATGACAAACTATTTGGTACTCTTCTCCTGGAAGACAGAACTGGAGAACGGGTCAATGCTATAACACGGAGACATATGAATGATGCTGAGAAAATCAATGTGACAATTCTTGAAGAATGGATTGCTGGTAGGGGCAAGCATCCTGTCACCTGGAGGACCCTCACTGAAATCTTACAGGACACAGGACTCAATGTGCTGGCTGGTGAGATTGCAGATGTCAAATTCAAAGCAGCTCACTGCCAAGCACAGTCAAGTGAGTTAGAATGTTGCAGCAGGATACTCTTATTGTATCGTAACTTATGGAGAAGAAGTGGACGTGTACTGCATTTAATTTAACCCTTTCAACCCGATAGCGCCCGTATGCGCCCGAATTTTTCACGTGCTAAAACCCCGAGAGCGCCCATATGCGCCTGAAACTGGATTCCGGCTATTTATCGCCATAGCTACGCGATCGGACTTTGGATAAGTGATTTACGTGTCACAGGAAGTCAAGCGAAGCATAATTAGCTGTGGCTTTCCATAGGGACTTTCCCCACAAATCGCGTTAGAAGTTTACTTGTCGATCGACGTGCACTTAGTGACGGCTATTACAGCTTATATCCTACGAGCAAGTTGTTGTATCGAGTTTGTACTAGCCAGTTAGCTCACCCACACTGGTAACCTACCGTTGCTGGGCCAGTCAGCCAGCCTCTGCCGTGGTTTTGCCGTCATTCTCGGGAGCTCAGCGACAACCCGCGTTTCCACCGTTGTGTCTTTCCCAGGCCTCACTGTCAAGTCGCGGGACTACTTCAGGAACGAAGCAGGTTTGTTTTCAAGCCAAATAAGTATAACTATCAATACCTGAACTCAGCTATTTTACAAGATACAATGCCAATGAATCGATACAACACAAAAATCGCCATTTTTCATTAGCGTTTGTGTAGCCACGCGATTGATTTCTGCGCATGCGCCTCGGGGTCAAAGGGTTAATATTATGTACCTTTGCCATGACATCCTTGTTACTGTATTGCTATATATGTGCCTTGCATGCAGCTACTGCATTGCTTTGTACAAAGCAGTTTTCCTGAAATCAAACTAGCGTACTTACATGAGGGACTGATAGTGATTAATGGGTGACATCTTCAGCTATACATTAACAGCTGCTTCTCCACTACAGTTGACCAGACAAGGCCAACCCTGGTTGAGTGTGTCAGGTTTCGAGGAAGAGAGAGAAGAATCAACATTAGTCAGGAGATTGGTACAAAGTACATAACATTTGGTACCCTCCTCCTGGAAGAGAGAACTGGAGAAAGGGTCAGTGCTATAGCTCACAAGCATAATTATGAGTGATTGTGAACAAACTACTATGGAGATTCTGGAGGAATGGATTGCAGGCAGAGGCAAACAGCCTGTCACCTGGAACACCCTCATTGAAGTCTTACATGACATTGAACTCAGCACTCTGGCCAGAGAGATTGAGACTATCAAACATCCTGAAGATAGACCTACCGAAGTTACCGAATGTTCAAATCAAGATACTGGTAATGTTTGTGCGGAATATTCAGATCAGAGAGGTGATGGAGAAATACCTACTTGGAATATTGAAAAGTTCAGACGTAAAAATTCTGAAGAAGCAGTCAGTGTTATTATATCAGTTAACACAAATCCAGAGTTGGGTTTCAACTGTGGAGACACAAAATTTAATGATAGTGAAGTTCTTGGTCAAGAGCTACAGGGTCAAGCAAACCATGCCTCTGGCGAGCTCGAGACTAGTGGGGCAATTGATCAAGCAAATGAAGCCTGCAGTGAGATTGGCAGGACAAAGGATCGAGCGAGCAATGCCTGCAGTGAGATTGGCAGAACAAAGGATCGAGCAAGCGATGCCTGCAGTGAGATAGGCAGGTCAGAAATGAGCATGGTCCTGATTGAAGATGAATATTTGGATTAGCTAATTAGCATGCACATTTCATCACCATGCATACAAATTTGATGCACAGTCATGTTGTGCGTTCATTCCTTACTTCAGTGACTGCTAGCTTTATTGTCTGTATTGGTGTGTAGAAATTAAGAATTGCTGTCCTTATGTCACCTTTTATTAGTAACGTTTGTATGCTGATTAGGAGCCAGATTATTAGGGGTTTTTTCCCTCATTGTGAGGTTTTCCCTGGCACAATGTGTGGGCCCACCAGTGCCTAAATTTAGTTTGTTAGTGTTATCGTTTGGCCCTGGCTTTTAACAACCTGTTGTCAGTATGTCATTGACCCATATTATACACACTTCACCATTCCACACATTATTTGTGATGTCATTATATAATGTGTTTTCATGTTTTTGGGTTAACGATTTGTAATTCTAGCACTAGTTGTACTGCTGCTGCCATTGTAATACAATACAACACTGTCTAATTGCTGTCACCAGATAAACAGACCTCAATTATTGTTTGCTCAGTTACTCTGATGTGCCTGGAGTGTCTGGTACATTCTTGCGATGCAGGCCAAGTGGTGTTCCAACCATGCATGCAAGCGGCGTTCCTACCATACATGCATGCAAGCGGTGTTCCAATCATGCATGCAAGCGGCGTTCCTACCATACATGCATGCAACAGAGGCTGCACTCAATTTCAAGTAGCTATATATACTCACACCTCACAATGTCATGAAGGAATGGCACGCTGACTCGAAAAAGTCAAGTTTTGGAGAGTATAGGATTATAGCAAGTGATATATCTAAATTGTCTTTTAGTCTTCTCTTGTGTATTTCCAGCCTTACCAGGCAGTAATTCTTTCTCTACACAGTGCCCACCATTAATGAGAAATGTATGTGATTAGTATTCCGTGCCATTCCAGTAAGCTGGAATAAACCATTCCTGGGAAATATGACGTACATTCAACAGATTTGATAAGGTTGCTGCTGGCAACATTTAAAATGTAAGATTGAATCTGTCATTATTATTAGCTATAGCCCTAATTGTCCTTTGTAATTTTGCTGTGGATCAAATGAGGGGACCAAAATTTGCAGGAAGGTTGTATATTTATAAGCCCTTAGTGGCTCAGCTTTGCCCTTAAATTATCCCACAAATCCCTTTCTGGCTCGTCGGAATAAATCTAACCTCCAACCCACTAACTCAATTTTGGGTAATAAAATTGCTTTGCTGTATGGACTGTCAATCTAGCCCATAGCTGAGAGTTGACCTTCGTACCATTCTGGAAATTACCTACTCTCCTGCTATCATAATGTTACAACTCTCCTGCCCATGCAGCATATACCTGGCATTGCACTGTAAATCACTGTAAAGAGGTCACTATGTAGTGCTTCTCTACAGTATATCCAGCTGCATCCTTGATCCAGTACAACAACTCAATTACTGCTGAAGGTAGTTCACAGAACATGCTCTACATGTCACACTGCATGTCCTAGTCTTCATGATTTTAATGTTCTGTACAATAATTATCACCAATACAGCAACTCCATCAATGAAATCAGTTTCTGCTTCTCCGACCTCCTCAACTATTCTGCATGACCTCTACCACTCCAGGAAGGAGACAGGTAGGCTTTAACTCAAGACAATTGTTTGGTTTTCCAGTGTTGCACTATAATGAGTATTGTTCACTTCAGCAGGTGCTTCACAGAGAGGTGCAGTCTGTTCTCCACCTCCTCCCCCAACACTCTATGGATGACATCATTGGTAAGTGGTGCAAACAACTAAGTGTTTCTCTGTCAGTACGATAATGCATTAACACCAACCTTACTGCCCATCCACCTGTCTTGCCTGTACCCTCAGCTGACAAAGACTTCTTGCTGCTGAACAGTTAGTCAATGCCAAGCTCATAACTCACCAGCAGCGTTAATGCTGTTAGCATTCTGTCATGAACATACAGTTACCAAAATTAATGCATGTCCTCACTAATTTCTATGCTGGAGATTTTGTTTTAAATCAGTGTCCCTATCATTGTACCACAAGTCATATCACTTTTAAAGCCAACATAGCCTTATTCCCAGGCCCGTATGCAAGGGCCTGGGAACTTATGCGGCTAGCCCCAACATTGCACATTTATTTAATTGTAATATGTAAAGTCTTGTAACTAGCTATGTATTGATCATGAGTTTCTATTGCATTGCTTATCACATCAGTAGGGGGGAGGGGTGGATGCATGCATGCATATACAGTATGCTGATGCGCTGTAGGAGGAAATTACCACTGGTAGTATATAGCCATGTTTACAATTCATGCATTATAGGCAATCTATTCTGTAAGACTGCATAAATGTGTCTACATGACGTCATCATTCATAAGCCACACATGCAGTATAATGACATCACACCAAAGCATGCAGTATAAAGTAGTGTAAGCAGACTACACAGAGTAAGAATAAGAACTGGTGGCAAGAGCATATGAAAGGTGGTGTAATCAATGCACAGTCCAAGTGAGTTGTTTCATGCAGCTGCCCTCCATTTCTGGTGATCAACGTCTCTGGAGAGGCTGGTCAGGAGAAGACAGCCGTGGGAGACTAGGAGAGCTGCATGGGGGTACCGGGTCACAACCAGTTGGATCCCCATCATCCATCGTGTTCAGGCAATGACTGATGTTCTCAACTCTGGCAATGAAGTCACAATCATTGTTACTGGTACAGCAACTCCTTTAAGGGGGACATAGGCTTCTCAGACTGGTGTCTTCAAGTCATGGTACTTCAGAGTGAGACACAATATAATAGACCTCTCTATAAAGGATGGTCTTCAAGGCCCTGAATGATTGCTTTCCCTATAGTCCTAGAACTTTCGATGAGAGGGCAACCTCTATTCAAGGGACAACTCTGTTCACCATTTTCCTTGCCATGTTTTTACACCTGCCATGCACCCTTTACAACACAATTTTGCCCTCCCTTGAACGATTCTCCAGATGAGAAACTAGTCGTGAGATCGTAATTACACATTCTATCAGAACATGAAATTACACATTCCATCAGAACATGAAAATGTGACAAGAGTCACCCTGCAGACCCTCCTCCCCGTGTGTGATACTGGAAGCGATCTGCACTGGATCTGGGACTGGGACTCCAGCTCGCCTTTGCTGGTCCATACCAGATGGCAGCAAAAGTTACGGCAGAGCTGCGTCCTAGCTGCTGCAGTAGCGCATTAGTAGTGAGACTAAGTTAGTGGCTTCAAAAACTAGAAAAAGGCAACCAATCCTACCGCCTCAACCCCTGTCTGTAAACCGATCACAGCTTGAAAGGGTGCACTCATACAAGTACCTTGGTGTTTGGCTGACCTCCACATTGAACTGGTCCACACACATCACCGAAATTAGCAAAAAGGCGCGGTCCCAACTTGGTATAGTATACAGAAATTTCTACCAGCATTCAAACTCTGCAACACTACTCCAGCTCTATTTCTCATACATTAGACCCCACCTGGAGTATGCCGCTATAGTCTGGGATCCCCACCAAGTTGGTCTCATTCACTCTTTAGAGAGAATCCAAGAATTTGCTCTGAGGATGTGCACCAAAAACTGGAACCTTGAGCACAATGTGCTGCTCGAAATCTGTGATATTCCATCCCTTGCAGTCAGAAGGCACCATCTGAAGCTCTGTTACCTGTTTCAACTGATAAATGGTGACATTACTTTCCACAATGCACCACTGGTGAGAAGGCCACCCCTCAATCTCAGGAATTCCAGTCCCCACCTACTCACACAACCAGTTGTGCACTCTAATGCACATCAGTTCTCCTACTTTCCGCACACCATCTCACTGTGGAACCAACTACCAAACTCTGTGTATGACTGTGAGACCCTCCCCTCATTCAAGCGATGCATACGTTCTCTAAACTAGTGAATGTCAAGTATGTTTTGTCATGTTCCTGTACACTATTAAGTAGCTATATGCCTGTCTAAATTATGGTTTGTTATTGTGTATTAGCTATTTCTATATAGTCTGGGTACAAGAGTATGTTAGCAACTGTTGCTCTTTTTGTATCCTTGCTTCACTTGCAAAATTATTATAAACAAAAAAAAAACCAAAAAAAAAAAAAAAAAAAAACACAGGAAAATGTTTAAGAATTTTTGTCAGTTCCTTGGAGCATCCAGCTGTTGGCAACGTCTATTAGCTAACTGCTCCAGTCAGGAGAAGACTTGACTCAGCCGAAATAGTACGCATTTTCCTTTAATACACTAACGAGACGCTAGCTGCGTAAGGTCACGCCGCCACAATTACAATTATCGGAAGTAATTTGCGCTTAATTAATCGATTGCCAGTGATTGTGGGTGGGGCTGGACACCTTATTTGGTCGTAGCATGTGGGCTGGCTAAGGCATGCAGAGAATGCATGCTACGCCACAGTAGTTACTCCTACGTTTGTCAGTGAAGAAGAAGAAAAGAGTCAAGAATACCGCCTGCTGAGGATCCACCTTGACATCCCCGATTGAGCAAGATTCGTGCCGTGCCCCACCCCTTTTCTGCTGCTACGAACCACATGTACCAAGAGACGACAAAAGTTGCAGTAAGTACCCGTTCCCGAGTTTCAAGGGAATGTATGTACACACCATTAATTTTGCGCACAATCTATAGTCTGTCATGCTCAAACGCGAGAGAAAACGTCAGTAAGAAGTCACGCGCTGATGTGATAAGTATATTATGAGGAAGTAGGGCATATAAATGCGTGTTTAAGTTAGCGTTCAGTATCAAACTGCACGTTTGGTGTCTATTTGTTTCATATTGCATTTTTGCTACCTCTACTAGTTAGCTACAACTATACTGTTACTAAACTGCTATATCACACACCAATAATTTTGCGCACAATCTATAGTGTTCAAACTCGAGAGGCAACGTCAGTAGGAAGTCACGCGCTGTTGTGATATATATTATGCCACTTCAGAAGTAAGGTAAATGCGTGTTATCGCTCAGTATCAAACTGCACGTTCTGTGCTTAACATCCAGAGCTACCGCTACTAGTTCGCTACAGCTATATTGTTGCTGAATTGAAGCGGATTGCTATACGAGTCATGTGAAGGGTTCCAGACAGCGAGGCAGGCTGACAGCGCATTCATTACGCTGTGTTAGAATCATTTCAGGCTCGCATGGAGGCACATTTTCTTCATAAAGACTTGGAATTGCTATACTGTCAATGGACTGCCTACAATTTAAGTGTGTTACAGAAAGCACCTGCTGAACGGAACATCTGTGAGCCAGGACACCATTACTTTGTGTGCATGTGGTGCTGCATTCCCTCAACTGTGTTCTGGAAACAGGAGAGATGCCACGTTATGTGACATCCAGTGTCACACACCTGACCCCTTCCATATATTCTGCACTGGCACTAAGGGGACTCATTTGGCATCAATTTTCTGGTGTCTCACAGTCTGTATGCATGGTTGGTGTCACTGTGATAGCTACATGTACTTGGCATTTAAATTTTGTGCCGAGGAATTTAAACAAAACAGAACAAGGCGGGGCACACGTACATTGTTAGGTATAGCGCTGCAGCAACAATAGACACGTCCAGTGGACACACGTCCTAGTGCTCCAAGACGACGATATTAATGACGATAACATTATTTCCTGCAGTGCATGTACACAATATTTCCTGTATGCATAATCATACATCTGTGTTATGTAATGGTTTGTGTCTATAAGGCCATGCATATTCATTTAAAGTGTCTCCTTTACTTCTTGAGGTGTTTCTGAGATTAATGAGAAGTATTTTCATGGTCAACCATAACCCCGTACTAGAAATCGGCTGGGGCCTGGGTACGAGTTGAGTACAGTCCTCCCTTAGCAGGTGTGTGCTGCATACCACACCAATTAAAACAGACTTGTTAACTAAACGATACTCCACTCTGGCAGGGATTACATGTAATGCTCTTGCACATCTTCTGACCAGCCCACACAGTGGCTGGTCACAGCTATATACCAGCACAGCCTGCAACAGCTGCATGAGAGAGGTCACTAGTAAAGAACGTATAACTAGCACAATGTCATGAATCACTTGAAACTAAAACAAAGAATTGGATGTTGGTCCGGCAGGAAGTTAGTCTAGCTGCTAGACCCTCCTCTCCTCCCCGGAAATGATGTAACCGCGTTTCCGTTACTTCATTTCCGGGAGGGGAGGAGGGTCTAGCAGCTAGACTAGCAGGAAGTACACTGTTAAAAGTGGGTGCTCATTGCTCGTTCCAGAGTAGTACCCTGGGGTGCTACTAGTGGTTGCAATGGACATGGATCCACAATACTGTGCATACAGCTATAGCGGCAATCAATTTCTGCAAACAAGGACCACTCAGTTTCCCGGTTTAAAAGTTAATTGGGGTGTTGAGAATAGCACCCTGGGGTGCTGCAGTGGTTTCCATGACATGACTTTTAACAGTGTAAATGCACATTTAACAACCCAAGGAGTTGTTAGTGCAATTTCAGTGCACTCTCATTGCATCAGTAATTTTAGCATCATGTACACTGCATCAATCTTTAGTTACATCATCTGCTTCTTCTCCACATTTTCTCATATGCATGACCTCAGGCTACACAGCAGAGCAGCTTTCTCTTTGATAGTCTAAACTGCAATGTTGTTTTAGTTATGTAAAACTGAAATAGTTTAGTTTTTGGTTTTAATTAGGTAGAAGTCGCATTGTTTAGTTTAGTTTTAGTTTTAATTACTAAATCTCAAAAGGGTTAGTAAAGGCTCTTTTAGTTTTAGTAACCACCATTTTTGGGTGATTTTCATATTAGTTTAGTTGTAGTTTTAATTACCAGGCTGAGACTGTCCTCATTTTAGTTTTAGTTTTAATTACTAAGTGAAATATGCCATACTAAAATACATTATAGTTTTAGTTTTAGTTAACTAAACAACATTGGTCTAAAGTTTGTAATGGTACACAACCGCTACTACACAGTAACATTTAGGTGCTCATTAGGTGCTGTGGTGGTTTCCATGGTAACATTGGAACTACCCATGTTTCCAGAAATTGATTGTCACTGTGGCAATGTACATACTTCATTCATATCCGTTGAATCCCTGGTTTTATATCAAGGTTACCATGGAAACCAACCACAGCACCCAGTGTGCAATTCTGGAACACGCGAATGATTTTAGCAGTGTACTGCTCTTCAGTGTGGACTGAGCTACCTGGTATATGCCATGATGTTTGCGTCTAGGCAGACATGAGGTTAAAGTGCATAGGTATGCCCCCATCTGCAGTAGGGATGAGTCTATAATATTAATCAACTTGGAATGAAAGTAATAAGTGTGAGTGAGTGTACATGTTATCCTAAGTGGTAAACCTACGTAGTTGGCAGCAACTGAATTTACCTTCTGGGGTGATTGCGCTCAAACTTGACTTTTTACGCCAGCATTATGCTTGATTGGTGCCTAGTATGCTATACATCTTTAGCCAGCAGTTTATAGCAACAGGAAGTAGCTATTAGGTATACACCATTAAAACTTTACCTTATAAGGTTTTGGAATGCATAGTGGTTACTACTGTGTGTAGCCAGAGGTCTGCTCTCTTGCCTGCACAGAAATATGCATCATGTGGTGGGGGACCTTTGACTGCAGTACTGAGTATACCTTGTGCAGTTACAAAAATGACAAGGATCACTCATTATTTTACATAACGCGAGTGACAGCATTGCCCATAATCATAGAATCTGATGTTAAATATCTATGCCGTGTTGTAGCTGCAGCTAAGTGCTTTAGACTAAGTTAAACCAACGAAGTGGATATTGTGCGGCAGGAAGTACTTTGTTAAAGTTGGGGTGCTCATTGCAACCACCAGGAGCACCCTGAGGTGCTACTGGTGGTTGCAATGGACATGGGTCCACAGTAAGGTGCGTACAACAAATTGCTATAGTGACAATCAGTTTCTGGGAACAGGGACCTTTCAGCTTCCATGGAACACTAGAGCACAGCAGCTGTGTATTGATAGCCATAAATGGAAGCGTTTGTAATGGTACACTGACCGCTACATCCTGTTGCTACTGCATGTACTTCAGTGTGTGGGATATGGTACTCAGTACTCTTTGATCCACAAGGTGCAAGCCATGTCAGATGTATGTATGCCTAAGCAGTTTGCAGCAACTGAATTTATTTTGTGGGGTAATTGTGCTCAAATTTGACCTTTTACGCCAGCATTATGAATGATTGATGCCTAGTATGCTAGCAATTACCTGGTATGCTGGAATAACAGACTCATCTCTAGCTGGCAGTTTATAGCAACAGAAAGTAGCTGTTAGGCATGCACCATTAAAACGTCACCTTATAAGGTTTTGGAATGCAGTTAGTGGTTACTACTGTCAGAGGTCTGCTCTCTTGCCTGCACAGAAATATGCATCATGTGGTGGGGGACCTTTGACTGCAGTACTGAGTATACCTTCTGCAGTTACAAAAATGATGAGGATCGCTCATTATTTTACTTCACACGAGTGATCATAGATGTTATAGCTAATATCTATGCCTTGCAGCTAAGTGACTTCGTGCATGTACACCTTGTTGCAATATTGTTAGTTGGTGACTAAGCACAATAGAAGGCAAACGGGCAATTACAACATCTGCAATGCTGATTCACGATTATTGATTCCCTAGACTAGAAGCTTTTTGCTAGAGACAGCTGCAGTCCCGGTCAGCAATATTCTGGCGATTGTCTTAGTGCAAAGTGTACAATGGGTACTGCCATGATGCCAGAGAGCAAGCATCAGACTGCACACTCTTTTCACCACTAGCTACTACAGTTGAAACAGCAGTTTTTGATAAGCATAGCAGTATATATTATGACTATGGTCATGTAAACTCTATAACCACCTACTACACATTGATAAGCATTTATGGACATATTATGGTCTTGTACCATGGACTACATGGACTACATTGTATGGCAGCTGCACATTGCACAATATTAGGGTATATGGATGGCTTATGCAAATCATCATGACCTTTACTTTGCTGACAGGGAACTAATCACACAGCTACAGGCAGGATAGTTGTAACAAACTAATCACCATTATCTGTCTTGCATGTACACACTAGCAATAAAACCCCATTTCTCTAATAATATACATTTGATTATACTTGGTCATTAATGTTTTCTGGATATCCAAGGACTCCACGTTAACCATGCATACTGATCCACTGACATGAAGGCTTGCCATATTCTTATCTAACTAAGTAGGATGTTTTTACACATGGTTTGCATCATGACCTTTTGTTTGCTGACAGACCAACCAGCTACACTGTAATAACTGTTTCCATGGTGATTTGAGATCAAAGGCCACTGCGTAGCAACCATGCATGGCTACTCATATGTTTGTGACCACCAGATAGCCTTAGATAAGAGATGAGATGTGTAGTGTATTAGTCACAGTTGCAATCATGGATAATGGTAGTTGATTGGCAAGTGAACAGCATGAAGGACAGAGAAGGTCACACTCACATCCATGCATAGCTAGCTAGCTCATTCATTCAGCTCATGCATCCACATCATCCTGCACAACTAACAGAGTTGCAGTAGCTGGTCAGTCAGGATCAGGGATACACCAGACTAGTTGCGTGCTTGTAGCTAACAGCGGTATAGCTAATGGTATAAGCTCTTTATGACTTCAACCCCACATTCTCTCAGGACAGGGACTATTTATAGTATTATCTCGTAATAGGAAAATGGACCTGAGAGGAAACAATCACAGTGAATTGTTACAGCTACTGCATAAGAGTTTAGTTCATTGTTAGACAGTCTTTGTTCCCCCTCCCCACCCACTTCAGTGCTTTTGCCACCCACACCACAAAAACAAAACATTACCGAGGACAGTAGCTCTGCAGCTCCAATCTGGTCACCTGCTGTTCCTCTCAGATGTCATTTCTTGTAGTAAGGAAGCCAGCTATGTTCTACACTGCCCACTGCATGGGTGCACTCTGAATCTATTTACTGACAGGAAACACTGAATCAATGTGGTGGGCTTACAATAATTTTGTAGTAGGGAATCAGCTATCAATACATTAAGATTTTACGTGTCTGTGTGTGTGTGTGTGTGTGTGTGTCTGTGAGTGACGGAAGTGGGATGTTCGTGAGGCGGGACTAGACTATAGTGACGCGCGACCTTCGTACTTTAATTTATTTACTGAACCTCGAACTCGCGAAGAATGTTCGAGAACATTGGGCCCAGGCATGGGCTGGAATCCAGTATGCAATCGGGGAGCAGCAGTCGAAGCGGACGGCGCAATCGGGGAGCGGCAGTCGAAGCGGACGTGATCGGGCGGCGAGCAGCAGCTGAAACGGGCGCAATCGGGGAGCAGCAGCTGGACGCGAGGCGGAGGCAAACGGGGAGCAGCAGTGGAAGCGGATGCCGCAATCGGGCCCGGGAGCAGCAGCTGAAGCGGACCCAATCGGGGAGAAGCAAAGCGGACGCAATCGGGGAGAAGCAGCTCTTCAGAGAGCTGTCCGGCGCCGGATTACGCACGGTAGGCGAACAAGGGGGAAGTAGCTGAGCGAGCGAAGCGAGCTCAGCTACTTGTAATATTATAGCTATATTCAATGTCACAAGAGTAGGCCTTGGCGGATTTTGCTGAAGCTTTTACCTATTATTTTTCTTTTCTCTTATTCTCATTTTATTTTTATTTTTTCATTGACCTATTTTTCTCAATTATGCTGGCATTGACTCTGAAAATTTCACATCATAATATTATACATTTCAATACACGCTTGTAAATACTTGAAAACTGACTCTCGAGTGACTCTGTCACTGTGACAGCGCATCAACTACAACAAACTATCAGGCCACTTGTACGAGTCAATATAATACGTCTGATCTAATACATACGTAGCTATAGCCTATACATAGCTAGCTAATACGTAGCTAGCCTAGTATATATAGTAGTCTTCACATTGCTACTTCTAAACCTGCATGTACCTACTGTGTTGTTTTTTCAAGATTATAAATTACAAAACCCGTATCAGAGTCAGAAAATTATGCAAGAGTGTGCAAAAACAGCACAGTGAGGAATAATATGAACTGTAACAACAACAACAAAAACAGTACAGTGAGCAATAATATGAACTATAACAACAACAACAACAAAAACAGTACAGTGAGCAATAATATGAACTATAACAACAACAACAACAAAAACAGTACAGTGAGCAATAATATGAACTGTAACAACAACAACAAAAACAGTACAGTGAGCAATAATATGAACTGTAACAACAACAACAAAACAACCACTGACATGAGTCTGACAAGGTTCAACAGCTGCATGATATGGAGCATTACAAACTGCATAACTGGCTGATGTGAAGTTGGACAGGCCAATTTACCCACGCTGATAGGAGCAAGTATTTCCAGTTAAGATATATTATGCAAACAGTGATGTCTATTCATGCAGCTACTGCCTATCTCTGATAATAATTTGGCTAAATTAAGTGAAGATTGGATGTGTCTCATCGTAGATGTCAGTTTGATATTCATAGTTCACTTGTAATGAAAAAGGTTTTGTATCTCTGAGTGCCTGACCTATATATTCTCGTTGAAAGATTTGGTGTGTCTCATTATGTCACGGTAATTGGCACACTCTTATAATATAATCATTCTAGCAGATAGTAACACCAAACAGTGGAATATAATACATTGCTGACTGACCAATCACTTTACAGCTGGAGTCTGCATGACCATGCAACTGAATGGTTGCATGGCAACAGCATCCAAGCTCAGTATATACTGTTATTTACATCTCCAGACTCTTCAGTGAGGTATTGCAATGATTGTGCTCTTTAGTGGCTGTACCGATCCATACATGAATAATGCTCTAGATTGCAATAATTAAAGCATTAATTTTGAGCATTAATTGTGCTAGAATAATTAATAGCAAGGTGTAGCATAATGGACTCAAGCCTAGTACGCTCACACAGCCTGAGTTGAGGTGTTGTCTCAATTACAAATTTGAGCGTAGTAACAACACTTGGATGGGATCACAATAGCAAGAAAGAATAGGAATTAATACTTGGAGCATAACTGTTACAGTCTGTTCACCTACAGAGTACCTTCCACTTCACGGAATTACTGTTGAACTGCTGATATTAATTTATTAATTAATTAACACCCATCTCTCAAGGAATTTGCATTAGCACCCTGGCCAGTCAATTTTAAGATCTGCCAGTCCGATTAGTGGACCCTCCGAGATTGGGACACAATGTAATAGACCTCTATACAAAGGACAATTTGGTTTCCCTATAGTTCCAATACATTTTGAACCTCCGAGAAAAGGACCTCTCATCAAAGTACAAAACCCCTGATTATATTGTGCCAATGTGTCCTAATTGTCAGATTGAGGGATTTCACTGTAACACAAGAACATTTGCACATCAGTCAATGGACGTCGATTAGCTTCAATTCTCCCTCGAAGGTGCATGATCAGTAGGAATTCACATATCTTCGTTTGCAAGGAAACCAATTAAATTTATGTGAAGTATTTGGGTGCATTTTATGATTCCAGCAGCAGTAGTCTGGATGCATTATAGTGTACCTGTAATAGTTGTATATATTCATCACACTGCAGTTAACAGACTATAATGTACAATGCAGGTTCAGGGTTGATCCATGCAGTGACGCTGTGATGAGCCAGGACACTACTATAGTGATGCATGCATGCACATGAGCCACTTGCTACACCAGCCACAGCTAACATTCTCCCTCAAGAGAAAGTAATCGCATTGTGTCTGACCATCACTCCCACCTTCTGCTATCACGTAGGTTGGCTCAGCAGACTATATATATACCTGGTCTGTGGACAGCATATCATGTGGCACAATAAGAAGACAGACCACATACATTAGCAACAGCTAGACTGGTCTCCCTCACCATTTGAAACAGCATCCATCACTAAGAATAGACATACTATTATACATGCACGTAAAACACTGACACACCCACGCCCATGCATGGCTCACTAGAATAATGTCATCGTTTAGTAATTGGCAGGCCCAGAACAAGATGTAGCTACTACAGATTGTTAATGAGGAACATTTTAATGTCAAAATAATGGATGTCTGCATCAAACTTTTACAGTAACGGTAATTTGAACAGATGATTTGAATGAAGGGAGTTGATATGCACAACTAAAGACGACAGGCAAATCTGTTGGATGGGAAGTTTTGAAAGTCATGGGTGGAGGTGAAACACTAGTCAGATTGGGCCTGGAAGAAATATTATGAACGTTCCTAACAGTCATCTGTTCTAGTCAGGTTGCAATTTGGTGATCAGTCATGGTTCTTCGATATAGGAAATATCTCTGGAACTCATCTCTCTCTCTCTGTCATCTGTAGACAAGAAATTACGATCAAAACACATCTGTTGAAAGAGCAGTTCTGCTCCTTGGACTGTCACATAGGTGGCAGAAGATAGTTTCGTTGTGGGGGTCATGCCCGCAGAGCTACAGAGCACGATGCAGATCTACAGCGCATGCCCTCCCTCCTCAGAACATTTGCACATTCTGTGATTGAATACGTATGGAAGCACTTGGAGCTAGGAGTTCCTCTCTTAACCTCACCTTGGGCCCTTAGCTATACAATAACACAGCTGAATTATTAAGTGTCCATATGTGATAATCTTTGCAAGATTTAGATTCATCGCATTAGTATAATAAATCACGATTCATGCCATAGTATGCTATGCACACTGCTTGAGGGAGGAGCTGTATAGGGCAACACATCTAGAGTACTTACCATTAACACGTAGCTTGTGACCCTTGAACCTGCATGGTCACATTCTGTTGACGGAGAAACAAGGAAACAAGAGCAGTACACACTGGTTGTACTTGTCCTCCCCACTCCCCCTCCCCTCCCCCCCAACCCCCTTCCCTCCCACCCAACCCCCTTCCCTCCCACCCAACCCCCCCCCCCCCTACCCCCCCCCCCCCCCCCCCCCCCCCAAAGTAGGAGGAGGGAAGCTTATACTAGCAACAGCTGCTTTCCTTTCACATTGCACACGATGGCTTGACATCCTTACATGCGGTACCAGTTCTCGGTCCGTACCCAGACCTTCTCACACAAGCATATATTATATGCTGCTGGCAGTACTAGTGACAAACACAGGATATATGAGAATTAATTATAAGGCCTGAGTACTTACGAGGCTAGGATTAGACTACTTGAGTAGGGCACACTGCAGACTAGTTACCATAGCAACAGCTCAACAGCTGCTTTATTTTAACGCTACTTAATTTCTAAAAGTAGCTGAGCTCGCTTCGCTCGCTCAGCTACTTCCCCCTTGTTCGCCTACCGTGCGTAATCCGGTGCCGGATAGCTCTCTGTGCAGAGCTGCTGCTCCCCGATTGCGTTGGCTTCAGCTGCTGCTCCCCGCGCGATTGCCTCGATCTGCTTCAATTTCTGCTGAGCTCCCGTCTTGCATCCGCTTCAGCTGCTGCTCGCCGCTTGCGTCCACTTCAGCTGCTGCTCTCGATTGCGTCCGTTTCAACTGCTTCCCGATTGCATCCCCCCGATTGCATCCGCTTCAAATCTGCTCCCAATGGCGTCCGTTTCGTCTGCTGCTCCCCGATTGCGTCCGTTTCAACTGCTGCTCCCCGATTGTGTCCGTTTCAACTGCTTTCCGATTGCGTCCCCTTCGGCTGCTCGGCTGCTGCCCCCCGCCAGCTGTTCTGGAAGATTCCAGCCATGTCCACTATTCTCGAACACTCTATACGCTGAGCTCGCGGTTCAGTAAATTGTATGAAGTACGAAGTTCGCGCGTCACTATAGTCTAGTCCCGCCCTACGAACAACCCACTTCCGTTACACACAGACACACGGTTAAAATCTTAATGTATTGATGGCTTGACTAAGCTATAATTATGCATACACTACCCCTCACATACATACACACATCCTCACTTTCTACAGATGCCGATCAGTGCGGAACAATGGCGTGCTGCGGTAGGTGCAGCGAATGCCTCACGTCGGCCCTACCAACCTAAGCACAGGTTGCCGTGGGACGTGTTCATGCTCATTATCACAGCTCTACTGGTGTCCACACTGCTGCCTGGAGGTGGTGGGAGGGGAACAGGGAGCAGAAGTGAGTACTGGAATATGGTGAATATGGTCAGAAGTGGTCAGAAGTGTTGGAATGAGCTAAAGCACAATACTGCAGTATCAGCCTGTGATGTGGTATTGCATGAGTCAGGATTTGAAGTTGTATGGTATAGTGATACAACTCTTAATAATTTAGAGAGCAGAAGTGAGTACCGGAATAGTGTCAAGTGGTAGAACAGGGAGGCAGCTACGACTAAGAAATGCCGACAGCATTATACCTCGGCCTACTGAAAACAATATTGAAATTGAGGTGTGGTGTTGTTCGATAATTTGGACAGAGAGCAAAAACCTTGCTTTTCAAAGCTCTTGGTATTACTCTCATTTGTGAGGTACGTACAAAGGCTGAAAGTGTTCCTATTTCACTCAAACTGTTCATATTTGTGTCCACTGACTGACATACTGACAGACACAGCAATCACTCTACCCCTTGCAGTGCATGCTCATCCACAGGGCAATTATAATTGCCATGTTGCAACTATTAATGGGCACAGTAGGTAGTGTAGCAGCATTTGCTAGGAATACGGCCACAGCACTGTCACCATCACAGAGGGGCAGCACCTGTAAACATGTGACATCATGTTTACAGGTCTGTCTGCTCTGTAACAAGCTGTGGGCCAAATCTAATTAGCATTACAGTATTAAATTTTCATTGGACCAATCAGATCACTCAGAATGTTGAACCAGAGAATTGAGCATCGTACCGATTGTGTTTCACGTGGTTCAGCAGAATACTGAGCACAATAGGACAGCAGTGCTGACACAGCACATTCAGATAGAAGTCGAGAAAATATAAATCACAGATGCTTGCATGCCTGCAATATTATCTGCCCTTCCCTCCCCGCCCCCTGAGCCCCCTCAGTTCCAACATCTATGTATGTAAGAAGCTACAGGGAAATTGACTAGCCTCATTCCCAGACTCCGTACTCAGCAGACACAGAATGCAAGGAATTGAAACAGCTGATAGCCTGGGAACGAGGCTGAGATGTGGTCAGGTGTATTCCACAATTGCCTACCAGCTCTGTGTCTCACAGAACTACAACCAGAATAATGAGGGGACTTTCCTTTCATTATTGTACCACTGTATTTACAACGTACCCACCTTTGATATTAGTCTCCTCTCCCTCCTCTCCAGTGTCCAGGGGGAGGGGTGGTGGTGGGACTGGGGGGGAGCTGGCACCCTCCCTCCTCATTGCTCCCCGGAGGAGACTACTGCTCCTAGTGGCTGGGGATGTAGAGATAAACCCAGGACCTCTCACTTCATATGGTGAGTAACATAACACTGTTAGAATTGCAACTGCTGGTAATTGCAATGTACCGTATGTAAACATAGAAATTTTGGTGGCCATTAAATTTGGTGAAATGGACTGCAATGGCTTGGTATAAACATTTGGTGATTGGGACAGAAAATGTATGACGTGGTACCAAGTAACACGTGAGATTGAGAAGGCGATATCGAGAAGGCAAGCCCAGCTAGGATGAAGATGATTGAATGAAATGGAAACTGAGTCCTTTGCCATCATCAGCCCCACGATCAGTGAACAACTAGTCTGTAAGAAGTAAAGAGGTCAGCAATGCCCAGGATGTGTTCACTGTGGCAGTGGTGCGTGGGGATACTATCTATGGGGTTATGACCTACGCATACATTCGTCGATCAGCAGCCTGTATGTGATGCACCATCAGTGAAGTAGTAGGAGCTTCTCCACAGACATTTCTCAGCGAGGTTTGAAGGTACTTTGGGTAATTTCAAGGCGATCTTGCCGTGCTGTGCGCGTCTGGCCAGCCACTTTAATTTGGTGGTTTACTTATGAATTGCCAAATCGCCAAATTTCCCGGTATACGTGCTTGTCTGAGTGCAACTGTTTGGCAAATTTCCCGTTATACTGTAGTTCACACCACTGAGTGTGGTTTCACACCCAGTATACTACAGTGAATTGTTTACGTTGAACTCACAATGTAAATGCCATGGGAATCCCAGGTCAGTGTAGTACGCTAGCAATACCACCTGGCTAAATACATTAGCCTAGTACTCTATGATTAGTCTTTTAGCAACAAAATCACCAAACAAATACCACTGGATGCTTGTCAGAGATCAACTGCATACTTTGGCCTAGCTAGTTGGGCCTCATCATCAGTGCTAGTGTGCCTGTGGCATTGTTCACATGTAACGTTACCATGGCAACACACCTGGTACATCATATTGGTATTGTTTGATACATGATGTGGATGCTCACCTAATTACATGCAGACAGATCAATGTTTTGGCTGCATGGTTGAATCTCATTTGGTGGTGTAGTACGTATACTGAGCTAGCTGGCCAGCAGCTCCAGCATCAGAATTACACAGAGGAGGATCTGGGCTCTCAAACCACCTCATGATTGAAACCATGACGGGCTTGGTGGGATAGTTCCAAGCTTTCAGAAATATATCAGTGGGATTCTTTAAGACATGACACACAATCAATATTCACTTACATGCATACACGGCTCACTTTGTCTCTCAACACACGCTGTGGCTTAAACTTCATAGGGGAAATCGTTCTACTGAAGGAAGACAGAGAGATAAAATAATTTGTAACTTCAACTGAGAATAAGCTTACACAATTGGCGGCTCAATTACACAACTAAAATGCAAGGTAGCAACTCCAGCTAGAAACGAGGCCTCAACAAGCAACTGAGTCCTCCTAGCTTCTGTTGTATCCTGAAGGAGATATTTTATAGCAGTTTAGTCAGTAATGTCCACTCCACATTCCAGTCTCACATTCCAGTCCCACATTCCAGTCCCACATTCCAGTCCTACATTTCAGTGGAAAATCCAGTCCAGTGATCAGAGACACCCAATACTGCACGAGGGCACAGCACATGGCTTCACCTCGTACACTATTATCCTCTCAACCACATCCTCATGCAACGTTTCACACAATGCACGAGTGTATGTGGTACTCTAGTCATTCTGGTACTGAGAACTGTGCTATATTTTCCATGTAGCACTGTTGACATGCAGCATTCATAATTTTGTTATAAAATTTAAGGCTACATGTGTAGGTACCAGAGTGGTCTGCCCCCACTCCCCCATTTGTATGGTACCAGTATGTCTCCTATAACACATTGTAAATTTGTGCAATCCGTGGAATTTCTAATCCTTGATTTGGATTTGGGCCTTCAATTACTATGCAACGTTGTGTGTACTGATGAACATTGTAGTGTTAAAGTGATGGCTACACTTGTACCTTCACTTTGCTTTAGGTTGGTTGCATCCCTCGGATCTGGACATGCTGGTGGAGGAGCTGTCTCCACTCCACAACAGGTGGGAGGAACTGGCTCATGCCCTACCAGGGTCACTGGACCTGGAGGCCATCAGAGCCCACAGTCATTCTGGGGATGGGCTTCATGAGACACTGAGGAGGTGGTTGGATACTCATAAGCTTGCAGACTGGGGTGATGTCCTTGATGCCCTCAGGGAGGTTGGCGAGGATGATGCAGCCAACAAACTGAAAGTAAAGTATGGTGAGTTAGCAACTACAGTGGTATCACTGACACTGTTAGCAGGTGGTAGCATGGGTAACTGTGGTGTGGAACGTATTTGGCTGGGAAGAGTGTAATAGCACACAGATTCACCTTGCACTTCTTCACACTTCACAACTGAAGACTTGTGCAAGTGTTCCCAAACACAACAACTATTACCTAGCCTTCATCCCAGACCCCTCCCCCAGTGTGAAAAAGAATTGTTGTGCTGATGGCAAACAGCTGGGTGGTCTCCAGGGAATGTGGCTAGCATCAGGAGCCCATTCTCGTTATGGGCTCCTGCTAGCATTGTGCTTACTGGGCTATTAGTTGACATGTTGTAAGTACTCAACAAGACTTGTGGAGCACTTGAACTAAGCAGCTGTTATGCTAACACCATTCCTTCAGTAGTTTCCTTAAGTGGCTTGTTCTGATAGACCCAGCTGGAGGAGGTGCCGATGCACAACTAGTCAACAGTGAGACCACAGGAGGAATGTGGTCTAACTGGCTTGTACTATCACCTGTGACTGGCCCTGTCATAGTCAGCCTCATTCCCAGGCTACCTATGACACAAACTGGGAGTGGAAGTCTAGGCTGTAGTGCTATTACGTAACATCCAGAATCTCCCTCGCAAATGCAAAATCAACAGGACTTTTCTATATTTACAAGTCGTATGTGTGAATGCATGCACACAACTTTTGATCGTGTCAAGAACACAGGGTTACTGGCAGTTCGCTTGATGAACCCCAGACGTACTCTCTGACCCCACACAATATTGGCTCAGGGTCACTATTGACTGATCTACTGACTGATAGTGTAATAGTGTCAGTGGTGTAGCCAGGATGGGTAAATTGTCCAGGCACAGCATGTGTATGGGTATGGGGAGTCTGTTCAGCTTCTGGATAAAACACAGAAGCTTAGGGTTAGGGTACACAAAACACAGAAGCACAAAACACACAAGCTCAGTGTAGGTGGGCCTGAGTTTGGCTACGATGTACCATAACTACATTTGTAGCCTCATTCCCAGTCTCCTCCTTGGGGAGAGCCTGGGAACGAGGCTACTAGATTGTTCGTGTGGCACTAATTTCACACAGTGTTGCAACTATGAGTGATAAATGAATACAATGTATTTACGTGGGTCGCTGGTACTTATACGTCACAGTGAAAATTCCACTAAACAACACTGTTGACACGTGTGACTGACTCACGGAGGAAGAGTTGGCAATCGAGTCGTGTCTACTTTGTTTGTAACAATGTTTGGGTTGCAGCTGTTGGGGAGGAGCTACTGTGTGAATGTGAGCAGGAAGGGCAGATATGCTGCAGCTGTGAAAAGGACAGTACAGTGGTCGGAGATCTAAAGATTCCTTGTTTCTGCGTGTCTCATAGACAATGAGCCTCTGTGAAATCATCTATAACGTGACGTCAATGGGTGTGACTGGTGTTACAACACAACGACTAGTGTATACCAGCTAGCTACAGTGAACTGAGTGGACCATTCCAATGTACAGACAACAGCATTCCATGAACTCAGTGGAGAAGATGCTCTATGAGGCAACCATCAACTTAAGGGAAAGTCGGTGGGAATGTCATTGAGTCACAGCAACTCCTACGAACAATACCTCATGGCAGACAGACTATACTCTTGTAAGGTCAAGAGTACCAAGATTACAATCTTCTGTGTATCTCAACTTTTCATTCACTCCATATACGGCCATACGAACCCAATGGCCTGAAAGTCATGGGATCGGTGACCACGCACGGCATTTGCTAGCAGTTTGCAGTTGGATGCTGATACAGTCCAACAGAATGCTGTGACGTAATAAACAAACCACAATCACATGACACCTGGTGCCATGTGCAATTCGATTCATATGCCCTAACTATTCTTGAGAGTATCTAGGTGGGCCTACACCATCACAGAGGGACACGCACCTGTAAACATGTGACATCATGTCCAACTCATTGGCACACAAAGTCATAGTTTGTCTGCACTGTGCTGAGCTGTAAGTGTAACTACGTACACTTGAGAGTATCTACCCCCCCCCCCCCCCCCCCCCCCAATGAAATGGTCAAGCCCATCTCTCACCTCTACACTGCTTCATTAACTGAGGCTGTAACACTTCAACTAGCAAAAGTATGCCATGGTCCTACTGAAACTTTGAGCTTGTGCAAGGTGAAGCAACATCGTAGTATTATGGACAATAGAAAACAGCACTTACACTGACCAGTCCATGGTTAAGATGATTCTGGGGCTTCCATAGACTTCTCTTGTGGAGCCTGCAAAGTAGTAGACATCAGTTGTATCAGTGTCTGGACACACTAACATCTGAAATAGCTTGATCAGTGACCTCCAATGGCATGGCAGAGCTCCAATTGCTAGGTGTATCCCAGGTTGACTTCACCAATCAGTACAGTATATTCCAATTACAGGACACTAGCTAGACAGTAAAACATTTCAAAAGAACCTCAACAGCTTCAACCTATGTATTAGCATGTACATCTACGAGTAATGTGGTTCATAATTATGTAACAAGATTTGTGCCACTGTGCCATATGCTTACCACAACATCATAGTTAGTATTAGTGCTGGGTGATAGCTACTGAAGTTCTATGCCATCATACCCATGATGTGTAGTAGACATAATATTGGCAACACAAAGTCAATACATCCGAGAGTTGAACATTATTATTCGGAACTTCACATGAAGCTGTTGTAGGTACACTAGTGGGTGCTACTACACGGCTCATGTACACATGTACCTAGTATACAAGTTAGTCAGTACATGTACCTACAGTGCACTTGACTGGCATTCCTCCTACAACCTGCTGCTACACTGCGCTGCGGGCATGCTTTTGTCCTCTGATGCCTACTGAGCTACAGCTGGCTGGGAGCAAGACTATCACCAGACACTGAGCCTACTGCAGGCCCGTAGCCAGCCACTAGTCTAGGGGGGTTCTACTGCCTAATATTAGGTCTAGAGGGTTCAGAAAAATCTAGGGGAGTTCCATTGAAGCCTGTATTGCCTCAAACCAGAAGCGCATAATGAGGTAGTGAGCGGAAGGGAAACGACCACGCAAAATATTAAGAATTGAAAATGTTCCCACGGTGGTCCTGTTACTATTTTTAGCATGCATGTGTATTTCATTGACTGACTAGGCCTACAGCGACGGGCCAAATCTCGATGGGAGAGAGAGAAGATAGTGTCCGTAACTGTCGCAGGATGTTTCCCAGCAGTCATCAACTCCAGAAAAGCAGAAGGGGCGGCTATTTCCACTAGTCGAGACACCCGCTTGGCTGTGTGAAGTGGCTCGATCGACTGCATCGTCATATATACGGCACTTTCTCGAGGTCTGTCACTACCAGTATGTCATTCCCGTGCTTCGCTACCATTGGGGTCCTGATACTGGCTAGTATACATCCTTCGTTAAAGTATCCATACGCGTGTGAGCTAAAAATAGTAACGGGAAATTTTTCAACTTTTAATCTTTTGCATGGCCGTTTCACGCTCTTCCCTTCCTTCCGCTCTCTACCTCATTATTACAGCTTTTCGGACGCTACTAGCCCATAATTTTAGGCCCTGGTATGTAGCTACTTGATCTCTAGGAGATCCAGGATGTCATCACTCAGTGATATGACAACACACAATCATACTGCAGTACACAACTGATACGTACCTGATATGACCAAAAACAGTGAGCAATAGACCTGATAGAGTCTAGCTAGATCTTAATGAGGCACAGTGCACAGGGTTCAAGTCTGTTTACAGCTGAACCCCATACACGTGCACATGTCTTGTGAGGGGGAGGGACTTCACAATGGTTGGGCTGTATACAGCACTCATGTACTCTGTACTGAGTACTGTGAGGAAATTGTAAAAGGAAACACTCTTGTCACCCATCGTCCTACTGGGATAGAGCTTCCAGTTGATGTAGCAAACAGCCTAAGCTATTGAAATGTAACAGGTTCAGTGAATGTTGCCACTATAGTAAAGCTCCTCAGCAAAGTCACACACAAGTGTGATGTGTGAATGTTACTAGAGGAATGCACTGCATTGTGGGGTGAACGCGAGTGACAGGCTAATAAACCCTACAAAAGAGCTTTTCACAAAAGGTACCGTAACATGGTCAGTCCATATAAGTCATGCAGTATGCAGTTGATCCTGGTACAGTGAAATCAACACAGGTGAAATAACTATAACTCTCGCCTGATACATTATCGCTATGCATATAGTCATACTCCAGTACAATAGATCCAGTCGACATAGTCGATTATGAGAGTTATGACAATTAGTTATGACACAGGAGTCACAGGACCCAAACTATTTAGACCTTACAATTCACCCAGCTACTGCAAAGCAAGGTTTTCGTTCCCTGTCCAAATTATCAAACAAAACCACATCTCCATTTCAATATTGCTTACAGTACGCTAATAATGTCAGTACAGCACAGACAGCATATTGAGTGTTGCTGCATGCAAACAGTGCATAGGATAAGAGCATGCTCTACTGGACACTTCTTGTTACACTGAGTAATGCAAAGTGATATTCAAGTATAAATTCCTTGTACGTATGACGTGGCAATACAAAAGTTACAACTGTATAAAGTCTTAGACGAAGCCCCAAATCTTTGTTCACCTTACACTTCACCCAGTCACTGTACATGCACACGTCTACAGTATATGTATCCTTACACAATTGACCAAATGAGGATTACGATCTCCCAATTGATGTTATTGCTTCCACTTCACAACTACCTCTACAAAGTGTTTTTAGTTCTTTGACAGGTTTCCTACTATTCCAATGTCGTTACTGCTGTGTGTGCATATGAACATTGTATTCCTACTATTGTCCCTTCACTTGCTATAGGTGTGTTGGAGGGGTCTGACCTTGATGCGGTAGCCAATGAACTGGATGCAGTCTCTCGGAACTGGTTCAGACTGGGACAAGAGCTACTATACACACAAGATCTGGACTCCATTCATTCCCAATATTCACACAATGAGAAACTATGTCTGAGGGAGACAGTCCGCAGGAGGATGGAGGACGACTACTTCAGCCTCACCTGGAGTGATATTGTTGCAGGTGTGAGGTCATCAGGTGACTCTCAGCTGGCAGACCACCTGCACTCAAAGTACTGTCCCAGTGAGTTCACAACCACATAACAGTACTGCACTCCAATGAATGTAATAAAAGAAAAGATTGCACTTGAAGTGAAGTATTGCACACGGCCATGAATTGAGTGCAGTACAACACTGAGAGTGTAGTGTTGTATTGCACAATCTCTAGGATTCTATTATAGTGGAACCCCTTCCTAGCCTCGTACCCAGGCCTCCACAATTCTCTTCAGTCCCAGCAATACGAGTCATGGTTACAGCATTGCACCTGTAGTGAGCTGATGTGTTGAATTCATCTTGCTCTTGGAATGTCATGTTTCGATGATCATTTTGATGAGAATCAGTATATAGTGCATCTGAAATCACCTTTTCAGAAACATTAAATTATGAATCTTGCCAGCTCTATAGAGACCACAGAATCTAGCATTGATTCAGCTAGTATATGCCAATAAAAGTGAGGCCTGAGTACGATTGAAGCTGATACTTGTACAAATTGTGTTCCTTGTGTTGCTAAGTACTGTTACTAGCTGGTGTACCTAATCAGATGATAGTTAGTTGTTGACATGTTGTAAAGCACATGTTGAGCACATGAACTTTGCAATTATGGGATGTCACTGATCAGTGACTGACCAATGAGTGATGTAGCATTCCACCCTCTTTGCATGCATGATACACATGCAGTTCTGATTGTGGATAGTATGTAGCCTCGTTCCCAGTCCCACGCCCAGCTTTCGTCGCTTGCAGTACGGTAAAGCCCCACTTTACCGTACTGCAAGCGACGAAAAGCTGGGCAATGGCCTGGGAACGAGGCTAGATAGTATGAATACAAGTGGTTCTGTAGCACTACTAATACATACATCACAGCATGCACATAATGGCATATCACCAATACATCATTGTCATTGCTGTGTAACCAAGCTATAGCTCACCAGTAAACTATCAGCATAAAGTGCACAGCTAGTTGTGCAACCTACTGTGTACAGTACCTGCAGAGAGGTTGCTACATGTCTGTTAGCTACACTAGTACTCATGCATGAAGTGTTTACGCCAGATTGACAACTCCCCCCTGGAGGTGTCCTAACCTACTCATTCATGTTGCTAGTGCAGAATATGCAGGGAGCAAAGCCATTGCACTTCTAGAAAACAATTGGCACTGGAGGTGTCATGACATTCTCATTTGTGTTGCTGGTGCACAATATGCAGGAGGGCATGCGCAAGATAATACTTGGCAGAGGCAGCATGTTAACTCAATTTATCTGTCTGGTGGGACTGCAACAAAAGAGTTAAGAAAAGAGGTGTGCATATCAGAGCACATTACACAGTATGCTTCAGTCATTTGTAGTCACCAGTGATGTAATGTAAGTGCAAGCTTAGTCGTGATTATGTATTCACAGCCCTAGTAAGTACAGTGTAATATATGCTCATTCTGCAGCAAACACTCTTATATTTATTGCATGGTGCCATCTCCATACTAGAAATAGGGTGACAGGCAGTTTGCTCAAGGGGCCACAATAATTGTATTCCTATAAGAGTTTCAGAACTTTCACATTGATACTTGAGTCACTCTGTGACTTCACCATAGAACATCCTTCCCTCACAAAAATGACCTCCACATCCTGGCTGGGTATAGTGAGTCCTGAGGTTGAGCTTACTGGCTGATCCACAACAACAAGAGTAAGAATAATTTTGCTGTGCGTACGGTTTTGAACTCAGGAAGACACCCGCAGTACGTATGCACTGCATGACAGGCTGTTATCCAATGATAAATCAATGTGTGAATCGACAGTTCATTGTATGCTTTAATTCAATGGTTGCATGACCTCAACTGATAGGCCTACTATCAAGGAAGTATTAAGAGGAAGGATGTGGTGTCAAACAGAATCTGCATTTTGTCCAGCAAAGTATAGAGTCCTTACTACAGTTCCAAGAGCTCCTGCACATCCACTAGGTTAGTGGATGTTGCGTGGGGTTAGGGCTACTCCCAGGGAATACTTCATGGCCAAGCCTTCTGCTTCAGTAGTGTCTGCGCATGGGCACACAAAGTGTAGGAGGTCTTGCTGTGCCCCAACTGAGTTTTGAGCCATCTAAACAAGCAATCTGATGGAGTATCTACTACTGCAACAGCTTAAAGGAGCAGAAGAACATGTACAAAGTATTGACGCCTAATATTAAACCCCCTATATAAATTCTTATGGGCTTATGGGTATCCTCCGGGCTCATTTGGCTGCTATGGGGTGCAATGGGTTAACTTAAACTGCCATGAAATTTTGGAATATAGGACGTCTGAGATTATATCTGGCAGTGCTGGCTTCTCGGGTGCCATAGCTCCGGCAGTCGCTGGGTCTGTTCCGCTGCCCCCTGCCTTACACCATGACCTTCGCTTTGAACACTGCTATAACGACACATGTATGTTGAGTGGTGGAAAACAGTGTACATGTTTGTAGTTTTGCTACTCATTTTGTTAATTGATTCCGGTCCATGGACACTTGCCTGGCAAGGATAACAGCACTAGTTTCCATAGCCCTCAGGGTGTATCAAGCCCCTGGAGCTCATCTCATAATTCAAAATGTGTCACAATTGCAATTTTGTTCACATTCAAGCTTGCCAACTGTCTCGTATACTCAACGCAAACGTTGCAAACGTCGTGTGAAAGCTGGACACATGTGGTAGATCGGAGCTGGTGCGTCATAATAGAAACAAGTCATTGCAAGTCCGGCAGCCTAGCAATAGTTTATGAGTACGTCTGAGAACAGAACAGGATTGGCTCACAAGCACTTTCGGCCGTGTGATGTATAACCATGCTTAGACACATGTCCAGCAGTAAGCCAGAGCTCAAAACTGTTTTGAGCTGTGGCTTACTACTGGACGTGTGTCCAAGCATGGCTATACATCACGTAGCCGAAAGTGTTTGTGCAAGTGCCAGAACTGTTATAGTTATGGCACTTGCACTAGCATGCTCCATGCAGACTGGCTACCCCACTGGTGTGCTCTCATAGAAGCTAGTAGTTACATTGTCACAACCCACCTCCTCCTAATGTGCACATTTCACATGTTCAGGCACTGACAGTGTAGACTGAGTTGTAACTGGTCATGAGAGCCATAGTATACAAACTTAAACATGCTGCAGTCCAATTGTCCAAACAGTTGATCAACTCACTCAGTCTGATCTCTGGAAGAACCTGACTCTGGTCCTTAGCTGGGCTGTATACTCTGTGCAGCTGGTGACTTGAGAGCCCTGTTGATGGTTGTGGGTGGAGTTTCATTGCCACATCCTAGATCCTATAAGGTTCAGAGTACATGGGTCATGTTGACATCTTGTACTCTGTAATCTGCAACACATTACGTTACAACCATGTGGTTAGCTACAACATCAGTGCCAGCACAATTGTAATAATTAGGGGCAAGCGTAACCTAGCCCCACATAGATGAGTAACTGCTGCAAATTTTCCATATCTTTATTTCGTACGTCGTTGGGTGCCACTGGCCAGGAGGGCCGAATTTATGGCCGGGGGCTACCGTGACACCACGTACAGATAATTATACATGCTAGGCTGCTCCAGCTAGCCCGACTGCAAATGCTCACATTCTGCATACACACTTGCTCATATGCTCACCCCACAATGCAATGCATTCCCCCAGTAACAATTAATGTACCCAGAACCACTTGTGGCAATGAAAGTTTGAGCACATCAGCTCCAGCTGTTGGCTACTAGCTATAGTGCAATCCTATCTCTCATGTACACAGTGAGACAAGTTCCCATGAATCCCACTGTTGACACTTGTTTCTCATGCAGCAGTGATCACAAAGCTGGTAGTGACTACTGCTTGTTGTGCTGAAACTAATTTCACCATGGTACATTCAGCTACAGGTGTCCACTGTACTCCTAAAGTGAGCACTGCTATTCTACCCTCACTTTAGGTCTGCTACATGAGTCTCATCTGGACGTTATAGTGAACGAGCTGAGTATCGTGAGTGCAAAATGGGAGAAGTTAGGGGAACAACTGGGAGTGGACCTCTATTACCTGGCAGCCATCCGTACTCAGTACTCTGATCCTGCTGATGGCATGAGGGAGTTGATCAAGCAGTGGCTGAAGCAAGACTATCAATACGGCGAAAAAGGTTTCACCACCTGGAATCACATTGTTCTTGCTCTGAAGAGTCCTAATGTTGGGGAGTCGCTGCTAGGAGACCATTTGAAACAAAAATACCTTCCAGGTGAATTATTTTACACATTCACCATTCATTCCCCATTAAATGACAGAATTGCATTGCTCAATCGTTGGCTGTCATGGCCATAACAATTAATAGGTACAGCGTGGGCCATTGTGAAGCCATAGGTTGCCAGGAAGAATGTAGTTTGGGAGAGTGGCTTGGAACAATGGTAGCTAATTGTGCTCCCACTGGCACCATTTACACCAATTACATTAAGTGAGCTTCCAATAATAACTACACCCCATTCCAATAGTGTGCAATGCAATTTGTTTACTTCACCACATGTGCTCCAAAGCAATTTGTGATCAGTACTACAATTAGTTACAGTACGTAACAGAGCAACTATAGGAGTGCTATTGTCAAAACTATAAGTATGAGTCCTACATACTTCATGGATGAATGTGCACATGCTAGTGGTCTCGTGCGACAGAAGTGGCAACTAGTACTTGCAGGAGGCCTCACTGGAAGTGAGTTCAGTTACCGCTTAATTTTGGATGTGTGAGTTTCACTTTATGACATGACTTGCTGAACACAGTGCTAGCTATACCTTTGTTGCACACTCTCGAACAACCGCTATACTTTGAGAATGCCAACCTTCAGTTTCCCGTGACTGCTTCAGTTTTAGTTACCTGTTACCTGTTGTCAGTGTCGATGTTGGAGAGACAACAGCCGCTAGCCAAGACTACAGGTGCAGCAACGCAAAGGTTGAGGTAGTGTGAAAAGAGGTGGCTCCATTGTTGCACACGCTCTTTTCATTTGCTGTAAGCTGTGCCCACAGGATAACATATTGAATTAGTGTAGTGGTTACAATGTACATACATGGGTTCACACTATATACCAGGGCTGGGGGATGTGCTGTGGCTACTCAAGCCATTGCCAGACCAAAGTTTTCTTTGCATGTTCCCGGGCAAATTCAAAGAGGAAAGTTACTATGATAACGTGTAGTATGCTGAGAAATGGCATGGAAGCAGAAAGTAGTGGGCATGCAGAGTTGGCTCAGTCATACACTGTGATTGGAAGGTAATTTGGTGGTGCATAGACAGTCCCAGCTTAATAGTTAACGTGGAAGCACGTTCTGAATAGCACAACAGTGCTGTACACAATTACTAACATGTGCCCACTTGCACTGTGTTCTGCTCTACACCACATGAAGTGAGTTACTGATTTACCCGTACAGTTGCTGCTAGCAGTGCACACAAGATTCTGGAAGAAGCCCTCGAGAAAGGTTATGTTGACTGCCACATCTGGAAGGTGCTAGTCACGGGAGTAGCTGGAAGCGGAAAGACTTCTCTAAAGCACTTCCTTTTTGGAGAAGAGCCTCCCAGCATTCGGCGAAGTACTGCATTAGCTGAAGCTACAATCCGAGCAATTTCACGAGTGATCGTTGGCACGGATCGCACTGGCTGGTTTCGAATCACGTACGATAAGCTGATGGAAATGCTTGGTGGAGCTCTTAAGGCTGGCGTCCCAATGGAGGAAACAAAAACATCATCTTCTGACACACCTGAGGCTGTTGGTCAGAAACTGCCTTCAAAGGTGGATGCCAGTAAGCCCCCCAAGCCCCCCAGAAGACATGATGATCCAGGTACTTCTTCAAGAGTTTCTCCTCAAAATACCAGTGCTTCTCCACACACACCAACAACTCCTGCTGCGGCACAAGTTAGCTCCTCAAAGCAGGAGCTGGTTAGGCTCGTAGAAAAGTCTAAGGGCTCAAAACGCTTTCTTGAGCTTCAGTGGATTCACTTCATAGACAGTGGAGGGCAGCCTCAATTCCACGAGGTACTCCCAGCCTTCATTAGGAACACGACAGCCACCGTGTTTGTGATGAAGCTTTCTGAAAGGCTAGATGAGCATCCGACTATTGAATACTATGATGATAATGGCAAACTCTGCGGTAAACCTTATCGTTATGCACTTTGTAACGACCAGATGCTGCAGCACTGTGTTCGCACTTTGCTGTCAAGGCCATCAACAAAGGAGGGGAAACGTTCAAAAGTTGTCCTAGTAGGCACACACAGGGATCTTGAGTGTTTGTGCTCTGAATCTCGAGCAGAGAAGAACAGTAAATTGATCGATACTCTAGCAACATCATTTCAAGATCAGCTAGTTTACTACCGTCCTTTCTCAGAAGTCATCTTTCCAGTGAATGCAAAGAACCCAGTTGAACAAGATCATGAGGTTTTTGCAATGATTCGTGAGCAAGTGGAGGACAAGAAATGTGCACCTCCTCCCTATAAGATTCCGATCGGATGGTTCCTGCTAGACCAAGACATTACAATGTCAGCAAAGGGAGGTGTAATCAGCAGGAAGGAATGTCTGGCCATTGCTGCCATCCTAAATATCAATGAAGAAGCTCTCTCGGCAGCTCTAGAATACTTCCATGACCTAAACATCTTTCTGTACTATCCATCTGTCCTCCCAGAAGTTGTCTTTTCGAGCCCACAAATGCTACCAGATAAAGTGACGGAATTTGTTCAATTCAGCTATAGTCTTCAAAGTGATAGTCCACCTCTAGCTGTAGAAGGCATGTGGCTGCAGTTCCGAGACAAGGGCATAGTGACAGTTGACATGTTTCAAGATAAACGATTCTCAGCTCACTACATTCCAGACCTGTTCACTCCAGCAGATCTCATCAAGCTATTCCAAGAGCTTCTCATCATATCTCCACTCTCTACCACCGAGTATTTCATGCCTTCACTTCTCCAAATGAATACCCCAGAAGAGATTAGGAAGCAGCTGCCTCCACCATCCACCTGTGCTGCACCTCTCCTCGTACACTTCCCAGCTGGCTGTGCACAGAACGGTGTATATTGTGCACTAGTAGTATACTTGGTTTCTAAATGTCACTGGAAACTTGCTTGTGGCCCTAAAGGTACCCCACTTTGTGTCTCTCGCAGCTGCATTTACTTTCAGCTTCCAGATAAAACCGTTTGTGTTGCACTTATTGATTCATTTGCCTTTTTTGAAGTTCATGTAAAAGCTCCTGAAACCAAGTACCCCAAGATTTGTCCAATGATCCGAGAGGCCATATTTAGTGGACTAAAAGCAGCTGCTGATGTCCTGAGGTACAATAACACGACACCTGTACCGGCATTCCTCTGCAAGTGCAGCTCACCTCCACACACAGCCACCCCCGATGATGGCTACCTGGCGTGCACAAAGTGTACGGAGTACAGACCCCTCACCAAACAATGCACTATCTGGCTGGACAATCTCCAACAAGCTGTCACTGCAGGTACAGTACATGGTTATGCATGCTATATTAGAAGCACATGTGGCATTGTCTGTCCCTTGCCGATTATGTTGAGATCAACTCTATTTCCTACTCAGCTGCAAGTCTCCCAAGGGAAGCAATTTCTTCTCCTCTGACTTCCTCAACTCCGCCCACCTCTGCCAGCCCCAGGAAGGGAACAGGTATGAATGTTTAGTACTCCACTGCAGCTGAGTTACCCAGTTGATGCATGGTGCAGGGCAGAATACAGTGAGATAAGCAGCTTCGTATACTTTAGTGATTGTTAGTAGCACAGCCAACTATGTACCTGCTTGCAAAAACTGAATCCTATGATTCGAGAGACCACAAGTCAAATCATTACCACGATTGGTGACTCTTCAACAGCAGCAGTACAGGCTACGTAGTACACTGCAGCCTGTACACTTGCAACCACTTGTATTAATTCTCACCTACGATCACTGATTTCATTGCAGCACCATACGTAAGGGACCTCTATATTTATTGAGGTACTTGTGGTCATTACCACTGTCAGTCGTAAATGAATATGGTATGACCATTCCACTAGATGATCATGCAACAACTTCTGCATTGACCGAGCGTACTTTCTGTTAATTCTTGAATTAGGTGCTGATGCTGTAGCTCTGACTACTCAGCAAAAGGCATGTCACACAGCTTCAAGTGAGTTGCTTTCAATACTAGCTAATTATTGTACCGGGGAGTTAACTTACATTGAGCAGCTATAGTTTCATGACATGTTTTATTGCCAGCAGATTGTAATAAGAGTTTACGTATAATATCGAGCAGCTGGTTTCACAATAATTATACTATTTTTCTTTGCAGATGAAAGGCCAAATTTATTGAAACTTCTAAACTTCCCGGGCAAGAGTGGAAACATCAGTATTCCTGAACAAATTAGCACAAAGTACTTTAAATTTGGAGTTCTACTTCTAAATGATGAAACAGGAGCTGAAGTGAGCGCAATTGTTACAAAGTACAGGGACGATGCTGAGCAGATTAATCTAGAGATTCTGAGGCTGTGGATTGGAGGAACAGGCAAGCCTCTCAGCTGGTACACACTGATCGACGTCCTGAAAGCAGTCAGACTAAACACTCTTGCTAGTGACATCCAAGACGGTCTTCAGCACTAATTTTTGTACTTGAAATTGCTACTGCTGTACTTGCCACTACAGTACTTGCTAATATGTTTTGTGATTATAACTATTGGCATCTTACAGTTTGTAGTGCTAGTCATTTTGCAAAGTCTTTCTGCATCCTTTGTTACATTTCACTTTAAAAGTTGTAATGATGAATATATTTTTTCCAAATACGGACAATCATCAATTGGACCGCCATGACTGCTCCTGCATTACCACAATACAGCTGGCAAAATGTGAGCTATACAATCATGGCTACTGTGGAGGGAATTGGGACGCTTGGGCAATATAAGGTTGAACTAGTAGGTCAAAAGGTGCTCCTGTTTCATAGCATGATATATACTCTCAGGAGCCTGGGGGATATTATAATCAGTAGGTCAGTGTAATTGAGGCTTCCTTTGCTCCAATGGTTTGTACTATGAGCATCCATTCCCTTCCCCTCACTCTGGCTCATGGACTAGCTGCATGCATGGGACGTCGAGGATCAGTGTTGCAACATAATCCGAATCTGAAGACAGAGCACTCACTCTCCTGCAAGATCACACAGTGGGGATTACCAGGGTTACGGGTAGCTACTTTACCTTGCATGATCTTGACGTCTATTTAAGGAGAGTAAGTCTTATGGAGATACATAGCTACTATTGTTCCAGGACAATACTGTGAACTGGTAGCCATGTCAATGCCTTGTGAAATCACAGATTATGACATTATAGGCTATTAGCTCAAACTTGTATCACAGCAGTCTTACCATAATTAGTCACGATGAAATGTCTTATACTAGCTGAGGGAGGGGCTAAGATTGTAACACAAGAAGCGAGCACAGGAAAAACCACCTGAAGATATGGACAGGACGGGCACCGTAACATCAGAGCTTCTCCGTATTCATACCATCCGCACACCCATTGGAGTTCATGGTGGGACCATTTGAAGTTTCTTACTTGGCTTCTCCAGTGATTCTCCTGCATAGAGGAGTGACCATAGGTGTGGTCTACGCAGGAAACAATGTAATATCCTAAAGCGAAGTGGTCCCATGACGGACTTGAACGGTGCGTGGATGGTGCAATCACAGCACAACTTTGACAATGACGGTACCCGTCCAGTACTATATCTACAGCTAGATTCTCCTGTGGAGATAAGTTCCCAAAGTACTTGAAATTGGCAGAAGCACAAAGGTTTGTCACACGCAAGATACTGTAGCATTACAGGTGTCCATATTGTCAGACAGGAATATACAGACTGAAACGTATGGTGGAATGTGTACAGCAAACAGCACCTGCTAGGCCTGAGATAATTATGCTTCAACTTGTAGCGATTATTCTATTCCTTAATTCTTTCAAAATCTTGCTATTATTCCCAAAACGCTTGCTATTATTCTCATATTATTCTCAACAAATAACTTTATAGTCAACGCTTGTTACACTGCAACATTAGGGAACATTCAACATAGTCTTGAGTGAGCAAAGATTGCACCTGAGGTACTGGCAAATCAGTGTCCCGGAGTCGGACAACAAATCAACTACAATATCTGTGCTAGCGCTGCAAATGTCAGCCATGCATTATTACCATTGTGCAGCAAAATGGAAGTAAATTTGCGCCACACCCCTTACTTCCACATGCAAAAGGTTGCTATTATTCTCGAATTATTTTACCTTTGCTACTATTCTCAAAATTATTCCGGCATAATTATCTCAGGCCTAGCACCTGCTAACACTGCGTTCTAGTTTCTTTCATATGAACCCTTTCCACCCTGTCAGACGTCGGGTTAGGCCACCAACTGTGTACGGAACACATCCATTGAAGCTTAGTGAAACTAATACCAATGCATGTGACTTTGGACTCCTACTTACATGAGGATGCATGAATGCAATGCAAAGGCAGAGCTGGATATAAGGAGTAAATTGCTACACTGCAGAGACAAACCAGAACAGCTAGTAGCTAAAACACAAACTATGCCAGACAATATCTTTCATGTGGGGGTACTAAGGAAGATACCTCATGTAATCACTGGACTAGACATGGACATGGAATGGTGGATTGGATTATGGACTGGAGTGTGGAATAAACATACGTATATAAACACTTTTTCCGTAGCAATACCCGCCCCTTGAATTTAAAAGGGTTGCATGATGTCATAATTACCTTTGGAATCTAGTTATGAACACAAGCAGTTTTGAACACATGCCTCCAGACCCCCTTACAACAGGCGTGCTTTCCATGCCGTCTGCTACTTCTCTCCATGCATCTCCACCCCCCAGCCAAAAAATCCTACATGAAACACTTTCTATCCCTTGGTCCCACGGGACAGGGAAATACCATGTACCCTCCATCCCTCCAACAGTGTACCCCAGCATGGCCTTGTCCAAGCTGTCTGTGCCATCCCTTGGTCCCACCATGACACAGGGGACACAAGGGACACAATGGACAACCAGTGGTGAACCCTGGGACAAAGGGATGTGACAGACATCTTGGACAAGGCTGTGCTGGGGGAGACACACATCCCAGCACTACATAGGGGAATAGCATAATCGTAAATACTATTACCTGCAATAGCAATAATTGATCACACATGCCAAAACAGTCACTACCACTACAGCCGGTTAGACTAGACCTCAAGATACAAGCTGGTTAGACCGGCCAGGCCTGTTTCTCAAGGATTAACGGAAATACAGTCAGTATTCCACCGCCTTATTCAAGATAGCTTTCATCTAGTTCTGGTAACTAGAGGGATGGTCTAACCTCTACTAAGCCTCTGCTCCCACCTTCGAACCCTCTCTGCATCTACACACACACAAACTCACCCTTCATCTGTCCAATCACCCACGGTGCTCCACTGTAGCTGGACCCACATTTGACAGAATCCTCGTCCTGACTGTACACGTGTGCATTGTGAATGTGTATGTGTGTGTGTGTATGCGTGTATGTGCATGTGTGTGTATGTGTGCATGGGTGTGTGTGTGTGTGCATGGGTGCATGTGTGTGTGCATGTGCATGGGTGTGTGTGAGTGTGTGTGTTTGTTTGTGTGTGTGTGTGTGTGTGTGTGTGTGTGTGTGTGTGTGTGTGTGTGTGTGTGTGTGTGTGTATGTGTGTGTGTGTGTGTGTGTGTGTTGTGTGTGTGTGTGTGTGCACGTTTAAATTGGTGTTACCAGATAAGGTAGAGCTGATTTTGTGGATGGTGTAAGTTGGGTGGGTCTCAGCATGCACTACTGCTGCTCTACCAAACTAGACAACATCTTCCTCACCCCCTCACCCCCCCCCCCCCCCCCCCCCCCCCCCCCCCCCCCAAAAAAAAAAAAAAGCTAACTTTACTTGGAGGGAGTTGCATCAGTAACCCAACCTGGCAACCAAGAATTTAATACAGCTAAGGAAGAAAGCTAGAACACCAAGTACCAGACCCAGACAAGAACACAGTACACAACTCCACCGGCTGAGGGGTATACAATCACTTGACTATACACTAACACTATACTGGACCATAGCTATAATATCTATTTACTGGACTCACCCAAAATTCCTATTTTGTAGTGCAGGACAGATCGAAGCAAAACATGCTTATTCATTTGCAAAAGCTGCTTGCTTAGCCTTTCCTCGAAGCAGTATGGTAGAGCTAGAGCTAGAGGTGAAAGGTCACGTGCATAATTATAACTTCAATCATGTCAGTCAGGGGTGGGGCTGTGCATGCAGACCCATAGTAGTTTTCGATTCCCAATCATCACACAGTTCCGTCCTCAGGCTGATCGTTTGCCCTCATGAGATGGCTGTACACGCGACGTGTGTCAACAACGAGAAGGCGAATGTGACTTCCAAGATCCCGGTTGAACCAGTATAAGTTCAGGTAGCCATGCAAACGCACACAGCCATCCTAGATAGCTATATTTACTTTATCAGGGCTGTCTGTAATATCACTGGACTGGACTAGTGGTCCACTGGACTGACTTTTAACCCCACATAGTACTCAGAATCCACGGTGGCAGCTGTAGAATTTAAACTGCTGAACTGCAGCAATCAATTATTTTGCCTCATCACCAAGAGAACACATTTTTCTCGGAAAAATAGGTACTCATTGAATGCCAGACTGTTTTGGGGCAAACATGAGCCAGCATCTATCCAAGTCTGCTACGAGGCAGCTGCATGTTGTCTGGCCTTGGGCATGGAGTCACCAGTGCAGTTTGCTGGTGTATGCTTCTAGTCTCACTACCCTAGCTATCCATTCATTGATGCTTCCAGTGAGAGTGCCAGCAAAGAGCAGCTGAGGGGACAAAGCTCAGCAGGTAGGCCAGACAAAATCACAATGGGTGTGGGCAAGAACATCATGAGCAAGAATGTCCATTGAGTCAACCATGCATTTGTCATAATTTTTTTCATGGATAACTTAGAATACAGCACTTTCAAATACACCTTGAGAGCCTTTTCCATGAGCTATATAATTATACTCAATTGAAAAGAGTGTGCAGACAAACAGGTGCATTAAAGATTAAACCGTATGGTCTTGTAGCCATTCTCCAGACTGATGTGTGCACTATAGGTGAATACCTACTACATAATACATCTACACTGTTAAAAGTAGACTCATCATTGCATGTTCCAGATAGCTACAGTGCATGGTTCCATGTTAATCTTTGATAAGAAACCAGGGTTTCCATGGAAAACTGATTGGTCTTCGTTCCCAGTCGCAATGGTGATTTGTGTCCATTGAAACCCTCAAGGTTAACCACTGTAGCACCCCAGGTTGCTATTCTGGAACATGCCAAATGAGCACCCTAATTTTAAACAGTGTACTCTCAAACCTTTCTCTGCTACAGGTGGTGATGTGGGTATTCCATTGAGCATTAGTGAACTGGTCCACTGGAATAGTGTTGCCCTCTTCTCCATTGCCCTCAAATGCATGGTGGGGAAGGACTCAGAAAAGAAGGGCTGACACCGAGGATTATCCCTAGGGTTCAAATGAGCTGTGATGTCCCTGCAGAATTACCACTTATGGACACTGGATTCAGAAGCATGGAGTAACAGACAACTTGAC